>OY757277.1:4765603-5365603 GCA_963584085.1 Pyrausta aurata
GAAAAAAGATGTGTGTGCTTTGATATGACGCGTTACGGCTTATAAATAATGTCTCGAGCGGTGGCGCTGACGGTGCTTGTGGCGCTCCTGCAGCCCGCGCACGACGCGCGAGTGACGCGCGATGCCGCACGACCAGGGACCGACACGCGCTCGGACACGCTCAGACAATCTTCGATGCTTAACGTGACTCCATCAGGCAACAGCAGATTTCAGCGTGACCGCCGCGTCGTCCTACATGACGATGTCCGATGGCTTAAGTCAAACTCAGATGAAGATGGAAGATTCACCAGAATCCTTCATCAAACTGTGATCCTAGACGAACACGAACACTCTCTTCTTAATAAATCTGTCATAATTAGTGAGTATTTAAAACACCTCGGCATATCTGAAGGATTTAATACTGTCTTTGAAAACTACGTGGGCAAGAAATACGGTAGATTCAAGAGGGCTCCTCACTCTTTGATATCACCTTTTGATATGTCCAAACTATTCAAAAAGAAGAAGTTAAAAAGTAAACAAGACGGTGCATCAGCACCAAGTGCGGCCCCGCTTCAATCCAGTGACAAGCTTTTTGGATACCGCCCTACTAGTTTGACAGCTACATCATCAGAATCTACATTTTTAGCTAGTACAGAAAGTCCTCTATCTCCAAGTAAGAGCTCAACTGTATCAGCAGCTCAAACCAAAGGAGCAACAAAAGAGGCTACTCCAAATGCAACAGATGCACCGACTGAACTCAAGGATACAAACATAGTACAAGTCATGACATCGACTCAAAGCCTTCTGACTGAAGCCAAGCCAACAATCATTCAAGTCACGTTATCTACTCAAAAGCCTGTCAACGCGACGAAAACCAGCAAAGTTCGGAATAAGAGTAAGAGTAAGCTCCGTAAGCCAAAGAGCACGAGTGTCCCGAAGAGCACAAGCGTCCCGAAGAGCACGGATGTTCTGAATGGCACCAGCGTACCAAAGAGCACGGGCGTACCGTTGGGCAGTCGGCGAGAGGCAAGACTGGCAGTTAAGAAGAAATCAGAAAACGAGACCGTGTGGCCAGTTAAGCATGCTGCGGTCGTCGAGGGCGATATCGTGCTAGGAGGACTTATGATGGTGAGTATTATTGGTATTTGTATATCTAAATCTAAATATATCTTAAAAATGAAAGGATGTGTGCGCTAGGCGTGTCGTATAGGCAAGGCACTGCCATTAAAACTGTTATAGATTTTGGCACAGGTAGTCCTTTCGTAATTAAAAAATATGAATTTAGAGTATTTGACCTTCTAGCTGCTCTAACGTGCAGCTTTTTTATCAAGTCATGAGTCTATTATGTTGGGACATGTTTAAAATAAATGTCCACTTTGCATCTTTTGAATGACTTCGATGTATTCACTTTAATGTCGGTAGAACGCATATTAAAAAAGTTAAATTGATAAAAATAGGCTCGCTCTGTGGGAAAAGTAATTACATCAGTCTACATGAATGTTGTCTTTGATAAGAGAGTACGTGATTTCGATGGCCTAATCCTTAAGCTTAATAAAAAATAATATATGACCTGAAAACGGTTGATAAAATATTTTCGAAAAGCCGCATTAAAATGCTTAGCTGATGAGCTCTTTACAGTCTTAACCTCAGAATGCTGATTTTTTCAACGTAATTTTTTCAAGTTAACAATGTAAATCTAATGTGTACGCAAACAAAACAGTATGTAGGTACAGGAACATTCTCATTCTTCTGAATGCATCCATCATGATTTACTAATATTTGAATTAACGGGTAGCGGAAGGCTTTCGAAGTTCGCCGTGTCACCTAGTTTTCATAAAAACGCAAAACTTACCACTATCATAACTACTACAAAAACAAACTTTTTAAAAACTTAAGTGATTTCCTTTATTTTAAAGCACAAGAAAAAATAAAGTTAACAGCATACATTTTAAGGACAAAGAAACAAGCTCTTTTTGTGGAGTGTTGGTGATGTAAGTCTTGCATTGCCATCGCGTCGTCCGTGAAACAAAAAAAAAAACAAATTATTATTTTAATATTGCAACTAGCGCTATAAAGCTGATGAAGTTTAATTTTTGATACATATTTTGCATGGAAACCTTTCAATGTCTTTGATTGGACGTGTTCTTATTTCTGCGTAGTTTGTGGCTTCATGCTATAATTAGAGAGAGACTCATATTTTTCTTAGCCCTGCGAATAAGTAAGCTCAAGTGGTAGTGGGCAGGGTACATATCGCGTAAAACTGATGGCCGTTGGGGCAGAAAAGTCCTAGATTGGAGACCCTTCGACCAAAGGCGCAGCGTAGGACGTCCACTGACAAAATGGACAGACGACCTTGTAAAGATCGCAGGATCTTACGGGATGCAGACCGCTCCCGGTCGCTGTGGAAATCCATGGGGGAGGCCTATGTTCAGCAGTGGACGTCCTTTGGCTGATGATGTTGATAGTGATACTAAGTGGTCCCTCGCGGTTCCGCAAATATCGGATTCTCTGTTTAAGGATGATTCGATAAAAACTATCCTAAATATCTCGTTCAATCCTACTGTCAATGATTAAATGAGATATTAGTACTAATACCTATGCATCATGATGCGCTATGACTTTTCATCCAGCCCCATCAAACAATAAAGTTTCTAAAATAGGACCCTAATATTAACAAACACATCTGATCCTAATCCTAACTAAGGTATGCGTTAGCTCAATTTCTCTTCGTCAGTTATTGACATGATCGCATACATCACGTCAGTCGCGCTCTTTGCGAACGTGGCATAAACCAAAATTGATATTCGTCGGGAAAAAAATATGTGACGTCTGTACACGTACGGGTATACAATAGGTACAATTCGTTACACACTGACTACATGAGGCGAGGCGGCATAAGTCAACCCTCATTTGCTGAACTAGCGCAGTTATAGCTCCGTTTCTGCTTACTATTAGTTACTATAGTCACCATCACTACTACAAGCATTATATCTACATATTATAATCATTTCTACTTAGCCCAAGTGTTTGACTGGCGTATAAATTATTTAATTCAAGGCTAATGAGTTGGTAAATTTGTTTGACTGCTAAAGTAACTACCATAAAACTGCTTTGTCTGAACATTTCCATCTATTACAAATCGACAATCGACAGTCCCATATCCTGACGCATATTCCCTTCACTATAAAATATATAATGGAGTATCCGTACGCGTCATTCTTGCAATATTTTATGCAAATCCGTCCCTGGTAGCAGATGGGAGGGACGCAAGTAGCGCGACTGTGGAAATAAAATTAAAAATCCAAGTGCGAGTTGGACAGTACCGACAAACGTACCGAGGTAGATACCCCTATACTATACCCCTATACGATACTGCCTATGTCGAATCCGTCTTGCGCTATGGACTCATTATATGGGGTTATAGCACCGATGCTCATAAAGCTTTTCTGGCTCAAAAAAAATGTATTAGGGCGATATGTGGTACTGCACCTGACGAGCCATGCCGGCCGTTATTCCTGTCTCTAAACATTCTAACCCTTCCAAGTCTGTACATTTTTGAAATTGCCAAGTTTGTCAAACAAAACATGTATTATTTTAAGCAAGCAAAAAATATTTACTTGCGAAATACCAGAAACGGCAATAGACTTGTTGCAGATGCAATACCAAAAAGTGCAAGATTTGGAAAAAATTGTTACTGGATGTGCACGCTTATATATAATAAAATACCCCAGAACATTAAAGACTTGCCCTTAAATAGATTTAAATGTGCCCTTTATAAATGGCTACAAGAACGATGTTTTTATAAGGTGGATGAGTTTTTAAATTTGACGTAGGTAACCCTAAATATTTTTCAATTGACATTTTTATTCAAATTTTATGAATTTAATTTTCATGTAATTGTAATGTAATTTTAATGTAATTAATACGACATTGTGATGATAATTCTTTAACTCTTACTTAATAATTCGATAAGTTTGTAAAATATTTGCATGCTATTTCTCATAGCTGGAAAAGCTGAACTGTAATAAACATAACACCCACAAAAATGTACCCTTTTCCAAAGGCAAATAAAATATTCATTTCATTTCATTTCATTTCATTTCATTTCATTTCATTTCATTTCATTTCATTTCATTTCATTTCCCTAAAAATTAATCTTATTAAAATTAATTTTATTTATTTATTTATCAAATCCATATAGTTAATTAATTAAATTATAAATAAATAATCTTTATTTCAGGCAAATATTACCCATACATTTGATTTTTGGACAGTATTCAATCAATAATAATTATAATAGCCTTAAAAAAACCACTGAGGTTTACAATTGACTATTGAGTTTACATATCTTAACTACGGTACAGAGAAAAAAGGAAAAGTAGGTAATTAATAATAGTTGTAGTAGTAATTGCACTCGTAATGAAAATAATTGTTATTGGATGGTATTTTAGGCGTCTCCTGAAATTTATGATTGGAAACCTAAAATATCGCCGAAAACAAAACCTTTGATTGGATGCTTTTAATTAAATAAAACCAAGTTTCAATAACGGCTTTTTAATATTACTCCTAATTCTACTATCATTTTCTTAACGTTTGTTATAATTATCTTATTTGGGTTTGTCCTTTTAGCTCACATAAGAAGTGTTAATAAAGATAATTTTATGATCCTAGTATTTTCTTTGGAATAAGTAAAATTATTATTCCAAAGAAAATACTATATCACATTATCGTATTATATCTACAAATAAGTCGTATTTACTTTAAACAAAACAATAAGCTCAATGAATATTGTCAGTGACCCCGATCTGGGAAGCCGATAGTAAAGTTCCAAACCAAGCCTTATGATTATGACTTCAGAAAATCAGAGAATTTCTCTTAGGACAATTGTAGCAATAACACCTATTCACATATCTGTCACGTCTATTTCATAAACAACGACTCGTTTAATATTGCGTGCGAGAGGTGTACGACAATAAAAGACACAATGAATGATAAATGTTAGTAGAAAAGTCGGAGAGGTGCCTTCGTCTTATTTTTGAACAAATCAATACGTTGTGTCTGTACTCTAGGTTAGGTCTATCTGACAAATCCGCCTGGGACTATAAGAAAAATCTCAGTATTTTTTTTAAATAAATAACATAGCCAGACATTGTGCCACGATGGCACCTGATATTATCATAGAGGTTCCATTAAAAAGGTGTTTCAATAAAGATAGACCCAGGTTTATCTTTAAAATCGGTTTAATGAATAGAGCGAGCTACCTTTCTAAATGGAGCTTTACAGGCTTTTACCCACACTTTAAGGTTTCCGTTGCCGAATGGCAAAAACGGAACCTTAATAGTTTTGTCACGTCTGTCTATCCTTCATTCCACATCTCCGTTATTTTGAAACTGTAAGAAATACACAGTTTAAACTTGGGTAGGTATAGGTGTATAGGTACTGTTAACTGTTAGCTTTACGATTCCCAAACGAAAAATAAAAAAATATATCATGTGGCTCCCATAAGTGAAACTATAACAAAAAAGATTTTTTTACTCAAACCTATCCAAGACCTATACAAGAGGAAAAGGACGACCGCCCCAACGATGGTCTGATGATATCTGACGACACGCAGGCCGTGACTGGATGACCCCAATGATGAGGGAACAAGACCGCCAAATATGGCTGAGAATAGAAGAGGCCTACATCCAAGACTGGTCAACATTGGGCTCATCATGATGATGATGATCCTATGCGTATCGGTCTTTTAAAATATTTTTCCAAAAAATGAAACAATTGGAAGATGATTAGACGTGTTTTTCTGTAACATGATTTGCGTTTTATCTAAAGGCTACGACTCAATCAACTCATTTTGGTGTGTCATTTGTTCAAATTGAGGTAAAAGTATATTCTTTCGAATTGCTTAGTCAGATACTAGGATGCATATTGCGACCTTGCTTTGCTGCTGCTGCTATGTTTGGATACAAATTTCATATTGTAATGACTTAATTAATTTCGACCAATTCCCATGTCTTATTTTCGACCATAAGTATTAAGTTAAGCGATTTGTTCTCAGGTGCACAGTAGATCGGAGGTTGCAACGTGCGGCCCCGTGATGGCGCAGGGCGGCGTGCAGGCATTGGAAGCAATGTTATACGCGCTCGACGTGGCTGCGCGCGCGCACCTCGGCCCGCCCGGCGTCAAGCTCGGCGCCCACGTGCTCGATGACTGCGATAACGACACGTATGGCCTGGAGATGGCGCTAGACTTTATTAAAGGTATGACAACTGCCCAGTTTTCTATTCGCTACCCAGAGATCCCGTTTTCAAATCCTGAGTTGGGGAAAAAAAGTTTGGGTTTTAAATTACTCAGAAACTGCTGATAGTCAAGAAATTAGGGCGTGACACCCCAGTGATACGGAAAGCACGCTAAGCCAGTAGTATTGCTCCAGATCTTTTTCCGGTCATGTCGGACCTGCCGTGTATTTTTTTTTAAATTTTTGTGTTCAAATACAGCGTTAACGAATTGCTAATCCCATTTTTCGTTGTGTTTAGGTTCAATCAGCAACATCGACGATGCAGAATATGCATGCAACGCGACGGCGGTGCGCAAGGTTATCTCTGGCGTGGTGGGCGCCGCTTCAAGCGTCACCTCTGTGCAGGTCGCCAACCTGCTGCGCCTCTTCAAGATCCCGCAGGTACCGTACTACAGCCATTCCGTAGCCATTAATGCTCATTTCATTCTTTAGATAATAACAGCAGCCCATAAAATCAACGTGATAGACGGGTGAAAGTGAAGCTGCTACGTACGCAACTATGTCGTGCGCTGCACGCGATACGTTCAAAGGATCTATAAACCAACGCTTTAAACTTTTTTTTTGTCAGGAGATGCCTTACGCATACCAAACCAACGCTTTTAACTAGCTTAACTCTAAAAAATTTGTAATCAACCTATCTGATGTGCAATAAAAAGAGTTATCTTATATTTATCTGATTATTCTATTATCAAGTGCCTTTTATTTGCCCTTCACTTTCCCAGAAACTCTGGTTTTGAAAGTAGCGACGGCAAGATTTTTATTTACGAAACACTACAGTTTCCTAGTTGGCAGGCATCTCGGAAGGTTAAGTGGATTGGTGTTCTGCCAACAAATGCGCTCGCCTTGCCCAAAGCGAACCGGTAACTAATGATCAAAAGCAGGTTTGTGGGGAAATATATTTTCAATTATTTTTGATAGAGCTGTCGAAAACAGCTGTTTTGTTATTCCCGGCTAGTAGGTTTCGAAGTTTTAAAAGCTAATTTTACTGCTCATTTAAATATGGTTTTAGTCGAGAATTTGTGACTGCCTCATTGATGTGATGGTTAGTTCGCTGGTAGCTAGGAGGTTCGAATACCGGATAGCTCGGGCCTAAGTATTTCTGTTTGGAATTATTTACTAATCAGAAACTTCGCGGAAAGTTCAGGTTTGACAGCAACGCGCCTCGGAAAGGTCATTAACGGCCGTTCCCTATATGCAAACTAGGGTCAAAGGTAGATAGCTCTTCTCGACCAGAGATAGGATTTCGTCAACCAGAGATAGGATTTCGTACTGCCAGAAGTTTTATAGGGACAAAAAATCTAAAGGTAGATAACCATTTCTATCTTTAGTAGGGTAAAACCACAGATAGAATGGATATAGGGAATGGCCGTTAATCTCTCTGGTCATGTTGGACATCCGTCTCACCGTACGATAAAAGAAAAGGAACAGTGTTCTTGTCTATTCTAATGCCGATTGTGATAACATCATTTGAGATTGGCCGTGTTCAGATACAGTCATGATGATATTATTTATGTATGATTGTTTCCAGGTGTCCTTCTTCTCGACGTCTCCCGAACTGTCCAACAAGGCTCGCTTTGAGTACTTCACGAGAACGATACCCTCAGACTTGCATCAAGTCAAAGCCATGGTCGAGATTGTCAAGAAGCTTGGCTGGAGATACGTGTCTATCATCTACGAAGAGTCCAACTATGGCATAAAGGTATACCTTTAAACAAATTGACTTATTTATTATTGAGTTATAGTCAAGGTTACTTTGTTTTTGTCCAAAAGTATCATCATTATTATCAATCAAAGGAGGTCCACTAATGAACATAGGCCTGCCCCACGGTTTTACATAGCGAGCTTTTAAATCCAGTGTAATCCTGCGATCTTTACAATAATGTTGAAATATCTTTTTTAAATCATTGTAGGGCTTGCATCTTACACTTAGTATCAATTGTAGGCCTTCGAAGAGTTAGAGACGCTGCTGGCGCGGAACAACATCTGCATCGCCGTGAAGGAGCGACTGGTCAAGGACTCAGGCGAGGCCGATGAAAACGCCTACGACGCCATCGTCGTGAGGCTGCTGTCACGACCGAGAGCCAGGGGTACGTGAAGTATAAGCCAGTAACATCCGATTGCTTTCATTTATTGTACACTTCGTCATAGTATAAGTCATATTCCACCACACAAGCTCAAAGCCGATCGTGGTGTTTACAAGGAAGGCGACCAATCTTAATGTCAGATGTTATTAAGCTAAGGGCCTCTGATTGGGCTTAACGACAGCTTAGAGTTGTACTAATTGTTGTAAAGTCCTGTCTTTATCCTTACTATTACCCAGACTTCGAATACGGCGCAATCTAGACGATCGGAGCTGAGCGAAGCAGCTATGTTGTGGCGAGTCCACCCGTCACGTCATTGTCAGTTGTTATTAATATCAAAATGGATCTTCTTCTTAAACTTAAGAGCTCCGCTCTTGTCGGTGGAGTAATTGCCATTATTTTCTTTTGTGTGCCTTTTTCTTGACCTCCTGATATGACATCACATTTACTTTTTCCTTTACTTGATCGAAATAACTTCTCCTAGGTCTTCCTCTTCCCCTCTTTCCTTCCACTTTTCCTTCGAAATTAAGTCTTAAAATTCGAACATTTCAACAGGTGTGATAGTATTCGGTTCGGATCAAGAGGTAGCAGGCGTGATGGCAGCAGTAACGCGTCTCCGCGCGACCGATGCTTTTGGCTGGGTCGGTTCCGACGGGTGGTCGGCACGGGCTCTGGTCTCTGATGGCAACGAACCCGCAGTTGAAGGAACCATCAGCGTCCAGCCCCAAGCCAACCCTGTGCGAGGCTTCAAAGAGTACTTCTTGAACCTGACTGTCGAGAATAACCAAAGGAACCCCTGGTTTGTCGGTAATTCTTGCACCTTTTAACAGCACGCCTAGATCCACGATATTTTTTTTAAACATACATTAATTACCTATACAGAGTGTTTGGTCACCGCGGCACTGGTATCCGACCCGTTAGGGCGCAGTGATATGATCAATTTTATTGACAAATCCACTGTAGCGGTAGATATTGCTAAACAAATGAATATTAATTGTCAGGATGTGTCGAATTTACAATGAGCTTGTATCAACTAATAAGGAGGTTGATAATTAAATAACCACACAGCACTTTAAAAAAAAGATTCTAGATTGAATTGGCGATAACTGCACCCTTACAGGTCGGACACCGGTGACCAGACACTCTGTAGAATAAACATATACATAATATCTAAGTGTTATATTATAACACTTAGAGATACGGTAACACTAAAATCAAACCTCAATCCATGTCAATTTGGATATGCCTGCCTGGAGAATACTCATCTCAACTATCTTGTTTGTTAAATTCTGGCTCATTAACTTATTAGTTTCAATCCCGCAGAGTTCTGGGAGGACCACTTTCGCTGCCGCTACCCGGGCAGCGCGCGCACGCCATACAACGCGCAGTACGCGCGCATGTGCACCGGCACCGAGAGGCTGTCGGCTGACAACACGCACTTCGAGGCGCAGCTTCAGTTCGTCGCTGATGCCGTGATGGCATTCGTGCACGCCATCAGGTAACTTATCAAATATTGGCGGCCTGCCGAGTGTGAGTGATAAAGACGTGAATCTTTTAATTAGGTACACGCACGCCCGTGCGGAATCAGGGCGGGCAGGGCAGTTATTGTATTTTTATTTATGCTCCCCTCTACCTTCCCCGCCAATCACTCTTAAGTATCGGTGAAAACCGCATTAATCAGTCAGGTATCAAACGACTGCAGGGAGTCGCATAATAATGGAATTTCTATTGTGTCTCGTTCACACATACTTGACGAGTTAAAATCCGTTGCGTAAGTAGTTTGATAGATAGATTTGATTGAATATGTATAATTTGGGCGAATTCAAGAAAAGAGTGAATAGGCTATTACTAGTCAGGCATGATCCATCCTTGGCCACATCATCAATTACTATCAGGTGAGATTGGGGCCAAATGTCTGCCTAGTGCCTAGTGTCTACACTATAAAATAAAAAAATAGATCTAAAAATACACTGATGGTGGAATGGAATTTTGTGCTGTCCTCGTGACTTTCTTGAGAGGAATGTAATTTGGAAAAACGACAACAGTTTCGAGCAGTGAAGGCTATCGTTACGTCTACTCACCTTGATGTCCCGCAAACAGTGGCGCGAAGCTGACATTTATTATTTCATTAAGTCACAGATTGGATACGACTTTGTTTTATAAATACGTAAAATCCCTTGCTCTTGGTTTACTTAGAATGTTTTTTTTAACACTCGTGGTGTTAAGAAATGCTGGTTCAAGTCCCACCCATGCGAAATTTTTGGTTTCTTATTTAATCCTTTGCTCTTTCTCTCTGTCTGGTTGTACTTGTTTGTCTGATCTGTAGGTGGTGTTGACGGTTGCTTAACTAATATTGTTTCGGCAGGGACATGCACACGGACCTCTGCGGCGGCAAGCCGGGGCTGTGCGAGGCGATGCGCCCGGCCAGCGGCGCTACCCTGCTGCGATATCTCAGGCAGGTGCAGTTCACAGGTACCTATCACCTAACCTAACCTGCACTATTAAACATCTATTTATTCAATAATTTAAAGAGTAACGGTTGTTTAAGTCATCGAAATTACGGATTTTTGACATTGACCTTAGCTAGAGAATTTATTAGGCGAGAAAAGGTAATAGTAGAGGTAAATAGCAGTAAAATGACGTATTACGGTAGGTCATGTGTTCTAGTTAAAATGCGTATAATAATTGGCATACATTTAAGGACTGAGCGGAGACGAATTCCATTTCGACAACAACGGGGACGGCCCGGCGCGCTACAACATACTCCATTTCAAGCAAGTCTCCAGGGGAGTCTACCAGTGGCTGACGGTCGGCAGGTACCTTGACGGGGAACTAGAGCTGGATATGAATGGTACGTTTATTTGCCTTTATAGACCAGCCGCCCAGAGAGTAGGTACCAATTTGAAGATTTTAACTTTGTCACAAAAATTTACCTATGGATAGAATATCAAAATTCCTGAATTTGTTAATTTTTCCATGCATTTTCTGACAACATTGAAATCTTCAAATCTGTACTATCCGGGTGGCTCAACTTTATTCACCCTATTCCTAACATTCACTCATTTAATCTGCTCTAGTTATGCATTGCATTGCATGTGAACAGAAATAAAAAGCCTTAACATGATAAAAACCGGCCAAGTGCGAGTCGGACTCGCGCACCGAGGGTTCCGTACAAACCTGCAAGGTTTACAAATATTTATTAAAAAATATATATTTTGTAATGTAACTAAAAATTTAAGGTTTTCGGAATTTTTCCTTTATGTGTGCTATAAAACGTTGCTTCATGCCAAATTTCAAGATTCTAGGTCGACTGGAAGTACCCTTTAGGTTTTGATTCCCTTGCGAGTACTTGCGAGTTTCAAAATATGCAGCTTAAATTGCTGTTTCTTTTGGTTGCGTTGACATAGAAGTTTGATTTTGTTACAGCTTAAAGGTATTATAGACCTGAGTATTTGGTATGAATTTCAATTTAATACCTCTACGCGTTTATGAGGAAACGGGTAATAAGTTTAAAATTATTAAAAAAATATATATTATGTGATGTTACTAAAAATTTATGGTTTTCGTAATTTTTCCTTTATCTATGCTATAAGACGTTGCTTCGTACCAAATTTCAAGATTCTGAGTTCACGGGAAGCACCCTGTAGGTTTTGATTCCCTTGCAAGTGTCGAAAATTTGCGGCATAAACGGCTGTATCTTTTGATTGCGTTGGCTTAGAAGTTTGATTTTTTCACAGCTTCAAGGGACAGTAGACCTGAGTAATTGATATAAATTTCAGCTTCATACCTCCACGCGTTCCTGAGAAAAAGGGTCTTGACAGACGGACGGACGGACGGACAGACGGACAACAAAGTGATCCAATAAGGGTTCCGTTTTTTTCCTTTTGAGGTACGGAACCCTAAAAAAACTAAATAAAATTAAAATTTTGAAAAAGCACACGTGTACAATGATACTTATTCTTCTTAACACGTTCCGGGACAGTGCCCGCCTACAGGCGTGAAAACAATAAAACATCTATTGTGTCTGACCGCATGTCAATCGGTCAAGCTGTTCTGGAGATAAATGGGAACATTCGTTTGCGAACACACAAAAACCCTCTCACCACAAACGCATAATACACCTACTCCATTCCGTCGAGGGTAAAAAGCCGGTAGCTTAAGTCGGAATTATGTTAGATATTATCTAAGTAGGTACTTACAGTTATATCGGGCGGTAGGCGACGCCGGGCGGGGAGGCATAACCGTCGCGCTCCATGCTGCTCCAAGACGCACGACACGACGAACAGCTGAAAAAATAAAACAAGTTTACCACCCAGACACAAGTTTCGAACTAAAGAATTTTCTTCTGTATCTGCAGGTGTGTTGTAATTTCTAGTGAGATTCCTCAAAACCTTGTTGGAAATGGCTAAATGGGCTGAATATCGAAAATAATTGTAAGATAAATAAATAAAATACAGTATTTCTTAAAATCTTTAACTAATATGTTGCCAAGGCTTCCCTTATAGTTATCTAATTGGTACTTGTGTAGGGATAGCGTCGCTCTTCCATAACATTAACAATGAAGATATTTAACACTGATTATATTAATTAGCTAGGTAGAAAAGTAAAAACAAAAATTTTATGTATGTACAGGTTGCACTGGACTTAAAACAGCTTACAGTCAAGGAGGAATGTAAAGATCATGATCAAGTCTACCCTATTTAAATGCAAATAAATATAATATTTTTTATTCTATTCTAAAAATTCTATAAAAAGTCATTTGCTTTTGGCATGTAGACCCACTAGCTAGGGACACTTACACATCATAACACAAATCCTACCAACTTCCAACCAAATTATTTACTGGCTAGCTTCACAGTTTCACAATTTGTATAAACAATAATGCACACATTTCCCAATATGATTTCTAATGTAATTTACCTTTTAAATAGAACATACAGTAGAATAGAAAATATTACTAAACAAAAGAAAAACTTGAGTATTTGCATAGGGACTTGTTTAATAAGGACTGTAGGGCAGTTGCCCAAAATTGTGGATGGTGGAAAAGGGGTAGATAAGGCTTTGCCATGCAGTGAGACACTATGGTAATAGTAACATAACACTACACATCACAGAACAATATATTTAATAGCACTTGGTTGAGGCCAGTGTTAGGGCAGTTTTACATTCATCTATTTGTGGAGAGGAAAAATGTCTTTAAAATAATAAAAAATTGTGCACTATTAATCGTTTCTTTGATTTTGATGAGCATTAAACAAAACTCATAAATAATAAAGCAACAAATTGTATCTCATTTCGTGAGTTGTCCCAACGGCTTGTTGAGACAACTCACGAAGCAAAGGCTGGTCTCTACCTCGGCCAGAGAATTAGTCTCGCCATCCAGCGAGGTAATGTTGCCAGCCTTTTGGGCACTTTCCCACAAAGCAACGAGCTTTTTGATGTATATATCGTCCCCATCGTGTCAAAATTAAATAACTGACACTTTTTCCGAAATTCACTTTTTGCTATTTTTAAATAATATAAAGTGTAAGCTACATTTCAGTCTATTTTTCGTTGCAATATGTATGATATTCGCGAAGATATCATAATTTTAGTAACTCTATTGACCACATATTACAACAAGGTTTGTTAAAAAAGTTTCGTGGAAAAACTGAATAAATGACAAAAAAATTAAATAACTACAATTGAGGGTTTTGACATACCTACAAACAAAATCAATAAGTGACTTTGTTGAATTCTGCCACAACTGACTCGGAAACATTGTTACAAAAATTGGTTGTGGCAAATTTGAATAAGTGCTCTTGTTTAATTTTTCATTAAAACATTGTATTATATATTTTTATCATAATCAGTCAAAGGACCAGTCCACAGCTGAACTTAGGCCTCCCCCACGATTTCCCACAACGACTGCAATCTTTACAAGGTCGTCTGAGGGTCTCCAATGTAGAACTCTTCTGCCTCAACGACCATCAGGCCTAATCCGGCTTGTTAGGGAGGCTGGAACTTATTAAACCTACGTGCGAGACGATTTGTGATAACTCTTGAATCAGCTTGTTGACATGGCTCAGGGCTGAGGTGGGCCTATAGTTCCTTAATAAGGTTTTGTTTATTTATTTATTCATACTGTATTGCACAACCAGAGTTTGTTGTATGGCGTTCTCTACTAGTCATACCTTTTGTCTCCTTTTTTGAAAAACAACACCACCAAACTCCTGTTCCATGACTCAGGCAGCCCTCAAGCAGCACGGAATTAAACAGTCTCTGTAGGACTTTGAGTACGGGTGTTCCCCCCCTTATGAAGGCTCTGCTGTGATTCCGTCCTAACCAGGTGCCTTGTTGTTTTTAAGCTGTTTCAGGGTCATCCTTATCTCGTAGAGACTGATGTCCGGGATGTCTTCGGTGTAGTGTCGGGTCAGAAAAGCTTTTGGGTGTCCGGCCTTAGCTATTAACAGGTTCGGCAACTAAGGTGTACAACCGCCCATATAACTTCTCGATCTCCCTCAAAACATCTGCTTTTGTCGACGCTACACTGCCGCCCTCCGTCTTAAGCTTCGTCAACAGGCTTTGCCTAATAGACATGTCTCTTGCTTGGGAGCCTTGTTTTCACTCTATCGGTTCTTTAACACTGTTCATGTTAAAGGAAGAAATGTCGTGTCGTAGGGACTTCCATATTCGTCTTTTAACCTACTGTAGTTTTCAGCATTAACGGAGGTCTTCAATGCTATAGATCGACGTTCTGCTATAAGGTCGAGAGTGTGGATCGAGAGTCTTAGAGGACCATTTTTACGGCCAGGACTAAAAATTTTAGACCCCACCGTTTGAATAGTTTCCATTAACTCGTTATTTATTTCGTCCACTGAAACGCAATTCTTTAGGCACTCAAAGCGGTTTGACAACTCGAGTTTTTTGGTGGCTCTCGGGATTTTGGATATGGGCACGAGTAGGTCGGAGCGTGGATCTCATCAAGCGAGACCTTTCTAATTTGACATTTAAATTCCATGTGCCTCGAACCATCCAGTAAACACTACCTACCGGTCTTTTTTCATTTGATCACGGAGACATCATTAAATAACCGTTTCTTGGTAGTCATGATGAAGTCTATCTCATTTCTCGTCGTGCCATCCGGATTCAACCAGGTCCATTTCCTTTGAGGTGGCCTCTGGAAGAAATGTCCCTTCACCTTAGCGTTCCTTTCACCATATTAAAAGGATCGATAAGATCCGGAATACCATAATACGCTCCAGAACTGGAATAGCAGATGTAGGCGAAAATACAGCAAAGCTTAAATGAGAGCAGGCGGGGCATGTGTGTAAGATGCACCCGAATAGATGGGCCCAAATCGTCACACGATGGATACCACCAGACGGCTACCGGTGAATGGGTAGACCTAGAAAGAGGTGGAGTGACGATCTGTCCAGCTTTGCGAGAAATTGGGTGTCGTTGGCCGCTGACAGAGACAAATAGAAAGAATTGGGGCAGACCTTTGCCCAGCAGTGGGATGATGTAGGTAATATAAAAAAAAGTAGTACTTGGTTGTGTGCCAAAACTTGCAAAAGTGACATACAAAAACTTGATAATTGCAATTTTGTTATAAAATACGTTTGTAGCAAAACTAAATAATTACTTTTTTATTTTTATATTTAAAATAATAGAAAGTAGCATTATGATAGACTATGCAAATTATGAAGTTAAAGCTGTTTCATAACATATCAAAATCTCTACAGTAAATTTCCTTCAGCTTGGAATGTTATCACCATTTTTGTTTATAAAAACCACAAAAACTCAAATATCTCGGAACTTTGGTTTTGTTGGTTATTTAATTTTGCCACGACGGGGACGATATGTAAGTAGTTTAGTTTTATTAATTTAGTTATTATTATTACTTTTTAATTTTTGTATATATTGTATATTTAATTACAAATAAATTAACCTATACGGAAAAAAAAAAAAAAAAATTATCCCTATTTCAACAGTGCAGGGACACAAAAAAAATATTTTTATTAAATGAGAATAATGGCAAGACCCCCATACATGGAATAAGTTGGAAGCAAATAACACCTAAGAAAACATCTATAAATAGTTATCAGAATGTTGTCCAAAATTGTTACCTTGAAGGTAGAGAAAAAAGATATTTTTTTTAAAACTTGTAGGAGTGTGATCATTGAGTGATCAGTAACAGACAGCTTTTATTACAACAAATCAATTTCTGAGATACACAAGACTGCACTTTTGGAAGTTTTATCTCAAAAAGACTTACCTGCGTGTGTGTGTTTCTTTCTTTACGATATGAGCAGAACGCATCCAAGAATTCCAAGATGATGTACAAATAGAACGCATGTCGCAAGCAATAATGTTTATGGTGGCCGATTGAGTTTCGGTTCTTTTATTATAATGATTACTTTCGTCTTTTAGTCGCCATAATTTTAATAATAATTTTAAACTCTAGTGTACTTTAATTTCTTAGTTGGTGATTGCGTTAAGTTTTAGAATCCATCTTCAATAAATATTAATATGTTTCAACAAAGATAGTTTACAACGGCTACAATCACTGCACGATATCACGATAACTGAGGGAGGTGGTAGTTCACAACACAATAGTTTTAGATTATACAACACGACTTCTTCAACAGAATACTAAAAAGTGCACAAAAATTTTGAAAATAGTTTTTTTCACTTTCGGCCTACCTATACCTACCCTCAAGGAAAGAAAGATCATGGCATGCTGCCACAATTGCCACAGATGAATACTTGTACTTCATTTTACTACCTATCTTTGCATTTTACAAAAAAATACGATCATACTACGAGATTGGGAAGCTCTTGGTTGGAGCGTATAAGACCGATATTATTATAAAGTTTGGGAAAGCAACCAATTCTATGGTTAGTTAGTAGCGTCGTGGTTTCGAATCCCGCAAATGTTCGTGATGCTGACAGACAGTGACAGACACGGACCAGTGTGTAGCTATATTCTTTAGACACGACTACAGATTAGTAAGAGGACACGACGACACTTGTGTGTGACTTGCTTGACCACAATGACCACACTTGACTTTCAATCATTTTTTACGTGCGTGCGTGCGTTATTGTTTAAGGGCTCACTGTCACACACCACTCACTTTTTAAACTTTATTTAAGAATTACATATTGCAGAGGGTAATTTTCATTTTCTTTTCGCCAACGTAAATAATTAACAGTAAAGAAATATCAATGTGAACGTTTAGTAAATTAAAGGACTTAATAATGTCAAAAAAATATCAATCATGATTTTAATCTATAACATTAACGCATTTTACGTTACTTACTTAACGATTTTTTTTCTTTGTCTATGGTTTTCCACCAACGTGGAAAAATGATCCAAAAGCTATCCCAACGCCATCTAGTGAGGGCTTAGTGAAGGGAGAAAATTGCTCATAAGATCGCCAGACAACACACCAATTGTCTGGTTTCGTGGTAAGGATTTTTCTTCCTTCTGTGTGTTACGAAGTACCAGACAACGAATATGACGGGGCGTCTTCCATAATAATTAAAATACATCTGTCATCTCATCTATGATAACTTGGGACAAATGTTCGTGATCATCACACAAACATTTGTGAACTCAGCACTTCAGCACAGATTAGTAAGAGTATGTCAGTTAGTCAGTCAGCCTAAATCTTTGAGTATATAGCCCCTGGACACAGATATTATAATACTAGTACAGATACCTCATCTCATACAAGAAAACGGTTCCGCCGTAACGGGCTAATATCTCCGGGCTAAATTTAGGTATTGAGAGGGCTATGTAAAAAGCCGTAGATAGCGCTACGTGGACTGATGGACTTCACGGAAAGCATGTCGATTGCTCGCAATTAGTTCATGTGTTCAACACGTCAATAAATGGCGCCACGTGTACTGGATTCACGGAAAAAGCATGTCGATTGCTCGCAACTAGTTTACGTGTTTAGTATCTCAATAGATGGCGCTAAACTCATTTCTGTAGTGGCTGTAGCACTAAAATAGGGTAAAAATAATGTAACTAAAATTCAAAGGTAAATTTCGCTACTATTGTCCATGACACGATGGCGCAGCGGATTAGAAAGGCGGCCTCGGATATAACATACGCGGGTTCGAATCCCAGTACTACATATTCTTTTTTATGTTGTTTTTGTTTTTATCAGTGTTTTGAACTTTTTTCTCTTTTCTTTTCAACAAAATCCAGATATTATAAAATATGTCCTAAAACTAATACAATAAATAATTTGAAATGTTTTATATGTTATGACAATTTGTTGTGTGTATCAATAAATATAAATTAAATGAAAACGTCGCGTTTCCTCATCATCATGTAAAAGTAGAGTAGGTTTCCTAAATGAATGCAATTTGTATTTCAGAAATCAAGTTCCTCCTTATCTTTTGTTCACTAGCACAACGACCGTCCAATACGGCTCTCTCAGTAGTTCTGTTTCAGTCCCCATTATGAGAGTAAAGAGTACGGATAGATTGGTTGTTTAGTAGGTACTGCAAGAGCGAGACAGAGCGAGGCTGTTGCATGGCTCGCCCGGCTCGCGTGACCTCTCGTCTCGAGGAGAGCCCACGCTTGTCTCACGCCGCGCGCCGAATTATTATTTCGACAGTGCAAGCAGAAATGTTATAAAACGTCTATGTAATTTATGTATTCTTTAATGTATTGATATTTGAGTTGATTTTCACATTCATGCATGTAATTTTGACTCATGTTTCATGTTCATGTTTGTTATTAAGCCGGCATTACCTATGAAGGAAATCAGTTTTCTTTGGAATAATTTCTAATTAATTAAAAATGATTTTATTCTTCATTCTAGTAGACTGCTAAAATCTTATTATTCCGCCCGGCAGCTACAGATTAGCAAGAGTCGGCGGCTAAACCAGTGTGTGGCCGGTGTGGATATGGCGCACCAAATTGTACCCAATTCCATTGTTTTCATTAAGTTAATGGTGTTGTCAATTATATATAATATATACGCTCGCAGCTTTGACAACTCGTTAAATTTTCGACGTTAGTTATAGTTTTAGGGTAACCATGATTTAACAACGTTTACGTCAAAACCTTGGACTTGGTTTCAGTAATCAGAAATAAAGTCTGATTTGCGCATAGGACGAATTAAAACCAATGAAGATATTAAATAAGATTAAATTATCCGTTTTGGTTTTCGTAAAGTTCACGCCATATGGCATTCTCTACCAGTCATACCTTTGGGCTAAGCAGAAATGATTGTGGACGGTGCGACAAAGAAATGAAATTAATTATTATCATTTCAATTGTGTTCTAAGACATGGCAATAAGACAGGTATTTGGTTGTAGTAATTCGATAACATAACCGATAGATAGAGCTAATAAAAATAACCGTTGGGATTTAACACTTTTTACGACATTTAAAATTGAGTTTTAAGTCATAGCAATAAGACAGGTTTTTGGTTGCAGTAATTCGATATTATAACAGATCGACAATAACTAATAAAAATAACACTTTCCATGACATTTAAAATTGAGTTTTAAGTCAGTGCAGTAAGACAGGTTTTTGGTTGCAGTAATTCGTTAACATATCAGATCGACGATAAGTAATAAAAATAACACTTTTCTGTTTGCAGTACCAGTAAAATAGCATAACAGTCCAGCAAGACTAATATTATTATAACGTCAAAATTTACATTTTATTTATTAGTGTGTTATATCGACACCTCCCTCGCAAAACTCTGTAACTGTTAGTTATCGAGAAATACGATTTTAGTATTTTCGTGTTCTCCGAGGTCGGTTTTATAAGGTGGACTTCAATTTTTTTTTAAATTAGCGTCAATATTAGTAATTTACAGCTGTATAAGTGTCTATCTAGAAAAAGGGTTCCCTGCATATCTGCCTAGCTGTTAGTTAACCGCGTATGCGCGGGGCGTATTGAAGCGGACCGGGGGGGATATCTGTCACTTCGTCAGTATCGCACCGGAGAGCCTACGATGCAAGTGTGTAATCAAGTGTAATGTGATTTAATGAAAAAAAACACGGCTAGGCAGTGAATACTAACATGTGATCAAAAAGGATACAATTCAAGGATGCTCTAAAAAACAATTGTTTGGTCCAAGAGACAATAAATACAAATGTGGGGGGTTCAGGTAAAATACAAAATCCGAGTAAGTTAAATGACATGATTAATTTTAATATTTTTCCACTGTATTAATATAGTTTTAACATAAAGTTTTGTAAATTGCTTGTTTTTTGTGGTATTTAGAGGTAAAACTTAGGGTAATCTATTAAATTCTACTACTCCGACGCAAATACACGTAACTAGACCAGTTACAGAGTTATGCTTCGTAATTCATAATGACGCTTGTCACCTAAAGAGTTTTGCTACGGAAGATTTATAATGTTTTTTGCTTTAACTGACACTTACAGACTTATGCGCCGATGGCTTTACTATACTTTTGGTTCTAATTGCCGCTTACACCCTTATGCACCGGAGGTTCATTTTAAAAATATTATTTAAGTATCACTTAGGTTGTTTTGCTTCGGATTAGTTAATTCGATATATTTTGTATCTGACACTTAAGTATACTTACGTGGTAAAACAAATGTTAGCATGCCCCCTAAGTGTTATTACTTTTTCAGAGTCACCTGTTCCACACTTCTCCGAAAAAGAGAAAATATTTTGGCCGAATAATAACATAATCGAAAATGATGCTGACAATGTTACGGAAGATCAGTTAGCAGAAGATCTTACTTAAAACTCAACATGTGTGCCCACTAAAAACCAGTCAGTGTTTTTCGATGCCATTTATGAGGGGGAAGCTACGGGTAATCCTTAGCTCAGCCCCTGGGTATTCTTTGCAGCCTCGCCTCTGACTGTGACTCGTAGTTTGCAAGCTCCACCTCGATTCAGGAGAAAATTATTTATCCTGTTATCCAGCTGACGGCGTATGGGACACACACACCACCTTCATGGGCCTCCTTTAGCGATCGGCAAACATCACCTTGTCGACCTTTCGAGACCCATCTAGGAGTGACAGGTGAAGGGCATCAAGTTTTATTCGGTTCCCAGGAAGTCGGCGACGAATCATCGGTGCGTTGGTTTAAGCCTCCCGCTACCTCTCCGCCGCCTCCTTCTGGGAGATTGGTTCTGGATCACTGTTGATGCGGTGCAGGTATTTGCCGAATCAGTCGTGGCCTGTTAAAATCTGATTAGCTTGGTGTGTTAGGCGTTCATGTTGGCGCTTCACACATCCCTCGAGCAAAGTATAGCAGCGAGCAAATATACATAGTCAGGTCATAAGTTCTGTCACATAATAAAAGCTTTTGAATTTAGAATACTGGCCACAAAAAAGACAGACACAGAAAACCGTGTTGCGGTTTTTGCGTTGCATCGTTGCGGTTACGCGCCAATTCAGATTTTCAACTTACTGAAAAATTTGAATAAAACCAAAAGATTCGTTTATCGTGCCATAAAACGGTCTTCATACAATGGTCTTCATTGAATCTTAGTATAGTGTATATGTAGATGACAGGTCAAGAAGTGGTCGCCCTTGCTCTGTTAGCACTCCAGCGGTGATAAAAGCTGTGAAGGCGCGATTTCAAATAAATCCCATACGTAAGCAGAAACTGTTGGCCCTTCAGATGGGGTTCAGCAGAACCACGGTGAACAGGGTGTTAATGAAGACTTAGGTAGGGCTTAGGAAATATCGAAAAAAAAACAGTGCATTATTTGGGCGCGCGTTTATTATACCTGAGAATGAAGCGATGACGCGCTTTGTTGAAGCGGTACGCGGGAAAAAAGCATCGGGAAAAGATTTTTTCTGATGAAAAATTTTCAGCGTGGAAGAGAGCTACAACAAACGAAATGATAAAGTTTACGCACACAACAGTGAAATAGCGAGCAACCATATTCCGCGTGTACAACGAGGCCATTTTCCATTCTCGCTCATGGTTTGGTTGGGAGTCTCTTATAATGGGGCCTAACTGAAGTGCATTTTTGTGAGAAAGGCGTAAAAACTAATGCCGTTGTGTATCAAAATACAGTCCTCAAAAATCTTGTGGAACCTGTTTCTCATACCATGTTTAATAACAGGCACTGGGTATTCCAACAAGATTCTGCGCCAGCTCATAGAGCGAAAAGCACACAAGACTGGCTGATGGCGCGTGAAATCGACTTAATTCGGCACGAAGACTTGCCCTCCCCCAGTCCAGATTTGAGTCCGTTAGATTACAAGATATGACAACACTTAGAGGAAAGGGCCTGCTCAAACCCTCATCCTGATTTGGAGTCACTCAAGGCATCCTTGATTAAGGCAGCCGCGGATATTGACATGGACCTCGTTCGTGCTGCGATAGACGACTGGCCGCGCAGATTGAAGGCCTGTATTCAAAATCGCGGGGGTCATTTTGAATAAACTTTATTACCATATGAATCTATATATAAGGAAAAATGGTTAAATAAATAATAAACATGACTAAAGAACTTCATATTACACATGTGACAGAACTTATGACCTGAGTATGTGTAATTCGGTGCCCACGTTACAATTGATTAGCTGCAGGTCCCAGATCTGCAGAGCCTCGTCCTTCAGTTTGAGGCGCTCCACCTCAACTTCTCGGGGTTCTAGCCTCAAGTCCAGATACTTTTGTTTCTCGCGCCACTTAAAGACGGCGGCTAAAACCTCGGCATCGAGCGCCTACACTTACGTACCGGCCATGGCAGCAGCTGCATTTTCCACTACTGTACAATAGCCCCGAATTACTCTCAGCGCTACAATGCGCTGTACTTTACCCACGAGCATTTTTCCGTCCTTGTAAATAGGGGCCTGTATAACGCCATGGACCGCAGAACACCCATATTGGCAAAAAGGCGCCTACTAGCAGGCAGCAGTCCCACCAATGTTCGGCATTAGTCTGCTCAGTGCCCCAGCAGCTTACTTTCAAAATGGATGGTGAACGTCCAGCGTCCATCAAGCCGAAATACTTAAGCTTTTTCCTTTCTTATCTTGACCCCAATTACTATGTGTGATCTCGCTGGTGTCGCTCGTCTTGGCCTATAAAAACTTTTATTGCGTTCCAGTACTTGATATGAGACCCACGTAGTCTTTGATAATTTTTGTGTCACCATCTAGTCCTACAGAGTTTTTAATAGCTCCATTCTAGACCACATTGATAAAACCACGAGACTCCCACACAGCCCTCAATTAGGTCCGAAACCCTTCTTCATAGTCAAGACTTCAAAGTTCATACTAACTAAACTATGTATCTCTAAGTATAAAAATATCTCGTTCTATTCATAAAGCATTAAGTACCACTTACGAAATAAAATACGTCCATACTTCCATTACATAACTACCTATTTGCCACTTACTAACTTTATCAGATATTTTTTTCCAAAGCAAAACTCTGTAACTGACACTTGAATTAAAAAAAACTTATTAAATCCGACGCATAATTCTTTAAGTGTGATATCTTAATATCTGTCAATAATTCAATAAAACCAACACAAAAATCTGAATATAGTCGTCAAAAACAGCCCACATGCCAAATTTCAAGGTGATAGTTTCAAGGGTAAGAGCACAGTGCGCATTTGAAGTTTCTATCGGCTCTCCTGTAAAATTTGCGATTTCAAGTTAGCGACTTTTGCGTTGGAGGTGTCGATATTATGTTGGCGAATTCAAGCAGTTATTCCCACTGATACTCATTAAGTTATTTATTGTTTCCCAAATATTTTGTTGATTTTTGTAACTTAATAATATAACAACGAACAAATTGGATAAAAAATATAATATGTTAATGATTTCGATGCTTAGATATATAAAACTTCATAACTCAAAAATAAACGAAAAATTTGCAACATTTTCAAACAATAGTTTAACGTTTGAGATATAGACGCTTCCAAAGTAGTGAAATGGGCGTCCCACCCCCCTTTCTAACCTTTGAACTAAGAAAGTAAAATTTTTGAAAAATATACATATGATTTAGATCTCAACAAAAACTTTCAACAAAAATTGGTGTGAATGAGATCTAACCAGTAGTTTTTGAGATATTGCATAGTTTTATCAACCGCAAATATCACTTTGTTTTCCATACAAACACTAAAAACTAAGATATTTTTGCTGTCACAAATGTGATGTTTTCGTTAGGTAAAAGTAAGTAGATCCCGAATTTAGTTTTGAGTGTCATGGTGTACGGCATCTTTATAGAAATCATCGATTAGATAAAACATTTTATAAGGGCAGATTTAAAGTATAGTTAAATAGGTACTACGATGGAGTAAAAAATATTACTATTTATTTCATGCATAGTAAATATTATATTTTTACAAGTATATTGAAAAGAGGTGATGGGCTTGTGTTGATCATGGTGGAAGAGTAATTGATAGAACTGTAGACACGACAAACATTTCTTTAAAACTATTAACTTTTAATTAGTGGCGGGCAGGTAATAATTGTATTATAGAAGACTGACTGAAAAAAGTTGTCAGCTTCTAAATTTAACCGCTAAAGGCGTGGATAATCTTTGCATTGCCAATAATCTATCTACGCATTATCTGCTAAACGAGAAAAACTATTATTGGGTGTCCTTTATCAAAAACCTTAGTCTTATTAGTCTAAAATAAAATACAGCAAAGCTAGGTCACCCAGGTACCTACTAAGCAGATAAACAAACATGTTTATATTTTTTTAAACTAACTGAACGAAAAATAATCTCATTGTGGCATTATATTACTGCTGATAACCGCAACTATTTAATTTCCAACACCTATGGGTTGGCTGGAAGAGATCTCTTTTAGGGATAAGCCCACCTTTGTTCACATTGTGACTTCTTGTATTTTCTGTACAGTCGCCAGCACATCAGACTATACATTTTTGTTGAAAAATAGCCCTTATTCCAACAGCATAAGATACCACAGTATTTAGCTTGACGTGCTGTTGTCCGTACATCTTTTAAGTGAAATAAAGAAAGAATATAATATGATAATCATCATAGTCATTATCAGCCAAAAGACGTCAACTGCTGAACATAGGCCTCCCCACATTATTAACATGCCACGGCATAATAATATAAGCGGCGATAGAAATGTAAATCAAAAGTGGCGGAATTTCATGAAATGCCGCAACATTTCATGTAGGTAAAATTTAAACGCAGTATGCATAATGCCGATTTTTTTAAATTTAGTTCTTTTTCGTGCCACGGCTGAGCAAAACAAAATGGCGTCTAGTAGAAAATTCGTGTCTGGAAAAAGTGATTAAAGGCAGTGCAAATACAACATGTGTGACCGCGTGATAATAGTCACTTGAAAGACGTTTGCTACAGTGAATTACAAAAAATTGAGATTCTCAAACGAGAACTATAGATAATCCCTGTAGAAACATTTTTTTTGGTTATGCACCTCTTTCAATGCTATTGGGACCATCGAATCTGGTATCCGGATGACGCTTGGAAGTGTGACAGAGAAATTGCTTTTGTCAATCTGAAAACATTCATAACATTGAGTGATTTAAATGTTTTATTATGATTATATTATGATACCAAAATAGAAAGAAGAGGTGCTCGCTCATAGCGCAGTGGTGGTAGCGCTTTGGTATTAATACTGATATTAAGCAACTTATGGCGCGGTCAGTGTTTGGATGATACGTCAGTTTTTCTTTGCTTGTCGAATATTGTAAACAATCTTGACATTTCTTTTTAACGAAATCATTCTTTTAACGGAACAATCACAACCTGCATTAAGTAATTTATCGTTGAACACTTGAGATCTTTTTAAATCAAATAGTTAATGAATGTTACTTTTTTTTCTGATTTCGTTAAATGATATTCTTTAAAAGAAAAAATGTTTACAACATTCGATGAGCAAAAATAAACGGATTATACATATTTTTATGAAATCGTTAGCACTAAGGGACATCTTAGTGTAGAAGCACATGTTTAACAAGTTAGTCTTTGTTGTTATCATTGTCATCATGCTTAATTTCTGAAATAAAATCCTATTTGTCCTACCAAACTGTTAGTCATGGTCACCCTAAATCTTCATCATTGACAACAAAACCAACGTCGTAGTGATGACGATTAAACAGTTATTATTATCAATCAATATTATCAATTATCATTGTGCAATAACCTTTGACATTTTGTAAACTGCAAACGTTTAAAAACAGTCGACGCCAATCATGAAATCTGTGCAAAGTTTCGGCGAAAACCGGAAAGTGCTAGAATTGTGTTTGGTTATTTATGTTCATGTGATGATGATGTTCAGAAATCTTAGAATGTTATAAACTATTAAAATATTTTACCTATATCCTATTGTTATAATAAACCTACCAATGTTTAATTTAAACGCTCACGGATGCGGTTATCAACATTATTTTGTTTACTCCACCGCCAGTGGCCTATCGATGCCTGCGTGAGCTTTTACCGAAATAAAAATAAATTGCATAACCTAATTCGTACTTGCTTAGTTTTTAAAGTTGCATTATAATCAATGGACAAAATGCGCCATCTATTACCACCTCATAAATATGCCGCAAAGTTTTATCATATACCGACAGAGGGCTCTTTGTCGTTTTAGCATGCTTTTATGTGTGCTTTTATGCTATTTACAACATTTTTACTTTTTGAGATAAAATTGGGTAGTATAAAGTTTTATCTGTTTTAAACGGCTAAAAATATTTATTTACACATTTTTTGGATATTATCTTCATGTATTTTAGGTTTTTAATCTAAATTAATAAACCGTTTCACCGATGGCCAGACAGGTAGCGCCACCTATCGAGAAAATTTACAAGCTCTGAAACCTATGTTCCGAATGAGACCCCGTGCCCTGGAGATGCCATACACGGGCGACCCCCTCCGGCAAAGTACATTGGTCAACTGTTCAAACGCGTTATATAAAACTACTTGAAGTCGCTACACCGCCATTTTGCATCGTTCCGTATCGCGTGACGCTTCTCTTGAAAAATGGTGACTTGTGCAGTATTCTCATGTAAAAGGCGATCTGACAGCTCTAATTAGCAACAAGATCGCGTTTCCTATCATATTTAAGTATTTTTAGTAACTATTAAATGTGTATTTAAGTACAATTTCCATTTAAAGATAAAACCGTTGCGATACGTAATCGACAGAAAAATGAAAACATGAATACAGTGGTACGGAGGTGAATCGGTCTTAGTGATGTGACAAAGTCAAAAAAGGGACTCAACATAATCATTCACTCACTGGCCTCACTGAAGTTAGTTTCATAATAAGTTTTTTTTATTAGATTTTGAATTAAGTAGTAAGTACCTATAGTGTATGTTATATTTAAATCTTGTAAGGTAAAAAAGAAAAAAAATACTTTCTTTTCCTCTGATCATACGATGTTGAAATTTAGTCTGAAAATGAAAAGAATTGTTGGCTATAAAAATATTTCGAGGTAAAATTGGTCCGGGATTATGACTGTACTAGCTTTTGCCCGCGACTTCGTTCGCGTGGACTTCAGGTTCGTCCCGTCTAGTCTAGTAATAAGTAAGAAATACGGTAACTAAGCACTGCAGAGCCCTAAATTGTAGCCTATATGTTATTCTGATGTATTAGCTATATTGTGGTAAAGTTTCATTCAAATCCATTCAGTAGTTTTTACGTGAAAGAGTAACAAACATCCATACATCCATACAAACTTTCGCCTTTTTAATAGTAGTAGGATATGTTATGCATAAACTATATACAGGGTTACAGGCTTACATGTTAAGTCGACCTAAATCCTGTAAGACGAGGCAGTTTACGTCATGCCTGCTGACTGATTTGACTATCGAACCCTATATTCAAAACTTTACCGTTAAGTTATCGGACTTTGAATTTATTTTATAAAAACTCCCGATTTTTGTCTATTGCTTCCTTTTTCGTGTTTTGTCCCTCAACTTTGTTTTCTTTTTGCAAATTTTTGTGTAGTATACTAGCTTTATTATTTTTAACACTACATCACAAGTAACTAAACCAACTTGAACCAACATACAATAATTGAACCAACAAAATTGAATACCTACTGCCAGTGCTTCAGCTGCAGCAACAGCTGAAGCAGTTACCCAATCTTCACAATGTTTAATTGTAAGTCTAAAAGCCTTATTGAAATCCTTGAGTGGTTTAAGTATAGATCTGCCGGCTGCTGCATATTACCCTTAATCACATTAAATTATTGGCTTTTGGGTTCTACGTACGTACATATCGGTTTTTAACTGACTTAAAAAACAAACATTTATGTTTGGCTTTTTAGTTTTTTTCAAATCGGTTTTTTCATTATTATTATTGCTCCAGGACAACCCTAGTGCAATCCTAATGCAGCCCTAGTGTAAAACGAAATATGATTTCTTGAGACAAATATTCGTAGATATGCATTACCTGTGTTATGTCTTTACTTTTTACGTAAATTAACGTTTATAGAATAGAATAATCAAACTGCGTACTTAAAATTTGAAGCGCATTGGTAAATATATATCATATATTAAGAGGCTTCGATTGGGACTAATCTACCTGTTAAATGAATATTTGTTGGGGTTATTTCGCTGTAATGAACAACAATCAATCACCGATCAAGTCACCATGTTTCAGGATTACTATTTCTAAAAAAATATACACATATTCACAACTTGAATTTATAAAAAATCACATGAAAGAAATTTTCAGCAAGCCTCCATGGGCCTCTAAACTGACTGACAGCCGCCAAAAACGGTTTTGCTACATCACATCTCGCATCTCTTTATATCACACAGTTTGCTGCTAGTGACATCTCGCTCTTGTCGTTCTATTCCAAAGGGATAGTAATTTTATGAATAAAATACATAATAAGGAAAGTCTTAACTGGGTCCTAAAATCTTTACCATAGAATTTCCCATTAAATTAACAATTTTTTATTGCTTTTTTTGTTAAAATGTTTATGTAACTTTATATGTGCTTTATATAGGTGGTGACCCTATTATTATACTAGTGGCTCTGTGAGCTGTTGACCTTGTTTTGTTTCAATATGGCGGAAATTTGCCTTTTTATTACTCATCTTTTTTTACGTTTTCATCTCGCATATCTTCGGACATAAATATTCAATATACTTATCAAACCTTCTCACAACATTTCATTAGAAACGGTTGAGAAATGCGAGCTCTAGGCGAGAATCATTCAGTTCGTTCATTCAGCAAACTGATTTGAGTCATTCTTCGTGTCCCATCACTATCTTGTTCGTATGTATGCTGCGTAGTTACGTGAAAACACTGTTTGTGTGCGTGTAATGTTTGATGTGTTGAATTATTTTGTAGTGTGCGTTTATCGCCACAGCAAAATTTGTGTCTGTTGAGTTATTCATCTAATGGTGGTGTGCTGTTCGTGTTTACCTCACTCCCCACTAAAAGTGGTGAAAAAAATTGTTAGACGCATTGACGTATTGGCATCTCCAGGGGGCTATATACTCAAAGGCCTAAATATTACATGATCAGTGCAGCCACAGATAAGTGCAGCCTACCTACCAGCGTGTTGACAGTTGGTATTGTAGTCATTTTTCAAATAATTAATATTATCAGTTTTATATTGAATTATGTATTAAAAGAAAGCTAATTAAACGTTGTTATATGCAGTTTGTGCCAATTTAATACGGAGTTCAGTGAAAAAACATCTTAAATGGACACTTGATTTACGGAAAGCTTGCAATTTGCATTTGCTCGATCATTTTATTTGTTGAATATTTCTATATATTAAATATATCACCACTTTCCTCGTTTATTCAGATTTCTGGCAGTATTTACTTTTAACGGGAGGCAATAAATCTTATATCAGTGGTAATGTTTTTGTTGCGCGCCGCGCTCGAAAATCGCGGGTCACGCGCTCGGCAGAGGTCGCGGACGGTAAGCATAATGCGGCCGGAGCGGTTCGTAAACAAGTTTTTATTTCTACCCACAAAATATAGAAAACATACTTGTGTCTTATCTTTTAGTATAGATAGACTCATAATCTAAATAAACATGAATAACAACTTTAATACCTTAGCAATAAATTTATATAGCCTTGCTTTGCTTAAAATACTCGAACTAAATTTACAAACTTCTCCTACAAATATTTAGCACTCAAAATAATTTTGAACAGATTAATATGATAGTTCATTCAACCTTGAAGCATTATGGGGTTATGCTACTTAGTTTTACTGCGCTAAAGATTGATGATGATGCATTTAAAAAAATAAATTGAGCATGTACAAATTCTTCAATGGTTTTTCAAAGGATTCCGAATTTCTGACATTATTAAAGGTGGCGTTAAATACTTGACCAGCTTTTAGAGTTCACTTAACCAAATCTTATTCGGCCTCTAAAAGCCGGCCAAGAGTATATATGTCACCGTAATATTGTAAATGCCGCGAGATTATAATCTTAAGAATTTAAATCCGGTAGATTGTAATTTGTCAATTAATTGTAAACATTAGAATAGTTAGATACGGGATTGCTACCATGTACCTTATTATTTATGAGCTTCCGATATTTCGGCACTGTTGCAAGCGCCATGATCACGGAGTAACTGAAGAGAACTTGCGGGTGGGTTGTTATTGGCAGACATATCGGTCTACCCTCCTTCTTTCTTTTGTTAGTTTCCTTTTTCTTTCTTTTGTTAGTGACCATGAAAGTTTAAAACAATATATAATTGTAAACAATCTCGACATTGTTTAGCATTCACACTTTTATTGGTACATGTCAACCTAACACGTAGGATATATATTTATAATTATTATTTATTAATATTTATCTTTCACCTACCCTAACCCACCACTTTGCTCAATGATTCGTCATTTCAGTTTACGATAGAATGTATGAAAATCAGTACAGTTCACAATAAATCCACAGATTACAATTTAACGGATTTAAATCATTTGTTATATATCACGCGATTTTTATAATATGACATGGACATATCGTCCCCATCATGTCAAAATTAAATAACTGACACTTTTGCCGAAATTCACTTTTTGTTATTTTTTAATAATATAAAGTGTAAGCTACATTTCGGTCTATTTTTCGTTGCAATATGTACGATATTCGCGAAGATATCATAATTTTAGTAACTCTATTGACCACATAATACAACAAGGTTTGTTAATAAAGTTTCGTGGAAAAACTGAATAAATGACAAAAAAATTAAATAACTACAATTGAGGGTTTTGACATACCTACAAACAAAATCAATAAGTGACTTTGTTGAATTCTGCCACAACTGACTCGGAAGCATTGTTACAAAAATTGGTTGTGGCAAAATTGAATAAGTGCTCTTGTTTAATTTTTCATTAAAACACTGTATTATATATTTTTATCATAATCAGCCAAAGGACCAGTCCACTGCTGAACTTAGGCCTCCCCCACGATTTCCCACAACGACTGCAATCTTTACAAGGTCGTCTAAGGGTCTCCAATGTAGAACTCTTCTGCCCCAACGACCATCAGGCCTAATCCGGCTTGTTCGGGAGGCTGGAACTTATTAAACCTACGTGTGAGACGATTTGTGATAACTCTTGAATCAGCTTGTTGACATGACTTAGGGCTGAGGTGGGCCTATAGTTCCTCAATAAGGTTTTGTTTATTTATTTATTTATACTGTATTGCACAACCAGAGTTTGTACAAAAGGTGGACTTAACGCCGTATGGCGTTCTCTACCACTCATACCTTTTGTCTCCTTTTTTGAAAAACAACAACACCAAACTCCTGTTCCATAACTCAAGCAGTCTTCAAGCAGCACGGAATTAAAGAGTCTCTGAAGGACTTTGAGTACCGGTGTTCCCCCCCTTTTGAATGCTCTGCTGTGATTCCGTCCTCACCAGGTGCCTTGTTGTTTTTAAGCTGTTTCAGGGCCATCCTTATCTCGTAGAGGCTGATGTCCGGGATGTCTTCGGTGTAGTGTCGGGTCAGGATAGCTTTTGGGTGTCCGGCCTTAGCTATTAACGGGTTCGGCAACTGAGGTGTACAACTGCCCATAGAACTTCTCGATCTCCCTCAAAACATCTGCTTTTGTCGACGCTACACTGCCGCCCTCCGTCTTAAGCTTCGTCAACAGGCTTTGCCCAATAGACATGTCTCTTGCTTGGGAGCCTTGTTTTCACTCTATCGGTTCTTTAACACTGATCGTGTTAAAGGAAGAAATGTCGTGTCGTAGGGACTTCCATATTCGTCTTTTAACCTACTGTAGGTTTCAGCATTACCGGAGGTCTTCAATGCTATAGATCGACGTTCTGCTATAAGGTCGAGAGTGTGGATCGAGAGTCTTAGAGGACGATTTTTACGGCCAGGACTAAAAATCTTAGACCCCACCGTTTGAATAGTTTCCATAAACTCGTTGTTTATTTCGTCCACTGAAACGCAATTCTTTAGGCACTCAAAGCGGTTTGACAACTCGAGTTGAAAGCTCTCGGGATTTTGGATATGGGCACGAGTAGGTCGGAGCGTGGACCTCGTCAAGCGAGACCTTTCCAATTTGACATTTAAATTCCATGTGCCTTCAACCATCCGGTAAACACTACCTCGGTTTTTATTCAGTTGATCACGGAGACATCATTAAATAACCGTTTCTTGGTAGTCATGATGAAGTCTATCTCATTTCTCGTCGTGCCATCCGGATTCAACCAGGTCCATTTCCTTTGAGGTGGCCTCTGGAAGAAATGTCCCCTGGTGTTCCTTTCACCATATTAAAAGGATCGATAAGATCCGGAATACCAAAATACGCTCCAGAACTGGAATAGCAGATGTAGGCGAAAAGACAGCAAAGCTTAAATGGGAGTAGGCGGGGCATGTGTGTAGAATGCACCCGAATAGATGGGCCCAAATCGTCACGCGATGGATACGGCTACCGACGAATGGGTAGACCTAGAAAGAGGTGGAGTGACGATCTGTCCAGCTTTGCGAGAAATTGGGTGTCGTTGGCCGCTGACAGAGACAAATGGAAAGAATTGGGGCAGACCTTTGCCCAGCAGTGGGATGATGTAGGTAATATAAAAAAAAGTATTACTTGTGTGCCAAAACTTGCAAAAGTGACATACAAAAACTTGATAATTGCAATTTTGTTGTAAAATACGTTTGTGGCAAAACTAAATAATTACTTTTTTATTTTCATATTTAAAATAATAGAAAGTAGCATTATGATAGACTATTTAAATTATGAAGTTGAAGCAGCTTCATAACATATCAAAATCTCCACAGTAAATTTCCTTCGGCTTGGAATGTTATCGCCATTTTTGTTTAAAAAAATCACAAAAACTCAAATATCTCGGAACTTTCGTTTTGTTGGTTATTTAATTTTGCCACGACGGGGATGACAACTTTGTATATGTGTATATCGTATATACACATATACAAAGTTGTCATCCATATATTTAGGCACAAATTATTTGACTTTGATTACATGTATAAAGACAATTCTTATTTATTTTATTGGTACAGAGATCCAGTTTAAATGGGACGAGCGGCGGCCTCCGGAGTCGGTTTGCAGCGCGGAGTGCGAGCTGGGGCAGGCCAAGCAGTACGTGGAGGGCGAGAGCTGCTGCTGGCACTGCTTCAACTGCACACAGTATGAGGTGAGGACCCTGTATCACAGAATATATAATAGTACTACATACAGAACGGACACTCACCTCCCCTCCCTAGTCTGACTTACCTCACTATCGCGCCGGAATTAGGGTTCTCATTCGGGGACCGCCTAGCGGGCATGGCACGCGCATGTTTGCGACGTTAACGGAAGTACAAAGTTTTGTGTACGAGAGATGCCTAAGTACTGTGCCGTGCACGGGTGTCTTTCCTCGAGAAATGACTCCGATAGAAGCTTTTTTCGTTTCCCAAAAGATGGGAGATAGTAAGTAGATAACTTCTATTTATTATTCTAACTATTCAGTTACAGTGAACAACTTTAAAAACGTTAGGTAAAAGTAACATTCTTAAAAATTATGTGTAGTTAGGAAATTATAATTGTAATATTTAAGTGAACAGTGAAATTAGGTGTTGCTAAGGTAGATACTATCTTTTTATTTCTCCACGATACCACGTGAATATAACATTACGAAAATTTGTACTCGTTACGTTGTTTACTAAATTAAATTAAATTACGTTGTTTAGGTATCTGTTTATTTAAGTGAAAATAGATATGACCGGTGTAACAGACTTTGTCAACCCTTATAGCACGCGCACAAACGCAGCGCCTGTGCAACACGCCGTACACACATGTATGGTCAAAATGAAATGTTTCTTCCGAGTGTCCGAGGTGTGCCTGTATTCTATAGTAAGGTTAGGGGAGGACGGCGGCCTCCGGAAACGGTGTGCAACGCGGAGTGCGAGCTGGGGCAGGCCAAGCAGTATGTGGAGGGTGAGAGCTGCTGCTGGCACTGCTTCAACTGCACACAGTACGAGGTGAGGGCCCTGTATCTATAGTAAGTATAGGGGAGATAGGAGGGCGCCAGGGTAAGTAAGTAAGGCCTAAGCTGCAAGTCAAGTTTTAGCATCTTAATGCTATTTATTAAGAATGCTACTATTTATTGGCACATCTTCCATTTCTCACAGTGAGTGAGGTAACTGACCCTATATCTATGGTTAAGAACGAATAATACATGAAAGTAATAGGTACATGGAAGCCTTCCATGAGCCTACTTGTATGAGTAGGTATGTATACTTACATCAAAGAAGAGCTGCTTTTGGCATTGCTTCAACTGCATGCAATATGAGGTACAGATACAACAAGTTTTTTATTGCAAAACTCTGCCAAGAGCAATAAATGAAAATTGTTAGCACAACGGAATGTGAGCAGTGCTCATTTAACACCTACATGCCATAAAAAACATATAATTCTATATACCTATATTGTATTCGCAGAGCTTTTCGATTCCAAAGTAAAATTTAAATTTAATTATGTATTTGCGTAACGACTAGGGCCCATCTGTCCGGGTGCATCCTGCAAATATGCCCCGCCCACTCCCACTTCAGCTTTGCTGTCTTCTTGCCAACATCCGCTATGCCAGTTCTGGAGCGTATTATGGTATTCCGGATCTTATCAATCCTCTTAATACCCAACATGCTCCTTTCCATGGCTCTTTGGCAAACCTTGAGTTTAGATTTTTGACTTTCGGTCAATGATCAAGTTTGCGCTCCATAAGTGAATACGGGCAGGATGCAGGTGTCAACGAGTTTGTGTTTCAATGAAATAGGAAGGTCTCCCTTCATGTATGCTTTCATGGACCAGAAGCTCTTCCAGGCGTTGTCGATGCGACGACCGACCTCTTTGTCCTGCCTGTTTTCGAATGAGACTATCTGGCCCGTTCACCACTATGTCATGTTCAGCGCCGTTGGTCATAACTATAGTTTTGGACCTATTCATCATTAATCCAACCTCAAGGCTTGCTTCGCTCAGCTGTTCGAGCATTGTTTCGAGTTTCGACGATGTATTTGCGAAAAGAACGATATCGTCGGCAAAGCGGAGGTTTGTAAGCTTTCTTTCCTTGCTTGACACCCTTTAGTATTGGAAATGGTGGGCCAGATGCATGTAGTTAGATATCTGCTGTGCTTTGTGGTATATGAGCCGTAAGAGTTGTATGTAGGTGGGGTCAATATCCTGTCGTTCTAATGCGGTGAATAAGGGTTCATGTTTAAGACTGTCAAATGCCTTGGAGTAATCCTTGGATGACACCAGACGGCTTCCGACGAAGAGGTAGACCCAAAAAGGTGGTGTGACGACTTAGACAACTTTGCGACTGATTGGGTGTCATTAGCAGCTGACAGGGATCAATGGAAGGTGTTGGGGGAGACCTTTGCCCAGCAGTGGGATGATGTAGGTTAATTATAAAAATGTATTTGCATTAATAACTAAACACGTTCTTTGGTTTCATGTGTCATGTGGTTAGCAACCTGTAAGTATAACAATACACAACACCGTGCTACTTGCATACCAATTTGATAGTAATCCTATTTAATTTCTTTAAAGCTTTGATTTCTATCAAAGTGGCTGAATTCTGGGCTGCTACGATGTAAATTCTCGTGTTCCATCGACACGCTAAGAAGAAGAAGAAACCAATGATTGCAGATGAAGCTTACCGTATTTATCTTTCCCTTTTCTTGCATCCCCAGATTCGTTCGCCGGTATCAGAGACGGCGTGCGTGGAGTGTCCCCTCGGCACGCTGCCCGACGCGCTGCGCGTGCGGTGCGCGCGCGTGCCCGAGCTGTACCTGCGCCCCGACGCGCCCGCAGCCATCGGCGCCATGGCCTTCTCATCGCTCGGTGTTCTGCTTACCACGTGAGTTCATCATTTAACCCACTCATAAAGCTTTCTGCTATGACACTTTTCTCACTAGCTAGACCTTTCCGTCATCGACCTACACCGTCGCGTGTCAATTAAAACGTTTTTTTAACCTACTTCAAAAAAAGGAGGTTCTCAGTTCGCCCTGTTTGTATGTTTGTAAAGTCTCAAAAATACACTAAAAGGACTAAAATAACACTAATAGGAGTAACAAACTGTTTCTAAAACTATTTTTTTTCTAAAAGTCTTACATTTGAGCCCCCCGTGCTAGTCGACTCGCACTCGTTCGGTTTCTTGTTTATTTATTAGAAGGTGGACGTATGTGGGAGAAGAGACGGCTAGCGCTTGTCGGAGAAGAAGGAACGACTGACGCATCTCAGCTGAAATTACCGTTTGTATTGATTTTGATGAATCATGATAATGTGCGAGTACCACTGTCACCCTGTGCGCGATGTTCGGCAGGTTCGTGGGCGGCGTGTGGGCGGCGCGCGGCGCCACGCCGGTGGTGCGCGCGAGCGGGCGCGAGCTGTCGCTGGTGCTGCTGGCCGGCATCATGATGTGCTACCTCGTCACCTTCGCGCTCGTCTTCCGCCCGACCGACGTGCTGTGCTCGCTACAACGGTCGGTTTGCCTTTATCGATACTCTATCTTACGTTACGAAAACTATATTTTGTTAATATGATAAAGATGTACTGTTCAAGGACTTCCTCAATTTTTTGCTCATTGGGATGGATTAAGATGTGGTTCTAAGTGTGTAGTTAGCAAAACGAGTCGTCATCGTCACCATTATCGGCCTAAGGACGTCCACTGCTAAACAAAGGCCTCCTTCACGGCTTTGGATTCAGACCGCTCATGATCGGTCGCCGCGAAAAGTCCCAGCATACCGATTCCAACCAGTTCCATTAACATACAGAAAACATTGTTTTCAGGTTTGGCACGGGCTTCTGCTTCACTGTCGTGTACGCGGCCCTGCTCACCAAGACCAACAGGATAGCAAGGATATTCGACGCCAGCAAACATTCTGCCAGGCGTCCGTCGCTCATATCGCCCAAGTCTCAATTAGTTATTTGCTCAATATTAGTATCTATTCAGGTAAGTGAAAAACATTATCGGTGATAAAAGTGTTGTCCTTAATTTAATGCACTTTTTAGGGTTCCGTAGCGGAATGGCTAAAACGGAACCCTTATAGTTTCGTCAAGTCTGTCTGTCTGTCTGTCCGTCCGTATGTCACAGCCACTTTATTTTGAAACTATTAGCATCACACTGCTGAAACTTGGTAGGTAGGTGTATCCTGTTTACCGCTTTCCGATTCATTACAAAAAAATTTAAAAAAATTGAAAAAAAAATATGATGTAGATCCTAACAAAAACTTTCAACGAAAATTGGTTTGAGCGAAATCGAACTAGTAGTTTTTGAGATATAGCACATTTTTAGTAACCGCAAATATAACTTTGTCTTTCATACAAACACTATGAAAAACAAAGTTATATTTGCCGTCAGTATAATATTGTGGTATTTTGGCTCAGCGGAAGTAAGAAAGAATCCTTAATTCAGTTAAAGTTGGCACGGAACCCTCAGTGCAAGATTCCGACTCGCACTTGGCCGGTTTTAGTCATTATAAGGTGGCAACCGGTGAAAAGTTGAGACTAAACAAAAGTCAACAGAACGATAACGAGATACAGTCGATTAAGTAGGCTTCTATCATTCTTTGATATTCCTTTATGAGGTATCCGAAGTTATCGTAGATTTCTATACGGTATCCTATATCGGTTACTGTAGGTATATTATGTGCTGTGTAATAATTTTCATTTCTATCTTTTTAACTATGTATCAAAAAAATTACGAACCGTGGTCGCTGTCAAAAGAGTTGTGAGGTAGACTTCAATATTCGTGCGGTGCTCTTCATTCGTTTTCCAGTCAATAATGGCGACTAATAGTTAGACAATAATCCTTCCCAGGTGGTGATAGTGGTGGTGTGGCAGATCGTGTCGCCGGCGCGCGCGATCCACCACTACCCAACGCGCGAGGACAACATGCTGGTGTGCGACTCGTACGTGGACGCGTCCTACACCATCGCCTTCTTCTACCCCGTAGTGCTGATCATCGTGTGCACGGTGTACGCCGTGCTCACCAGGAAGATACCCGAGGCGTTTAATGAGAGCAAGCATATAGGTATGGTGCTATTATTGTCACCTTTAAATGCCACACAGGAGGGCGACTGCTGCTGTGCTGCCGAGGCGGTCTCCTACGCGAGCGACGTAGCGAGCACCACGAGCGCGATTGAACAATGGCATCCCGAGCGTTTTTTTTTACCCGACGACGGCAAAGCAAAAGGAGGGTTATGATTTTGACAGGCTATGTATGTATGTTCATCCGTTCCCTCGTAACTTCTAAACTACTTATCGGAATTCGACAAATGACATATCATTAGAAGCGTCTTAATTGTCCGCTGGTTATAAGATATATGGGGTTTCACAAAATATAATGTGGCGCCCTCTAAAGGACAAAACATACACTCATAAAAACATACAGACATTATTGTCAATTTACAACGAAGGCATCTTGGAAGAGTCTACTGTGTCCATTTACTTGCAAATACATAAGCAACTTTGTTCAGTTCAGTATTCTAAAAAGGTTGTGTGGTTGTGGATGTGTGTGTGATGTGTTTAGTTCGTTGGTAGAAATGAAGAACACAGTCTTTGTCACAACGCGAACAGTTTATTACATCACAAAATAGACACATTCAATACAACACATAAATAGAAGGAGTAACAGGCATAGAAGAAAACGGTACATGAAACACGAACGTAAATAACAATGAATAATGAGTGCGAGCAAATATTTAGAACGCAAAACAGAAATCCGCAATAAAAAATCGATTGGTTTTTTCGACAGCTCAAAGATTGACAATGTCAAAATAAAAATAAAAAGAAATATGTACAGTAAAAAAGTTTTGAATACTGAAAAAGTATTCATGTGGCAGCTCGCCACATCACCCCCCTCCAGAGACCGGGCTACGGGCGATAATAGTCAGGAAAGTGCACCTTCCGACCTGACCGCGTCGTCTTTACCTCGGTGTTGAGGTCCGGAGTTGAAGGAATCTGCTGGGGTTGGTTGCTGTTGAAGATGTACGCGGGCTTAATACAGTCTATTGATACGGTCGCTGGCTTACCGTTCAACCTGATCTTGAAAACCTTGTCACCGCGTTGCAAAACCTCGTGAGGCCCAGTATAGGCAGGTTTAAAAGATCCATGAGATGCATCATCCCGTAGAAAGACGTGCTGTGTAGTGTTCAGGTCTTTAAATATAAAAACTGGACGGTTGGAGACGTGACGTGAAGCTGGAGATGGAATTACCTTTTGTGCGAACTGACGTATTCTGGTAATGAAGTCGATCAAGTCCGGAACGTCGATAGATTGTGGTTCGAAAAATTCTCCAGGCAGCCGAAGAGTCTCTCCATACACCAACTCAGCTGGTGAAGCATGGAGGTCTTCTTTGTGGGTTGCTCGTATACCCAAAAGAACGAGTGAGAGTGATTCAACCCAGTTATGATTGGCGTGGCATGTAATGGCAGCTTTCAACTGTCGATGAAATCTCTCGACTAGACCGTTACATGCTGGATGGTAGGCAGTGGTGCGTCGATGTTGGAAGCCAACTAAGTCAGACAAGCGCTGGAAAAGTGCAGATTCGAACTGGCGTCCTCTGTCTGTGACTATCTCAGTAGGGCATCCGAATCGAGAAATCCAACCTTGTAGTAGTGCACTTGCCACTGTCTCTGCCGTTATGTCTTGGAGCGGTATTGCCTCAGGCCAACGTGTAAAACGGTCGACGATCGTGAGACAATAACGATATCCTTGAGATGGTGGCAGTGGACCGATGAGATCGATGTGGATCTTGGTAAATCGGGCGCGTGGGAGTTTGAATGTGCCGAGTGGCGAATGAACGTGTCGAGTTACCTTGGCTCGTTGACAGGCGATGCATGAGCGCGTCCATTCATGGCAGTCTCGTCGAACTCCAGGCCAAACGAAGCGCTCTGTGACCAACTTTGTGGTAGCAGCTGCTCCTGGGTGGCTGAGTGAGTGCAAGCTGTCAAAAACTTGTCTACGCATTTCATTTGTGACGTAAGGTCTCAATGTATCGCCACTTTCATCGCAGTACAGTTCTAAATTCGATCCTGGCAGTTTCATCTTCTTCAGACGCAATGAGGTCGAGTCACTAAGTAACTGTTCGAGTTCTGGGTGGAGCTAAATCAATGGGCTGAACTATCTCCTCCACTCTTGAAAGGGCATCAGCGACGACGTTGTTCTTACCTGAAATGTGCCTGATGTCTGTGGTAAACTGTGAGATAAAATCCAAATGTCTGAACTGTCTAGGCGAGCAATTTTCCTTGCGATTATGAAATGCGTAGCAAATGGGTTTGTGGTCGCAATAAACGATGAAATGACGAGCTTCAACCATATGCCGAAAGTATTTAATCGACTCGTATACAGCTAGCAGCTCACGGTCGTAAGGGGAATACTTCTTCTGCGCAGCGTTCAGCTTACGCGAGAAGAAGGCAAGTGGCTCCCAAGACCCATCTCTAAACTGCTGCAATGCACCACCAATTGCAGAATCGGAGGCATCGGTGACGATGGCCAGTTTTGCGTCAATGTCTGGGTGCGCCAGTAACGCTGCTTGGCATAAGCTGGTCTTACATTTGGCGAAGGCTTCCTCTTCCGTGGGAGTGAATTTGACTGGGTGCGACCCTTTAACCGAACCAGTGAGGAGGGCATGTAGGGGTGCTTGATATTCAGCTGCATTCGGTATGAAACGCCTGTAAAAATTGATCATACCCAGAAATCTGCGCAACTCCCTCACGGTCTTTGGGGTAGGGTAGGACTGTATCCCCCTCGAATAGAGCACGCCTTGCCGTGGCGAGGGGGCTCAGTAGCCTGTCGCAATCCAGCGGCAGGTGAAGCCAAGATGCTCTGTGGAGAGTGCCGCTGCGACTGTTCCCGTATCGGGCGGCAGAGGCACTAGTGAGTCGCGTCTGTCTCGCATCGAGCGGCGGCTCACCGAAAGTGATGGGACTCCCAGCACCCCTCTGGCTTATCAGAGGAGGCAGGGGATGTCCTTAGGACTCTGGTCCTCTTGGCGGCGCCTGGCGATCAGTTACCCTGTCGTCGGGCGTGGATCCGTCTGGAGTGGGATGAGATCTTCTCACCCCACTCCGTGGAGATCCGCCCTCCTGCTTCGAGGGCGGACGTTGCCGCTGGCAAGGGTCGCGGAACTGTTGAGATACCGCGGCCCCTGCTGTTACAGCCAACAAATGCGGCGGGCGTCGTCAGGTTTTAGTGGGTATACCCGATTTCGGGGGAGTCCCACACACGCCTCTCCGTTCCCCGACGGAGAGGTACGGTGCGTAAAAGCATTTCCTGACGTTAAAAAAAAAAAAAAAAAAAAAAAAAAAGGGTAGGACTGTATGGCTTCAACTCGCTCTGGCAGGGGTTGAGTGCCAGCACCAGAGATACTATAGCCCAAGAACTTCACGGAAGGTTGACCAAAGACGCACTTACCAGTGTTGATGACTAAGCCGTACTGCTGGAGTCTGGAGAACAGCTGGCGAAGGTGAGCTTCATGGGTTTGCTGGTCCTTCGAAAAAACTAAAAAATCGTCCAAGTAAGCATAACAAAATTCTAGGCCCCGTGTCACCTCGTCGACGAAACGCTGGAAACTCTGCCCGGCATTACGAAGTCCGAACGGCATGAACGGAAATTCGTAAAGCCCAAACGGTGTAGTGACTGCAGTTTTGGGTATATCGTCGACGTGGACCGGGATCTGGTTATATGCTTTTACCAGGTCGATGGTGGAGAAGACCTGGCAACCTGACAAGCTGTGAGAGAAGTCGTGAATGTGGCGAATGGGGTACCTGTCCGGTATGGTTCTGGCGTTCAGCATCCTGTAGTCACCACAGGGACGCCATCCGTTGTCCTTCTTGGGGGCCAGGTGAAGTGGAGAAGACCATGGCGACTCGGAGGGTCTGATGGTGCCAGCCTTCAGCATCGAGTCAAACTCCTCCTTCGCGATCTTTAATTTGTCCGGTGCTAGACGACGCGGTGTGCCGCACACGGGTGGGCCAGGTGTGGTGCGAATATGATGCACCGTATTGTGTGTCGGAGTCCTATGTATACCAGATGGGCGAGTGATGTCAGGAAATTCGCGTAAAATATCATGGTATATAGAGGAACCGGTAACTACCTTGACCGACGAGATTGCGTCAGTTGAGTAGGCAGGTGAAGCGGGGGTGACGAGGCTAGTGCTATTGTCTATGAGGCGTTGACAACGACAATCTACCATTAAATTATAATAAGACAAAAAATCTACGCCTATGATTGGCTTAGTTACCCGCTTGTAGGCTCAACGGGACAAAACTCCCTTTTTTTAAAATGCCGTCGTAGGCTCAACGGGACAAAAGTCCCTTTTTTTTTATAGTATTTTTAAACTGTATTATAAGACGGTTCTGTTATGTTCACTCAATGTGCCTATTATTTTACCGTTTAAGCAAACTCGGCCGCGTATTTTCCAGTAGTCCAAAGCCGTAACTTGTCAAAGGTAAAATTACAAAAAAATGTTAAAGTCAAGTGTCAATTATGACGTCATCGTTTCGAAATTTTTGAAAAAAAGTAATTAATTAAAAATTTAAAGGAAAGTCCTCGTTTTAATGTTTTATCATACGTAAATTGATCCAATCTAACTATTAAATCACTAAAAACAATACGTCATCGATCTACTTTTCAAATTAAAAATCTACAAAGTATCTACAAAGTTGCAATTTTTTCATGTCAGCATTTTTACGATGTTATCGTCTCATATGTTTATGTAGGTAGAATTAATTTGAACAAGCTACACACACTTACAAAGCTTCATTCATTAGCTACGATAAAAACACGATACTTGAGCCGACCCGCTTACATCAACAAGTCGTTAAGTTGACATGTTTACGACTGGGGCCCGGCGCGCAGCGGGTGACGTAATCGGAGATGCTACAATGGCGTTTTTTGTTCGCCGCGCGGGACTACAAGCGGTTACATCAGCTACAATAAATTGCCAAGTAAAGTCGCGGCGTAACCCTAGGTTTAAAACTAAATTTACATAGCCGTAGGTGTCGATCGACGAGCCGTTGGCCGCGCAGAGTTGGTAGTTCGTCGGTTGCCGTCGCTCCTTCAGTGCAGACCGGGGGAAGACGCAGAGGTCACTTCCTGTGTCCACCAAAAACTGCATCTTCGTCCGTTGGTCCGTGACAAACAAGCGACCGGTGCTAGGGCGGGCGTTGGTCGCCATTATCGACCGCCCGATGCGTTTCCCGCTTGATAGTCACATGGCTTCATACATTTGTTCGCCTGCGATCCGTGCTTAGAGTGGTACCAGCAAATGGGGAACTTCCTGTAGCTGGACTGAGATCTGCTGGACTTGGAACGGTCTCGGGAACGGTTTGGAGTTCTAGACCTCGGTCGTGAGTCGCGCTGTTGAGCAACTGTGAGGGCTTCAATCTGCTTGGTCAGCGCTGCGACCGACTGCACTAGGGTATCTAGCATGCCACTGGATGAGGATGCCGTCGACATTGTTGTTACTTGCGGGCTGGATGGTACGACGTCGTGGACTCTGTCAGCAAGGTCTGCCAACCCGTCAAGTGGAGTCGCTGCTTGAGACGCAATGATGGTCTGCGTAGAGCTGGGGAGACGACTAGTCCAAATCGTCCGCAAGAAGTCCTCAGGTACGCCGGGGCCGGCCAGGTGCCGGAGATGACGCAGGAACTGAGACGGTTTGCGGTCACCAAGTTCTTCATGCACCAGGAGCTGTTTGACCTTCCGCTCCCTGGAGGCCGAAAGTCGCTTTATGAGCTCCGTCTTCAGCCGCTCGTATTTGTCAGTGGCGGGTGGATTGGTGATGATATCTTCCACTTCCCCTGCAAACTGCTGGTCAAGTTGGCCGATGACATAGTAGAATTTGGTTGTGTCAGCCGTAATTCCTGATATCTCGAACTGGCCTTCGATCTGAGCGAACCAAATTGATGGTTTTTCAGGCCAAAATGGGGGTATTCGTACGCCAACTTTGAATACTTCACCGGTTGGGGCTGTGCTCTGATTCCCTGCTGCGCAGTCCAAGAATCCGTCTTCCGTAGCCATGTTGTGTCCAAAAGAGGGTCACCAGATATGTGGTCGTGTCGGTGGTGTGAATGTGAGGAAAGGATCTCAATACACGAAGAGAAAGATGAAGTCTATATACACGTCGTTTATTTACAGTCCATATACATATATTACACTCACTTAGCACAACACACAGATTTTAGAAGGAGAAAGTAAAATGACTATGAAGACGTAAAGATTTAAACTAGGATATGAAATAATTTAGCAGATAAAAATTCCTCAGTGAAAATTCCTGTAGAAGTTATCGATCGGTTTTTTAAGACAGACAAAATATTGACAATGTCAAAATAAAATAAAAAGAAATATGTACATTAAAAAAGTTTGAAATACTGAAAAAGTATTTATGTGGCAGCTCGCCACACCTGAAAAATATAATTCATAAAAAAGTCATCAAAATCCATCCGTTCTCAAGTTATTATGAAAACACCAATTGTATTGATTTCGAAGTGATGAAATCAAGAATTATGTTGTAATAATAATGAGTACAGCATACGCAGTCAGATCTTGACAAGGTCAATTTTAAATTGTGGATACGTTGAATCTACTACATTTACCTTCAAATGATTCTACATCACTAACGAAAGTATTAACTAAAAATTAAAGAAGAAGTTATTGCTCACAAGATTATTATACATAGTCCATTGTGTAAGTTTGTGAAGCAAACACAAGTATTATCTTCCGCCATCGGTAAAAAAATGCCAAGTCAAGCTAAAGTTCTGACAATCGCCATTTTTCTTACCTTGAGCCACTCCAAGATAAAAAGCGCAGGTGTCTCGTAGGTGCCCATCAGTCATACTGGATGACAGGCTGACAATCAATAGCGTCTTGGCGAAATTGTCAATCGACGGCGTTTTTAACGATGCGTCAATTTTTGGGAGAAATTGGGAAAGTTAGAAGTGCTTGCCGTTCGAATTGTGCTATGGTAGAAATAGTAGATATGGTATGGTATGGTAGAAAGGGATAAATTTTTATGAGGGTATTTTTATTGTTGTTAACACACTATTTTGGTTCTTACAAATCCTAAAAAAGAGCGATAACACGTTCCGGGACGGTGAATGTCTACAGGCGTGAAAACAATAAAATATCAATTGTGTCTGGAATAGTGTCCCGGAACGTGTTAAATCTGATGCAACGAGTGGCTGCAAGTCAACGTAGTTATTAACGTAAAATAAGAAAAAATACGTAAGACATGAAAGATACGGAAAATAGAAGGGAATACTAAAATAATAATAGTAGCTGGCAAATATAAGCAATAGCTGATAATATAAATTGCACTTGTAATAAAAAGCAACCGTGACTCTGTGACAGACGAGGAATCGAACCCCATGTCTTACACTATCTGGGCGTATGCCTATATCACAGAGTCACGGTTGCTTTTTACAAGTGCAATTTATATAATTAAGTTTGTATAGTGACAGAACACTATAAAACAAAAATTAACAATAGCTGATTACTTTAAAAAAACTTACAATTTTTCCTACCATCATCCAGAAGCTATGCATGACATTATAGCGTACTAACTTTCGACTTTCCTGGAAATACCTTGCCCATACGTACAGTTTTATTGCCAAGGGTTTATAATGCTCACGTAAAATGTTAGTTATACCCAAAATTTTATTGCCCCCCAGCCGTCACACGAGCAATTTGAGGTTATGACCAATTTTGGCAGTCAAATTCTGATGCGAAAGTAATGGACTATGTAAATATGTTTTATTTTTTTTGATGCTTCGATTCAGTATCTAAATGGATGGTTTAATAAGCTAAATGCGTTCTAAGATAGATGATACAAATACCCCAGATATGAAGGCTTTTATTATAGGGCATTACAAAATAATATTTTAATGAGATTTATCTTTTTTTTCATCATATTTTACTAGTCTACAGATTATAGGTATCATCTCCTTTGACCTCATGTATCTGTAATAATATGATCCATATTTAATTGAATTTGATATCACTTTTATGGAGACAGAAGACGTCGTGGTAAAATATTACTGCAAAAATAAATAGCCCGTATTGAAAATTGGTGGTGTATTATAAAACAAATAAAGATAAGTGTACAATATACATTGTTATAACCATAAATTATGTGACACTTCATGTTTTGTCCTCACAGTTTCGTTACGAAGTTGATGGCAGGGGGGGTCTCATTGCGGGACTAGAAACAAAATGGCATCAAGTAAATAAAAGAAAAATTCAATAGAAGTGAGGACCTATTAAGAATTAACGTCCTAAGTGGAGTTAAGAAAATATGTTTTGCAACATTAAATAATTTTTTGTTACTAATTTCAATTCTTATCAGCTCAATTTTTTGTTTGTAGGCTGTAAACCTCAATAGCATTTTTGAGTATATTTATTCTGCTTGCTTTTGACTCATTGGTGTAGCGGTTAGTTCGCTGGTCACTACCCAAGAGGTTTCGGGTTCGAGTCCCGGGTCGGGCCGAAATTCGAGTTCGAATTCGTCTATAAGTCATGCTGGACTGACACCTCACCGAATTATTGAGAGTGAAAGGATCAAAGATTGCACTTGTGTATCAAGTATACATCAAGGCATTATAATTTCTCCTGCGTACCTGGCCTATCTCTCAAGAAAGGGGCCGCCATTACCGAAAATCAGGTAAAAGTAGGAGAATATTATTATTATTACAAATACAACAAGTTCAAGAAAAATATTTACAAAAATATTTATGAGAATTTACTTACTTGAGAAGTGGTGAGTTATGCGTTATGCTATCTAGTCTCCATGTTGGGAATTTTTTCGGTCGAACTATTTTCACTTTTTGTGCAGGCCGCGGGCTGAAATAAAATGTAATTATTCAAATCAATCTGAATAACAAAAATTGACGAACTCTATTCTGCCCGAAAATTATCTTAAATCATAATAAGAAATAAAAATTGCACGTGTAAAAAGCAACTGAGTCAGACAAGGAATAGAACCCTGTGTCTTACGCTATCCGGGCGCGTACCTATACCACTCGGCTACCAACAATTATGGGCAAACCTTTTGAATTTTGCAAGTGCTCTTTTTAAAATTCGCTTTCAAGTATAAAAACAAAAATAAAATATACAAATCATACTAAAGAGCACTTTAATGTTTACTTCTTAAGTAACCTTAATGCTTAGGAGACCTCTTCTATTTTTTTTAATTAAAGATATTGTGTATAAAAGAAATAAGTGAAATGGAATTAAGGCAGTTTTTTAAATAAAACAAATAGAACGTATCATGACTGTAGGTGGGTATAAGGCCTTTTGTTTAAAAGTACACTCAATCGCATGAATTTCATCAAAAAAGAAACATGAAAGGCCCATTATCAGATCTGTTGCATATTTTATCACAGTCTAATGTTCTCATCATTATTCCGTTTACGATTCGCCGTCATGCATCACACACCAAGGAGACATTGTGTGTACAATTGCATACTAAGTGGCCGCTGAAATCGATGCCGAGCAATGTGTGTTTACATTGTGATGTGACAATTACCTATAGAATAAGTTGATGTTTCACAAGTTATCCTAATACGTTAGTTATAAGTAAAAAAAAAAGTAGAGTTAGCCTGTAAGCATCCCACTGCTGGGCAAAGGCCTTACCTCAAATGTGAGGTAGTATGAGCCATACTCCACCACGCGGACTCAGTGCGGATTGGCGGAGGGGTGTTTGCAAGGCAAGCGACCAACCTTGCTGTCAGACTTTATCAAGCCGCCAATAGGGCCTCTGAATAGGCTTAACGACTAATATCAACCGATATTAGCCGGGAGCAACTTCTTAACGTGCCTTCCGAAGCACGGAGATGGATGAATGGTCACCCATCCAAACACCGACCGCGCCGAAAGTTGCTAACTTCGGTATTACTACCAAAGCGCTGCCACCACTGCGCTACGGGCACCTAGCTCTAGTTATAAGTACAGGATATAAAATAAAAGTTGAGTGTATAAAGTCGCGCAAACAAAAGAATGACAAAAGAATGTTGATAAACACATCTAGGAAGATTTTTTTGAAAATTTATGCATGTGTATTTTTTTTTTAAAGAAAAGACGACCAATAATAATGAGGAAGTTGGCTTCTCCATAAGAAAAAAAAAACTAAGTAAACTTTCATTATTTGCTGGAGGCCAAATTCTTCAGAATTATAGCAGTTCCTTTTACAAAGCTTACCTCAAGAGAACCGAAATGGCATAAACATAAATTCTCTGCTTAAACTTCTTTCTGGCCTCCGCCTTCGTAATTTTGGTACTTTTGGCATTTGCATTTTTGGCATTTTGGGCATCGTTGGCATTTTGGGCATCGTTGGCATTTTGGGCATTGTTGGCATTTTTGGCATTTTCGGTAGTATTCGGTTCAGATTCATGTTCATATTGAAATGAAATCTTACAAAATAAGAAGAAAAAAACACTATTCAAGACCAACTGATGAAAAACCAAAGTAACACACACGTGGACAAAATCTTATTTCAGGCCTCAACTTGGCAACGACACCACCGTGCTCCCTTTTTAAAGCACGAATACATAAAAAAAATATTTTATGCTGTCCACGTGCATTGTAAAAAAAAGAAAAAATACTCACTTCGTATTAAGATAGCCTTTTTGGACCTGGGGAGTTTTAAATCCTTTTCCAGCTAGTGTTCGAAATTTTTTCTTCCTGAATTGAAGACCAAACCAAATAAATAAGTTAAAAAAATAAAGGCTAAAAAATTACATGGTGGTCAAAAGCTGGCCGGGGCTAAACTCAGAATTTTATCGTTTTTTTTTTATTTGACTACTAGCTTTTGCCCGCGACTTCGTTCGCGTGGACTTCAGGTTCGTCCCGTCTAGTAGCGCAAAAAATGTGTTTTTTTTACGACCTCACATTAGAAACCTCAAAAATTGTAGCCTATATGTTATTCTGATGTATAAGCTATATTGTGGTAAAGTTTCATTCAAATCCATTCAGTAGTTTTTACGTGAAAGAGTAACAAACATCCATACATCCATACTTACAAACTTTCGCCTTTATAATAGTAGTAGGATATATGGAGTGAACATCGTAATAATTTGGGTAACTTAGTTTAAGTCTTGTGTAGAACTATTATCTTCTGTGCCTATGTGGCCTTCACGCGTCGTAATATAGATATAATAATAATAATATAACTCTTTATTGTACAACACAAAGTAAATTACAGTTTTAACCTCAAAGTAAAGATATCTAAAAGTCAAGATAAAAGGTTGCCACTAATATAAGCGGATGAACTAAAATATAGTAATGAACTCTAATTGAAGACCTATAACATCAAATGCAGTTAAAAAATATTGTACACGTTTTATTTTACCACTATAAACAATGGTTGAATAAGTTACGTTGCCAATTACTAGTTCAAATACTAGTAGGTCTAGTATCTCCTTAGCAATAACAAAAAAAAAAAAACCTTTTTTATCAAACGTCAAACTTACTTCTGAGGGTAGTGTAAAGTGACCCCTCTTGGTGTCACTTTCTGCTTACAAGGACTATCGCTGCCGCAAAGGCACCCGCCTCGTTGAGCCTTCATGTGATACGCTGGTATTGCTGTTACTCTGAAAATACATTAATATACAGAATAAAACAAAGATCGCAGTATCCCACTGGATGCAGCAAAACCGTGGGGGGCCGCCTATGTTCAGCAGTGGACGTCCTTTGACTGATAATGATGATGATGATGACACGATAAAAGAGTAGCGTAGGACGTCCACCGGCCACATGGACAGACGACCTTGTGAAGATCGCAGGATCACACCAGTGCATACATATGCAAACTTTCTACGAAACTCATTTTCTCTTAGGCCCACTAGCACATGATGATTTAAACCAGGATTACACTTATCCTGGATAAAATCTTATTTCTGTCTCTGTCAACGTCAAATAAACTGACAGAGACAGAATGATGATTAATCCAGGATTAACGTAATCCTGGGTTAAGTAAGGGCAAGTGTCTTAAGCAAATTGAAAAATAAAGATAATCTTACTCTTTCTTCTTGAACACTTTCCATTTTGGTTTTTCAGTTATAACATAACGCAGGTTGGATAGACTGAAACAAAACTGTAAAATTAACAAAGAAATAACTTTAATGTTAAAAGTGTTGTGTCGGTGGTTAAGTATAGGACCGAATAGTGCTGGACGCGAGTATTAACCCAGTTGATTTCTTCAAGTGCAATTAAAAAAATAAGCTAATACAATTTTGTTTATACCATGAAGATATAACGAAAAACATGCTCAATTATTTTTATACTTATTTTTTTTTTGCCCTCAGCACATATTTATTAATATCTTTGTGACGGTATTTTGTTGAAAGTATAGTATGTAGTGTTAGACGGATAATCGATTATGGCATTACTATGGTAGACAACACTATCGCGCATGGTCAGCACTAGACCTGTCAGATAGATAGTTTCGACATTAGATCGATATTGATTGTATTGTATTATCCCGCGCATTTTTACTGCATTGATTATTTTATAAATAATTGTTATGTTTCGGAAATAGAATTATTATCAACACATGGAGTTTATCCCTATCATCTGATAGATATTAGTAGGTAAAATGTTATACACACATTTTACTCGTAATTTTAATTGTAACTTTGTGTTGTGAAGCGTGTGTGTGTGTGTGTGTATGTGTGTGTGTGTGTGTGTGTGTGTGTGTGTGTGGGTGTGTGTGTGTGTGGGTGTGTGTGGGTGTGTGTGTGTGTGTTTGAGTGTGAGTGTGAGTGTGAGTGTGAGTGTGAGTGTGAGTGTGTGTGTGTGTGTGTGTGTGTGTGTGTGTGTGTGTGTGTGTGTGTGTGTGTGTGTGTTTGAGCTGTCCTTTTAGCAATGTTCTTCTTACTTCCTTTCTTTTTTGTTTCTAAATCTTTATTTGTGAAATGGACACTCGCTTTACGGTTAGTTTGCAGTTTGCATTCGCTAGATCTTCTCGCTTGTTGAATATTTCTATTTATTAAATACTAGCTTTTGCCCGCGACTTCGTCCGCGTGGAATAGTGACTTCTTTCTCCCGTTTTTTACACATTTACCACTATATCTTTGCTCTTATTGGTCGTAGCGTAATGTTATATAGCCTATAGCCTTTCTCGATAACTGGACTATCCAACACAAAAAGAATTATTCAATTCGAACCAGTAGTTTCGGAGATTGGCGCGTTCAAAAAAAAAACAAACAAACAAAAAAACTCTTCAGCTTTATAATATTAGTATAGACTTAATGTGATTTCGAATATCAGCTCTTTGGCAGTATTTATTTTTTACGGAACGCCATAAATCTATGAGTAGTAGTAATATTTCTGTTGCGTGACGCGCTCGAAGTATGAGTGCTTGGCCGGTTCACAACGAATGCGCTGCGCGGGACATATAGTGCACAAGTGTGTGAGCAAACACAGGTGCACTCTCTATTCCTTTCACTCTCATAGCCCGATGGGACAGCAATCTGACACGACCGGAGAGAGATGAGGCGCAGGACCAACGGCTTTACGTGTTTTCCGAGGCTTACTCCCGGCTTCTTTAAGAATTTCTGAACAGAAAAACCCAGGTACATAATATGGGCCGACACGGGAATCGAACCCAGGACCCCTAACGCAGCTGTCGCTTTAAAGTGCGACCCTCTAACCGCTGCGCCACCGAGGCGGTTACAAGATCGACCAAATACACTACAATGATGATGATTATTCGTAAGATGGTTATGTATCACAACCTTCTAACTACTGTCTGTAAGAAAACTCAACAGCTGTTTTCCTCTAACATACCTGCTATTACTAGTCGCTTCATTGATTTTCCTCGTCAATTCCTTACTATTAATGATACCCATTGATAGTTTATGCCACTTCTTACTGCAATAGGAATTAAGAAAACAAAGAATGTTTTCCTTTTTTACTATGGGAGCCCACCGACCGCTCATTTATAAAATTTTTCGTCTAATATTGTAACATTTTTACAATGTCGAAAGGACAATTTCTGTACTTATTTTGTTCTCACAATATCTCTCTTACATAGTTTAAAATGTAGATATTGTGTTTATAATATTGTATTTTTGCTATTTTTGTATAAAATCCATAATAACTGACAAGTCAAGAATGACGTTGACGGATGGATATTTTTTCATGTAAAAGCGTAAAAAACTTATTTTGAAAGAGTTTTAGATACTTTAAAATAATAAAGAACAATGCAATCTTATCGTTGTTTATTTCTAGTCCTTTAAAATTAATATAAATCTAAAAGAAAGTTGTGCTAGTTACACTATTTGTAACTCAAGAACGACTGAACCGATTTGGCTGAAAATTGGTTGGGAGGTTAGAACCAAACCTGGTTCTAAGCTTCCTCCCTATCACTACTTATTACTCAAGAACGGTTGTACTGATATTCGTTATTATTAGGTACTTCGTTGTATTTTTCTTGGCCCGGGATGGGATAAGAATCATAAAATGGGGTCGGAGCGGTACAGGGCCGGCGCGGGACGAAGTTCTTGGCAAAATTAGAACCTAAAAAAACTGTTATCTAATTCCACTGTATTCACTAAATGTAGGTTACCATAATATTGGTCATCTTTTACAGACAACACACCAATTGTCTGGTTTCGTGGTAAATAATTATCTTCCTTGTGTTAAGAAGTACCAGACAACGATTATGACGGGGGCGTCTCCCGTAAATACTTAAATACATATAACAACCATGGCTTAGGTACAAATGTTCGTGCTCATCACACAAACATCCTTGCGGGATTCGAACCCGCGACGGTCGGCGTAATAGTCAGGAGCGCTAACCAACACACCAAACGCGTCGTCGTCGTGATATATGCATTATCATCTAGGTTTTATTAACAAAAATACTCCATGAGGCGTATCAATATCTCCTGTTACGCAAAATCTTTTATCTCCAAGGTTTTGTGGACATACTGATATTCCCGGAGGCCACCTATTAACATTATAAGAGAAATGTATAAAAAGGGGACGGTCATAGTTTAAGTTAGTTATAGAATGTCTAATCCATATAAAAAGACGAGATGGATGACATCAAGTTTTAAGTGAGCCTATTTTGCCGTATTTTTGGATCACCATTTTGTAATTGCAAACCAAAATTCGTTCCTAAATCGCACTGTAAAGGCGCAGAATGTTGTCATTGCAAAAAAACTACCATTATGTCGATTTAGGCTCGGTTTCGTGATTGATAGTTGACTAATGGTTAAATGTCGTTACCGACGGTTGCATATTAACGATTTTGCCTGTTTTGAAGAAAAACTGCCTTAACCAATGTTCATTAAAATAGCCATTCTGACATTTGGTTCAGGTATTTTTTCTTCAAAACACGCACAATCGTAAATATTTAAGCACCGGTAAATACATTGAACAATCACGCAACTGGGCCTTATGAATTACTTGGCTGTTTTAACGCAGACTTGATTTATACTCAGTCGCATAATCATTTTCCATTGGATGAGGTCGTGGCGAAAAGGTTGTAGACCAAGAATAAAAGTTTTTTGAATTTTTTGCTTTTCAAATTTACCTATGTATAAAAAATTATGAGGTGGTATTTTGTAACAGTAAACTTCTCTATCATAATTGATAGAGTTGATAATTTTATGGGTGCTTTAGGCATAATACTCAAGATACCAAATGACGTTTCTGCAATCATTTTCTATGTCACTTCTGTATGGGCCTGTGTTTATCGTTTGCCCCCATCTTGTGGACTCGCGGGCAAGTAAAGAGCCTAAACAAGCAACCTTAGTTCAGAAACAACTTTTGACAAAGCTGTTTATTGGGATAAGTATTTAATGACGTAAAAATAATACTGAAAGGTCCTACCAGAAGAAAAAAAACATCGGCTAAGTGCGAGTTGGACTCGCGCACGAAGGGTTCCGTACTAGACTAGGTAAAAAATTGATATCGAGCAAAAAAAGGCGTTTGTTATATGAGAGCCCCGCTAAAAAAATATTTTATATTTTTAGTATTTGTTGTTATAGTGGCAACGGAAATACATAATTTGTGAATATTTCAACCGTCTAGCTATAGCTGTTCTTGAGAAACAGACTGGTGACAGACAGACGGGCGAAGAGATTGCGAAGTGTTAGCAATATGGTCCCGGTTATTTTCCTTTGGGTACGAACACCTAAAAAGAAACTGATGTTTTAAAAAAAAGAAACAATAGTACACACTTATGAGCAAGCAAGAAATTACTTAACACGTTCCGGGACAGTGAACGCCTACAGGCGTGAAAACGATAAAACATCTATTGTGTCTGGAATAGTGTCCCGGAACGTGTTAAGCAAGTTCAATAAGCAAACCCGTTTTCCTAATGCACAACATAAAAGCATTTTTAAATGAAATTAATATCATTTTTGTGTATTTATTGACTCAATGCGGATCGGATAGAATAACGTGATAAGCCAAATAAAAATTTGCGACCAGAAACGTCCTTTATTTCAATTCCTTTTTTATTTTCAACAACGCTAATAAACTTCAATTGAGAATACATTAAAAATTCTTCTTTGAAACGTAACCCTTTCTTTTCTTCTTCAAATTAAATAAAAAAACTTCGGCAAAGGGGCCTCAAAGTAGTTCCATAATAGGTGAGGATTCAGTAGCCTTATCTGAGCTAGATAGCCCCAGCACCTCTATACCACTTTTTCAGTGTCTTATTTAATAATATTAAAAAAATATAATAAATTAGTAATACTAATCATTAACCTTAATTTAAAAACTACTGGACTGATTTAGATGAATCCTACACGGTATCCAACGTTGGAATATATCTTATCGAAATAAAAAAGAAATAACTCGCTACGACTTCTTATTTTCGAGAAACCCGTGAACAAAACGTACAAATATACAAACATATACACTGACGAAATTTGGCATACGTGCTTGAAAGCGTTAATAGATTATAAAACTCAAATATTATCAAATATCAACAATATCTCAAACATACATGTCAAATTAATACCCTCCTTATTTAAGTCAGTTAAAACTTCAGGGTTCCGACCGAACAGCTGTCGACCTTCACGAAAGAAGAATTTTGGCCGAGGGGTGTCGTATATCGTCGGTTTCGTGGACGGCTACCTGACACCAAGTTGCGCAACACTACGCCGACAAAATAGTGTATTATTTGAATTATATTTTTTTTTGTGTTATTATTATAAATATTTATGTTCGTCATAAAGGTATATATTGTATGAGCCTTTGTTGCTTGAAACAAATGACAAAATAAATAAATAAATAAAAAGACTTATGAGCTCTTGTGTTCTTTATTACCTACAGACAGCTCTACTTCAGAGAGCTCTTGTGTTATTACTGTGGGTGAAGAATACCTTATTATGAAGTGGGTTAAAAATGGCGCATATCACCTCTAACGGGCTTAGCAAGAAGATAACAACACTTGCAGATTTTTTAGCCATAGGCCTACTAAACACCTACTAGTTGTAAAAACAAGATGAAAGTACCTAATTTATATTTTTTTATAGCTAGTATCTACAACTTGCTAACGCCACTCAATCACAATTATACATGTCAATAACAAATCGAATACCTTCATTAAAATAAATATCAATTTATTGTAAATCTAAAATTACAGAGCTACCCTCACTTTTTTTGTGGCAGTGGTACTTCTGCGGTCTACTGCCACTGTGTTGAAATGAAAGGGATTTCTTTTACAACTTGTCATTTAACTAATTACTCCTTTTAACGGTTCGTGTTACCAATCTCCCTGAGGTGCAGGGTTTGGTTTTCTGTGAAAATATAATCAAAGGGAAATTTGAAGACAGTGGCCTAATATTTTGAGTAATTAGCTTTTTTGCCTACTAATAATCACAGAGCTGAAAAAAGCCGTCGCTCATAATATAAGATGGACAGACGACATTGTTAAAATCGCAGAATCACGTTGTGATAACCATTATATTATGGTCAGCAGTGGACGTCTTGTAGCTGATAATGCTGATGATGATGATGACGCTGTTTTAATCTAAATATTTGATGCTCAAACACAAGATGTGTAACTAAAGTATTAGGTTACCGACTTAGATTTATCTCAGTGAGTGTTGTCTACAGACAAAATGGACAGACGACCTCGCAAAGATAGCAGGATGACACTGAATGCTGACCTCATGCAACCGGTCGCTGTGGAGAATCGTGGGGAAGGCCTATGTTCAGCAGTGGACGTCTTTTGGCTGATAATGATGATGATGATGAAGATGAGAAATTCATACTGTTTAAAGTATTTGTCAGATAACGCTAACCAGAACTAATAGTGATATTGTGTAACCAGCCGCAAGTTTAAAAGGTGTCTGTCAGATAATGCTAACCAGAACTAATTGGGATATTGTGTTACCAGCCATATGTTTAGAGGCGCTGATGGGGCGCTGTTGATGTTTAAATCCAGGTACAAGCTTATCCATGATTGTGAAAAGGGACATTATTATACTAAATCCCTTGATATTATCAAATGTAGAATTAACGCCCTTACATATTTGGAATGACAATATTTATTAAGTGAAACATTCTACCTGGGCGGTCAGAATTGCTAAATATTTTTAGGTGGAAAATTTAATAAATTAATTTGGACGCAAAACAAGCGGAGGCTGTATCAACTCATAAATATTTATTTATCCTTGTCTGACCTTTTTCGTTGATAAGCAACATACGATGCTTTATTCAAGTGCTTAAAAACGGGGAATTCTCGGCCATTTTCGATTGATGTCCAATTTTCATCATCATCATCATCAATTTCAGCCGAAGGACGTCCACTGCTGAACATAGGCCTCCCCCATGGCTTTCCACAACGACCGGTTGTGAGCGGTCTGCATCCAGCGCGATCCCGCGATCTTTACAAGGTCGTCTGTCCTATCTTGTCGGTGGACGTCCTACGCCAATCTACGTCCAATTTTAATAACTTAATAAGTAGCAATTTTTAAGGTTCCGCCCAAAGTGTAAAAACGGGACCTTATTGCTTCGCTGTCTGTCCGTCCGTGTGTGTGTCACCAGACTGTTTCTTAACTTATCAAGAACCGCGAAAGCTAGACAGTTGAAACTTTTATGTATTTCTGTTGCCGCTTTAACAAAAAATACTAAATGCACAGTTTTCAATTCTTATCTTAAAATAAATAAGGACAGAGGGAAAGAGAGTTTGGAAGCGTCTTTATTTATTTTTGACTTTCAGAAAAAAATATACGAAAAACGTCAATGTCATTTCAAAAAAGAAAAAAAAGACCTCTTTATAAATCTAACACGTATATTTTATAATTTCGCCCCACCCCTTTAAATATCTTTTCTTTTTTAAAATCGTAAAGCGGTTATCAGGATACAGCTAAGTAACTAGCAAGATTCAACTGTGTAATGTAAATAGTTTCAAAATAGAGTAGCTGTGAAATACCTAAGGATGGACAGACAGACAGATTTGACGAAACTTTTACTGGTACTAGTTTCGTTTTTTACAGTTTCATTCGGTTGCGGAACCCTAAGAACGATTGGCTGTCAAATTCCACACACAAAATTAGTTAAAGATTAACATAAGCTATTAAACTTTTAGTAGATACCTATCGGTTAAATTTTCGTTTATATGGCATTAAATATAATTTCTACTGAAAAAAGAAATTCATTAAAAAAACTTGAGTAGGTTACGACTTGAGTAGGTTACGAATACCTAGAAAATTGTGTCTAGAAAAATATAAGCAGAGAAACATTATTATTTTATCGTCTTTACTGAGCAGAACTTGCAAAGGAATGTCAAGTGCCTTATCATCCAATGTAAAAGCGTTCTTATGATTAAGATTCCCGGAATTCCTGTAAGTATACTTAGCATGTTTCCGGAAAATATGCTTCCGATTTCCCCTAGAGCGTAAATACTTCATATACAAGTTTGGCGTTGTATTATGTGAAAGAAAATTGAGTAATTGATTATTTTCATAAGATGATTATGAAATAAGACTATGTGTGCATCAAAAACCAACCCATCTAGCATATATAAAACTCAGTAACTCATATTTAGAACAAGTACAAACTTTTAAATACCTTGGCAGTTTAATAACACAGGACTCCAGGTGTACTTCAGATGTAGTTTCTAGAATTGCAAGCATTTACTAAGAGTCACATTTCCAAAAAAAAAAAACAGAAAACGCCTTATTAAAACTTACATCTGGAGTATAGCCTTATACGGATGCGAGACGTGGACACTGACCTAGAGAGACTGAGAGAGGTTGGAAGTATTTGAGATGAGGTGTTGGAGGAGTATGGAAAGAATCAGTTGGACAGAGAAAAAAACAAATGAAGAAGTGTTGAAGATAGTAGATGTGGAAAGAATTATCTTGAAAATGATAGAAAATAGAAGAGGCAACATGATAGGACACCTGATGCGACATGACAGGTTCTTGGAGAATATAATGGAAGGAAAAGTGGAAGGAAAGAGGGGAAGGGGAAGACCTAGGAGAAGTTATTTCGATCAAGTAAAGGAAAAAGTAAATGTGAGGTCATATCAGGAGGTCAAGAAAAAGGCACACATAAGAAAAGAATGGCAATTACTCCACCGACAAGAGCGAAGCTCTTATGTTTAAGAAGAAAAGAAGAAGATTATGACATATTAATCAGGGCATATCATAAAAAAAATCTTTAACCTGGTTATAGTGTTCAAAGATTTCTATTATGTATTCAAAATAGTAGCACAGCGTCTAAAAATATATACAGGATGTTTGGCGGAACGATGGCCATATTTCTGGGGCGAATAGAGGACACCTACGTAATAATCTTAAATATGTCATGTCTGTTATATGGAGACAAGTGCGTTTTTTAAAATATTTGTTTCAAATGAAATTCGACGATACTTACTTTGAAAATTAACTCACATAACACCATAACATAAATGACTTTAAATGATTGCATAAGTCCCTCTATCGGCCCCAAAAATATCTACATCATTTCGCCAAACGCCCTGTATATCATTTCAATGCTGCAATGGGCACCTTATCCAAAAAAATAAGTAGATATTTTATAACTGTTTTTTTTTCAAAATCTAACCGATGGTTTTTCAGATCCTGTGTTTTCAATGAAATTAATATTTTTTTGCACAAAGATAAATAAAATGAATGTTTAAATTGATAATATGACTATTACGCATTGCATGAGCCATAGACAGTATTGGTTACAGCATGAACTCCTGAAACATTGTAGAAGGCAATTTTCCCTCATAATCTCCAACAAAAAGATAAAACCGGGCAATATGTCCGCGCACAGATTGTGACAAGGGTCCATCGGATGGTGAATCTAATAGAAAATGATTTATTTGGAACCCTGTAGCTTTGGCGTTATCTATCATGTTTTTTTTGGAAAACCATTAAATGGGCTTATGTCGCACGGATTCGTGCAAAGTAATAAAATTCTATAAAGGATAGGTCAAGAAATTTATCAATATAAAAGTTTCCTATAGGTTGACAGAGTGTCCAATTATATTGGACACTAGCTTTTGCCCGCGACTTCGTCCGCGTGGAATAGTGACTTCTTTCTCCCGTTTTTTACACATTTACCACTATATCTTTGCTCCTATTGGTCGAAGCGTGATGTTATATAGCTTATACTACTGAATTGAAGATACGCATGCACACAAAAACACACACACACACACACACACACACACGCGCGCTTACACGCTTACACACGCACTCACAGACACGCACTCGCAGTCACGAACGAACGCACACACCATTATTTTATAATACAAATTAAATTTAAATAAATAAATTATTTAGATAGCACAATCTTTTTAAGGAAGTGCAGTGTCTCCTGGCACAGGCTTAACTAAGCTTAAAAGGAGATACTGATCACAATTAGTCTAAGCTGATCATTGTTAAAGGAAATAAATATTTTGTATTTTTGTATTTTGTATTTTATAGCCTTCCTCGATAACTGAACTATCCAACACAAAAAGAATTATTCAATTCGAACCAGTAGTTTCGGAGATTAGCGCGTTCAAACAAACAAACAAACAAACGCTTCAGCTTTATAATATTAGTATAGATTCAACACTCTGTCAACCTATAGGAAACTTTTATATTGATAAATTGATTGAAAGAAGATTGATTCATTTGATTACCGCCTTTGTTGAAGTCAGTAAAAAAACATACAAGATGGTTTAACTAGGCTAAACAAAAATTGAGAAAATGAATAGTTATTTTAACTTGTAAAAAGCAACTGTGACTCGTCTGTCACAGAGTCACAGTTGCATTTTACAAGTGAAATTTATATCATTAAACTAGCGGTCCCAGCGCACTTCGTTTCGCCCCCAGCCCCGTCCCGCCCCGGCCCCGTTTTATGGAAATGAATGATTAAGAATTCATTACACATATCGAGTTTTCATTGTTTTTAAGATGTATTCTGCTAATCGGGACGGAAACAAATCCAACAAATCAAAAACCATGGCAATCGGTCCAGCCGTTCTCGAGTTATAAGTGTTGTAAAAAACACGACTTTCTTTTATCTATTATTATAAAATGCTTTGTCCTGAATGATTCACTGACTGACGGATCAACGCACAGCCTAAACCGCTGGTCGTAGAGACTTGAAACTTGGAGGCTGTGTTCTTTGTATAACGTAGGGATCCGATAAGAAAGGATTTTCCGAAATTTTACCCCTAAGGGGGTGAAAAAGGGGAGCAAAGTTTGTATGGGACAACGTGATTCCTTGGTCCGATCTACTTCAAATTTTGCATAAACATTCTTTAAAAATAATAACGAAAAATGTGTATCAAAATTTATTTAAATTTATCTTGTAACGGGGTTAAAAAGGGGTAGAAAGCTATTTTGGGGATGATTTGCTACAAAATTGATATCAATACTTCTTGGTGCTTATGATTGAAATATTTTTTATTTTTGACAATGATTTGACATATCTGAGACAGAATGTTTTGACACATGTTTGTTATTGATGTTGCTCTCTAGAAGAGATTTTATTCCTTAGAATAGTAAATAAATTTGTTTTGTGTTCAAACAGGGTAGGTATCAAGCGGTATAGTGTCCAGTGTAGATGGCAGATCGTTTGTTATTATTGTCGGTGGATATTCTACGCTTCTCCCAAGGTCGAAGGGTGTCCAATCTGCAACTTTTCTGCAAACTTTTCGCGGGGGGCCTATGTTTAGCAGTGAACGGTTTTTGGGTGTTGATAATGATGATGGTGTAGATCTTTACATAGATTTGTCCCTTTGAATTTACGATTTGAATTCAAGAACGTAGAGTATTCGCTATAACCATAAACAAAGCTCAAGTTCAAGCTCTTAAAAGGTAGCGGGATAAGACTTGAGGGAATTCGCTTCTTCCACAGCCTGTATGTGGCATGATGCTGTGTAAGCGCAGAGAGTAGTCTTATTAGTACCCGAAAGAAATATACGATTAACGAAAGAACGTAGGAAGTATTTCTATTTCGTTGTAAAATAAAAATATAATATCCCCGTGTAAGTTTGACCATTGAAGACCGGGCTGCGTGTTGAGTGTACATAAAATATAATAAATAAATAAATATGCGCCAGACAACATGCCAATGGTCTGGTTTCGTGGTAAGGAATTATCTTCCTTGTGTTACGAAGTACCAGACAACGATTATGACGGGTGCGTCTCCCAGAAATACTTAAATACATATAACATCCATGATTTAGGTACAAATGTCCGTGCTCATCACACAACATTTGCCCCTTGCGGGATTCGAACCTTCGACGGCCAGCGTAATAGTCAGGAGCGCTAACCAATACACCAAACGCGTCGTCGAATATAACATTTATCATTTATCTGTACGCAATTCTATGTATATATTTTAAAACTGGATGTTTTAGTTTTTTTGTTTTAAGGCGTTTATCACAGGAACTACTGGTAAGGGTATAGAATATGATAGATAGCTAATTTATTATAAAATTCTCGTGTCACAGTTTTCGTTGCCATACTCCTCCGAAACGGCTTGACCGATTCTCATGAAATTTTGTGAGCATAATGAGTAGGTCTGAGAATCGGCCAACATCTATTTTTCATACCCCTTAGACGGGGCCGGGGCTGGGGTGGGACGGGACCGGGGCGAAACGGTGGAGAGGAGCTTATAACCAGTAAGACATAGGATACATTTATCCCGTTCGATGGGGCCGGGACTGGTGCGGGACGGGGCCGGGGCGAAACAAAGTTCGCTGGGTCCGCTAGTCTATACATATAAAAGGCTTTGTCCTGAATGACTGACTGACGGATCAACGCACAGCCTAAACCGCTGGTCGTAGAGACCTGAAACTTGGAGGGTGTGTTCTTTGTATGACGTAGGGATCCGATAAGAACGGATTTTTCGAAATTTCACCCCTAAGGGGTTGAAAAAGGGGTGCAAAGTTTGTATGGGAAAATGTGATTCCTTGGTCCGATCTACTTCAAATTTTGCATAAACATTCTTTAAAAATAATAACGAAAAATGTGTATCAAATTTTATTTAAATTTATCTTGTAACGGGGTTAAAAAGGGGTAGAAAGCTATTTTGGGGATGATTTGCTCGAAATTGATATCAATACTTCTTGGTGCTTACGATTGAAATATTTTTTATTTCATTTTTGACAATCATTTGACATATCTGAGACAGAATGTTTTGACACATGTTTGTTATTGATGTTGCTCTCTAGAAGAGATTTTATTCCTTAGAATAGTAAATAATATTGTTTTGTGTTCAAAAAGGGTAGGTATCAAGCGGTATGTGTCCAGTGTAGATTGCAGATCGTTTGTTCATATTGTCGGTGGACATTCTACGCTGCTCCTGTGGTCGAAGGGTGTCCAATCTGCAACTTTTCGTGGGGGGCCTATGTTTAGCAGTGGACGGCTTTTGGGTGTTGATGAAGATGATGGCGTAGATCTTTACATAAAATTGTCCCTTTGAATTTACGATTTGAATTCAAGAAAGTAGAGTATTCGCTATAACCGTAAACAAAGCTAAGGTTAAACTCTTAAAAGGTAGCGGGAGAAGACTTGAGAGAATTCGCTTCTCCCACAGCCTGTATGTGGCATGATGCTGTGTTAGCGCAGAAAGTAGCCTGGTCTTATTAGTACCCGAAAGAAATTTATGTACGATTAACGAATGGGCGCAGGAAGTATTTCTATTTCGTTGTAAAATAAAAAGATAATATCCCCGTGTAAGTTTGACCATTAAAGACCGGGCTGCGTGTTGAGTGTACATAAAATATAATAAATAAATAAATATGCGCCAGACAACACACCAATGGTCTGGTACACGTAGTAAGGAATTATCTTTCTTGTGTTACGAAGTACCAGAAAACGATTATGACGGGTGCGTCTCCCGTAAATACTTAAATACATATAACATCCATGATTTAGATACAAATGTCCGTGCTCACCACACAAACATTTGCCCCTTACGGGATTCGAACCCTCGACGGCCAGCGTAATAGTCAGGAGCGCTAACCAATACACCAAACGCGTCGTCGAATATAACATTTATTTGTACGCATTTCTATGTATATATTTTAAAACTGGATGTTTTGCGCTAATCACAGGAACTATTGGTAAGGGTATAGAATATTATAGATAGCTAATTTATCAGGGAAAGCTATAGAAGTAGTTTAATGCGTATAGGTATAGGCTTATAATTTTTCGCTACGATCTATGGGAACGGAGTTAAACTAAAACGCGCGTACGAAGTCGCGGGCGGGCCGCTAGTATTATATATAGTAGTAGATTTATATAGTGACAGCACACTAATAAAAACAAAAATAAACTATAAATGAATAGTTTTAATACACATTTAACTATGCTCTCAAAAGCTCAAAGCCCCGAAATCAATCCCTTATCAATTAAAACTGAGCCAAAAGTTACTTTATATAGGAACTAATTAAAAGTTACCTATTTCGGCACAGGAATGCTGGCTATTTGACTACTAGTGTTGCCGAGCTATCGGTAGTTTGCTTATCGATAGTGGATATCGAAAATAGTCCATAACATCTAGTTATAACTCTTAGATATAGTAATCCAAATTTATAATCCCTGATCAATGTACATCAAAATCGCTAACGGTTGCTGTGAATGAATGACAATGACAAGTTCTATGACTGAACACATTTATTTGCAAAACATTGCTGGTTCGATTTAATTTGTTAGAAAATAAGAATAATTTATTTTTCATAACAATAAATTTAGACCATTTAGAATTGATTACTGGTTACTTAAAGGGCCTTATACTGGTTACTTAAAGGGCCTTTATAGTTGTGCTCCTATCACAGGTCACACCCTGTATCCTATCGATAGTAATGACACTGAATATCAAAATAAATATCGATACTTTTGCTGATGAATATTGTACAAAAAAAACTATTAAATTCGCAAAAATAACAATGGCATCGATTTTAGAAACAACAATCAAAGACAAAATTGAGTTACAGTACTATTGATAGTACTGTAGCAGCAGTAGGTATGTAGATAATATTGTACCAAACTAACTTATCAATATTATTGATTACTAGCGGTCTCTCGCGACTGGGTTTGCGCGTTTTTAGTTTGCTCTCCATCCCATCCCGTTGTAGCTTGATGTTTTATAGCCTATAACCTTCCTCAATAACTATCCAATACAAAAAATATTACTAAATCGGTCCAATAATTCCTAATATAAGCGGGTACAAACAAACCAACTATTCAGCTTTATATAGGTAGACCGTGAAATTGAGACCTTCAAATGAAGCGCTTTTCTCAAGAAAGCGATTTACCTATCATATTAGTATAGATTTTCGAGGTAACTATCGATACTCAAACTATCGATAAATCGGCAACGCTAGCGACTACCCTTAAAGTTGAACTTAGATTGCTTTGATGATGTTTTAGAAACGGTTGGTACAAGGTTTTGGAACACCTTTTTGTGATGTTGTTAATGTAAAGTTTAATTGTAATCAGGAATTCTTAGAAATATTGTAAACAATCTCGACATTCCTTTATAGCGAAAACATTCCTTTTAAAACAAGATAATCACAAAACTTACAACATACATTAGCTAATTCATTGTTCAACACGAGATCTTTTAAAAAGAAATAGTGAATTAATTTTATTTACTGATATTATTTTAAAAGTAATAAAAAGTTTGTTTACAATGTTGGACTAGCAAAGATGAATGGAGTTAACAAGTTAAACGTAAAACCGTTAGTTATACATTATGTATTAAATTGTTTGATAATGCTTACTAAAACGAATGCAATTATAACATACAGGTATGGTTGAAATGGTTATGGCCTGTGTCACAATGTCTTATTAAGATCTGGTTAACATATCTGCCCAATTCTTGATACAAAAGGACGTTATTTATGGTAATTATTCGTCGGTATGGTGCTTATTTGTCATTTGTGAAACAGGCTTTAAACACGTACGTATACAATTGGTTATGTTGCTTCAATCGGCACAATTATTATAAATATATTATATTATAATGAATTTACAACAAATCTTAACTTAGGGAATTATGCTATTCACAGCGCTCGGTGGGTCCACACGGGGTGATTATGTGCATTTATTTAGTTTGAGTTGTTTGCAAATCAATAAAGTACTGTATGTTTTTTATTTTAAATTTTTTTGTGTGATTTGTGTTTTTAATGTTGAAGGTAAGTCATTAATAAATTTAGGTACCACATACGTCAGAAGCTGTTTGCCGTATAGGTTATTAAATTTCGGAACTTCAAGTTTATCTTTTAAGGCACTTCTTGAATGCAATGAGCTGAAAGATGTTCACTGCTGAGCTAATCATGTGTTCTAGTTGAACCTACGACTTTAATTGGTACCGGTGGTAAATTTTGCAACATTGCATGAACAAATACTAAATTGTCTCCAGCAGACTTTTTTTTTGCCTTGTAATCTCTAGAAAATTAGGTTAGTTAGACTGAGATAAAATTTAAGAACGCCATATTCTACACTGGCAAAATACCCAGCTCAGAACAAAATAAAGAGGATACCAATCCAATCTAGGCATCGTGGAACTCCCAAGGACGTTATCAAAATACAAATTGCCAAGTCAAGAGAAAATGGCACAACCCAAAATTATTCATTTTTGGTACACGTATTTTTTTTCATTCTTTTTCAAACGTCAAAATATGGTTGTACTTGTAATTTTACGGGTGTCTATAATCTGGAAATATTCATTAAAATAAATATTTTTCAATATTTTTTATAGCTATAACATACAATGCATTTTCATACTCCAAATTGCTTTTAAAACAAATCATAAAGCATGATGTGACGAGTGCATTCGTAAGAGTTGCGTATTTGTTTAAAGATTAAATCACAAAATTAAAAAAATTAAAGATGAACAGTAACTGCAAATTTAAATATTCCTCGTTGTGACAATATTCTTAGGGCCACGCGAAATATTTGGAATATCTACAGCGGACTCGGAGCGAACAATGATAACATTGAGAGCACTCTGGAGGTTTAGCTTGGGTGTATTCGCGTTGCTAACATAGCATTAGATGCTGTATAGTTATGAAATGTCAATAAAAATGGCTCATTTTTTTGCGCCGCCTAAGAGTGGTTAAGTGAGTTGAACCGATACAATAAGGTTTTACCTATGTAGATGTAAAAAAATAAGCTACAAATATAGAATAGACAAATGTGATGAATGGATGTACTTATTAAGTAAAAGGTTTTTATCATCAATTATTCAATTTTTCTCTAAGTATTAAACAAATTTAAATGCACGGTGTACTGCCTAAAATGCAGCAGATAGTTACACAATATCTAACCTACAATAATTTATTCAATTCTTGATCAAAAAAATATTAATTTCAAAATATTACCTACGTATCAGTAGCAGTAAAATTTTATTTTTTTACACGGTGCGTATTGCGATGTTACTTTGACAGTTAGGAAGCTCTGCTTGCTCTGATCTCGTATAATCCACTCAGCAGATTAGCGTGAGACAACACAGGTCATCGAAATGCCCATTTGGCAACTTGTTCAGTGATAATTGAACTGATTAAAATAAGACCCCAATAAGCCCGATGTCTAAATAAAAGATTCCAATGTGGTAACCATACCAAGAATAGTTCAACAAAAGGCCACGCTCCCAGTAACTTATTGACATGTGACGACAAACGTATTGGCATTCGTCACTGTCGGCTCTCCGCCTTCGATTTCGAGACAATAATGCATAATATTTCCTCGGGAGAATCTTTTTTTTTTGTACGTGATTTTGTATATCACGTTGCAAAGTTGTCTTGACCTTTTTGGAAAGAGAGTGTACTATCTCAAACTCATAGAAAACCCAATCGGACTACGGAAGGGTTATGATAACTTTAATAAACTTTATTACTTCAATAAACAATATTTGTTACAACACTTTAGTAAAATACTAGCTTTTGCCAGCGACTTCGTCCGCGTGGAAAAGTGACTTCTTTCTCCCGTTTTTTACACATTTACCACTATTTCTTTGCTCCTATTGGTCGTAGCGTGATGTTATATAGCCTATAGCCTTCCTCGATAACTGGACTATCCAACACAAAAAGAATTATTCAATTCGAACCAGTAGTTTCGGAGATTAGCGCGTTCAAACAAACAAACAAACAAACAAACTCTTCAGCTTTATAATATTAGTATAGATATAATATGTGTATACATGGTAGGTATACATGATATTAGCGGTATATGTATACGTGGTCATTAATGTCATTTAAGGTTGAACTAATAAGGTGATTTTAGTAAAAGAGCTATCAATAGATTCCTTATTGTAGTTGAAAAAGGGTTCACAGTTATATCTCTATTGAGTAGGGTATCAAATGAAAGAAAACAAAATTCTGAGTCACGAAATGACTTCAAATGATCCTCCGACTGATGACAGTTTTTTAACTACTTTTTACTTCTTGCGTTGCAGAAACATAAACAAAACACTTTTATTGCCATTAGTGTGATAAAAACTACATTATCCAGCCTAAAAACCATTCTCTGCCAGTTTTGGCGACTTGCCACGCAAAATTAACTTTTGTACATTAAAGGGGTTATTTTGTCTTATTTTTACTGGTTTTTAAGTTGGCACCTTTTGGATATGTCTTACTTCATTGCGTTGGATTAATTTTATAGTTTCTTGTAATATATTATTCAATCGATAATAGGTACCTGCTATTAAATCTTAATCTTAATCTTAAATCTTAAATAATCTTATCTTAAATATCCTACTACTATTATAAAGGCGAAAGTTTGTAAGTATGGATGTATGGATGTATGGATGTTTGTTACTCTTTCACGTAAAAACTACTGAATGGATTTGAATGAAACTTTACCACAATATAGCTTATACATCAGAATAACATATAGGCTACAATTTTTGAGGTTTCTAATGTGAGGTCGTAAAAGAAGTACACGCAAACGAAGTCGCGGGCAAAAGCTACTCTTAATTAAAGAAAAAATTAAACAGCGTCAATTATTCGTTTTGCATAAAATCAACTACTTTTGAATAAACATAATTTGGAGATAAACATAAATTTTATTGAAAAACAACGGCGTTCAGAAGTTTGAATTTCATTAATTTCTTAAAACTCATCACCATTAGTTATGAAACAGAAACAACCGTTTTACCAACCAGCTTTTAAATCCGAAAAGTCATTGCTTCAGCTTTAGCCGGTAATTTGCTGATGCTCGCGCTATCACAGGACAATTTGTCAAGATGTCCACGGTGGTACCATTGGAATAAACGAATTAGATAGCACATATTATATTCAACTAGAGTAATACGTACGATTGTAAACCTAATTTGAGTTGATATATGAATTGTGTAATGTATGCGATATCATCTAGTTGAGTGGAAATTGAACTGCCTGGAACTTGAATTGATTAAAGCAAGATAGCAATACCCCTTATGTTGCAGAAACGCTAAGCAAGATGTCAACAATTCGAGTTATGCTCAATCTTATGTTCTAGTTTCATTAGTACCATCATGTGAGATTATTAACCGATCTTTTTAGTTAAATCCTAACAAATTAGCTAGCGAAAAACTCTAATCGATTCTAAAAATCAACGGAAATCTAATGAACGTATTATATACAGGGTGTTTCATGTAACGTGTCAAGCCGATGCGTGGTAATAGGTGAGTACCATACCTATCCATTTCACCCCCATGTTTGTTAGATAAATATTTATAGTTTAGGAGTTATAATTTTTTTCGATATTTTTCATGATGCACCTAGACGATATCTTTAAAAAATTATAACTTTTTTTTTGGGTCCACTTTTTTCAAATATTTTGATCTCAATAGAATGCCCATTATTTGCAAAATTATGAGTAAAATAATCGCTATCCTAACTTAGACACAAGATACAAAATTATTGATCGATACTAAAAAATATTGCATTAAGCCGAACCGAATAGAATTTTCAACATAAATTAAAAAATATAAAAAAGGTGTTGCATATTTTCTGACTAATTTTAAAAACTGCTTGACTTCATAAACTTTCATTACAATACAAAAAACGATCTACTTAATGGGTAATTTTTAGCTTAAATCAGCCGTTGAATGTGGTATATCGGAAATATCTTGATTTTCATAATTTTTATTTTTATTGTTACCTTTGCATATTTTTATCAAATCTGATATAAAGTGTCCCTCTATGTTTAAATAGAGCTCATTTGATAACAAGAACATACATTATGTACCTACTACTATCTTTAACCACGACCATATGAGTTAATGAGGGATTCAAAATTTTACTTACATTGCACTCAAATTTCGTACTTTATTAACAACAAATAAACAAGAAACAATTGAAACTAAGACATGCATCATAAAAATCATCTACAACCCATTTATTCACAAACTAAATCATTTCCTTGTGGCTTGGGAAAAAATTATAACTCCTAAACTATAAATATTTGTCTAACATACATGATGGGGGTGAAATGGATAGGTATGGTACTCACCTATTACCACGCATCGGCTTGACACGTTACATGAAACACCCTGTATAGCCCTTACTGAAAAAAAAGATAGTACACAATTAAGAGAAAAGTTGAACAATAAGGAAATAAAAGTTTTATTGCCCGTGAACACAAAAAAAAACATTGTTTTAATTTAACCTTTGTCATCCACTGCTGGGCAAAGGACATGAGATGAATGGTGATGGATGATAAATTATTATTTTTATTGTTATTACTTACTCTTATTATTACCATCTCGGGTAACTATTTACTCTTTTTTAACACTAATAAAGGAAACGTAAAAAGTGCGTAGCTTTTTAGATGCAAAATATAATTAAGTATAAATATAAGTTTACACAGTGATAAAAAAAAAGCAAAACTAAACCTTCATAAATTCCTTAACAATACTGAAAGCTTGTACTAAGTGTCAATTCAAATGAACGTTTTTATATGGAAAGTAGTAAAGAAGGCCACTAATGCCTGTTCGGCGCAGCTAATACCCGCAAATCACCGCCCGGGGGCTATCGACGGATCGTAGTGATGTGACGATCATACGATATCGATAAATTAGCTCTTACAAGCTGCGTGCGCACTCGAACCATAAAATTGGGCATATGTCTTCTGTCTCTCTCTTGCATTGGAAATGGCAAAGTGTGATGAATTCTAAAATAGTAGTTTTCTAATCTAAATTTAAACAGCGTAGCTACACTTGAGTTTCTGTACCGTACAAGTACAATGATAAAAGTTATAACAACATAAATGTCGGACGACCTTGTAAAGATCGCAGGATCACACTGGATGCAGACCGCTTGTGATCGGTCGATGTGGAAAACTGTGAAGAAGGCCTATGTTCAGCAGTAGACTTCCTTTGGCTGATACCTTATAATGATGATGATGATGAACATAAATATAAAATATGAATAGACTTTTATGTTCAAAATTATCGTACTGTCATGAACAGTCCGTCCAATACCACCAAGTAATATCGATTCATTATTTTATCGATGTAGTTCATCTGCACCACTACACATATCGACACGATTGATTCTACAGAAAGTTCATCTCAGCTCCCTGGATTAACTTCGAGAGCAGTTTGATTCATTTACTTTCTTTTACTGGCTAATTAATGAAAAGAAAGTCGTGCGAAACTTTCCTCTGGAAACCGCCACAAACCACAAGGGTTGTGTAGTTTTTGCTTTTTCAAGCTTTTTATGGTTTTTAAAAACAGGGTGACTTGTGTATCGAGGGAATTTATCAGGAAATTAATTCCCCAAATTACAAAATTTTAATGCACAGTAGGCTAGCTTTATGATTCTTTATTAACCCGGCGTTCGTTGCTAGGCAAATACGGACACCAATGCTCGCTACCGGGTAAAAATTACCACATTATTTAAAGATGCATATTTTATGAAACTGTAATTAAAACTGAGGTTTATTATTTTATTCTGTTTGTATTCACTATTGGCTATAAATAAAAAGTGGAATTTAAATAAAAATAAGCATTTATTGTTATTTATGAAACATGCATTAATGGGAACCAAAATCTTAACTTTTTTCTTAGTAATCTTACAAAATTGACAATTGTTATATTTTTCTCTATGAAATCTAGTAAAAAGAGATTAAATAGTCAAACTATATAGAATATGCTTATTAACTACCTAACAAAATTTGTACTTTTATTCTAATATTTTTTTCATAAATCGCACTTAAAAATCACAAAAAATCACGACTTCAAAAATTTGTCTTGACAAATGAATTTTCTACGCCTGATATATTTTAGTGGCACATCAGCCAACTAGTTTCCTTCTAATCGTATAGGTAATGTTTACGCTTCATCTTCTTCTTCATTCTGCAAAAAAATATCAGAACCATCACCAGAATCTGCTTCTTGCTTAGTATCACTGCTATGGTTACTGCAGGCTTCGTGATCCTCTGTTTCTGATACAATTTCTTCCTCACTATCTTCTTGCTGTAAAATAACAGCAATATTATTGTCACTCAGTAAGAAATACATGGTAATGGTGTATCAAAACTAAAATATATAGTAAAAATATAACAAAAAAGTAGTAACACAAACGGTCGCAACCGGGTATATTTCACCCATACTCACTTTGAACGTCCACAGTGACAGAGTGCGAGGTGCCAGCTAACAGCGACACGGAGAGCATGTCTCTTGTTACTTTGAGGAAAGGTACTTGAAGCGGCAAGTCGCAAAATTACGTACAGAAAAAAATATTTGCGTTTTATTACGTCTGTGGTATTTTTTACCCGGTAGCGACGAACGCCGGGTTAACTAAAACTAGGGTTGGTATTGCAGTCATGTAAGGTCTTGTATGTTATCAACCTTTTTGTTTTTTTTTACAAATATTTCAATTTTTTTTTCAAACTTCAAATGTAAAATGTCAAATATGTCTTTACACAAATTGTGCTAAAATAATCTGACAGCTTTTTACACCGTTTAGTTATGGATATAAAAAATAACGGTGAGCTACGTGCATTTCTAAAGTTCAGTGCTATAAAAAACAATTACTTACGTGTACATACTCCTAATTTCGTTTCATATTTCTAAATACAAAGGCCGCCCAGAGCAGAAATTTACTGACTTAAAAAGAACAAAAAACGATCTGCAAAGCAATTTCAAAGTCATTTGTCCCTTTATTTGCCTTACACTTTGCGCGCTTGCTGTAAAATCATAAAACGTTAAAAGCAAGTTCAAATCCCGTTATAAGGGAGCAAAGCCTCTTCTATCCCGCGAAAGCCTGCGAGGCTAACACTTGTCACTGTCTTTGTGGTAAAGCCTTCTAACTTGACAAGTCTTTGAAATGTCCTGGCTTAGAACAATTGATCGGAATATCGAGAGTTTAAGCGTCTTCTTTGTATCGGTTATGTTTTGAAGTAGAATGATGCAGAGGACAGAAAATTTAGCTACTTTAAACACCTGTTATGTACATGACTACACATGTTTTAAGTAAATAAATGCATCTTATCTTATCTTTACTTGCAACATTGCTACTATATTGTTTTTAAACTTATTAATGTGAAACTACTACCTATGGCATCACGACGAAGATATGAAACCTTTTTTATGTTTCTCTTTTTAATTTTATACATATTTTGACAATGAGCAAATTTCACACTGCAAATGCAAATTTGAGGTCATATTCACATTGAAAAATCAAAAATTGCAAGAAGCATCTATCTTCCTTTTTTGTCAACGCTTAAAAGTGCCTGTAAAATATGAAAGTAGGCTTTATTCCCTAAAAATAAAGCGCTAAGAAGTTTGGCAATATAATATTTTAACAAATATTCATGTTACCTACGCAAATAATAAAAAATAAGTTATTAGATACAGCTCCATAAAATTATTATTAGTATGTTTCTTAAGAAAAACTCCCAAAATAAGCCAATCGTACCTTATCAAATTACGTGCGTATCCATTGAGTGAGCGGCTCTAGATTCAGTTTAAAGTATATTTATCATTTAGTTACAAGTTTAAAATAATTGTAAAAACAAGATTCTCTTTTTGTAATACGATTGAATGAAAAACATTTCGTTAAACGTGTGCTCACTCAGTCCTCACAAACGGTCAGCCATATCTTTTTAATGAAATAAGTTTGCCAATTCATTCAGTGTTGTTTATTTTGTCGAAACTCTCTTTAATTAGACCCTGTAATTTCAGATCGCCAAGTATCGTATTTAAAATTTTACTATAAATTCCTTGTGCTCACTCAATCCACACGCTATTGAATTTCTGTGAACCAACTATAGATTCGCATTCCATTGTATACATTGTTTGAATTGGCTTGAAACAGGATTATGCAGCATAAAAACAAACCACTTTTATAGTGCGTTCTTGAGTAAAATGGATCCCTAGTGCTCACTCCGTTCGCCAACGATAAATGCTTGAATAACTTTTTCTAAGTTAACTCAAAGGAAATAGTGAACATATAATTTTTTTGTACAAAAATACCATAAAAAATTAGGCAGTACACAGTTAGATATTTCTATTAACTTTTGGAGATATACGAAACTTAACTTTTAGTTTAAATGACATAATAATAGGGTGTCTCCACGTGACAATAATAAGAGGACATTAAATAAGACTGGATAAATTGAGAAGGTTTAATTGTCACATTCAATAAATAAATATACGCCAGACAACACACCAAGTATCTTGGTTTCGTACAAAGGAATTTTCTTCCTTGTGTCACAAGTACCATACAACGACTATGGTACTTATGATCATTTTTGCGTCTGCGGATTTGCATCTGTTATTATTAATAACTCAAAGCACAAATTTTTCAGGATAGTATTATACAGGTTGGTGTTTTGGTCAGCTACGAGCGAATCAGGGATGATAATATGAGTTATGCTTATTCTAAAGAATATATATCTTTTTAAATTTAATTAATATTATTATTATTTATGTAATTGTTAATTTTTTTTGTTTATTTTATTCCCTCAAGTGTGTGTTTACACCCAGCACCTAGCAAGGTTCCCGCTGAAAATCAGTGTCGTGGCATGCTTACCATCAGCTGTCACGACTTATACTGAGCGGGGACCTTTTTGGGATACCTTGAGGTCCTATGTTTTTGTTCCGTCCAATTTATATTTTTTTCATTTTATTTTGATATCTTTTGTTTTTGTTATTGTCCTTGCTATTTTTATAATAGCACCTCTTGTGTGACAAATAAATAAATCATTCATTCATTCATTCATTCATGCAAGTTTTATATGAGGAAACCTTTTCATCTAAAAAAATAACAAAATAAATGGGGCAACTCGCACCCTCACGCGTAGCTCGCTCGTATCTACGAAATACTACGCCGTAGCTAGTAAGCTACGAGTAGGCGACCCGGTGTTGATAGTTTTGACTCGCCTGCTATATCTTTATTTTATTTTTTATTCTATTTTATTTTATTTGTATTACAAAATCCACAGCTCTTAAAAATGATAACAAAATATACAGACATATCGGACTTACAGCCAATGACGGATTTACATTTTATGCACTATATTTAAGTAACGGTCATCAGATATGGCGTGTATTAATATCTCTCACTATGTGTATGTGTGTGTGTTTGTGTGTGTGTGTGTGTGTGTGTGTGTTTGTGTGTGTGTGTGTGTGTGTGTGTGTGTTAGATATTACTTTCACCAATTATTTTTAGTACCTCTTTTCGAAAACCACTTTTTGCAGTGTGAAATATATCTGTCGAGTGAAATTTTTGGTTGTAGCTTCTGTGTAGTCTCGGAACGAGTGAGTTATGTGCGTAATTTGTGAGAGTTTTTGTAACTGCAAATAACTTAGTATGCCTTGTGCGCTTTTTCGGACAACAGAAACTCAGAATTTTGGATGCAAGTTCGGGGCAATCGATGTAGCTGTTACAGATACAGCGCGCAGATAGAGCGCTCGCCTATTCTCTAGCGACGTAAGGTGATGATGTAGACACGATTCTTTGTAGTCACGGTTTGCCCGGAAGTCACGGAAGTCTAAGTGTTTTATAAACTTCATTTGGATACGTTCAAGTTCCTGAGAATAGGTTACGTATTGCGGGTTCCAAATAACGCTGCAATACTCAAGTAGGCTTCTAACATATGAGTTAAAAAGGACCTTTAAGCAACCAGTATCTGAAAAAGGGCGACCAACCCTAAGTACGAAACCTAAGCTCTTATATGCTTTATTAAAAATATTAGTAATGTGTTCTGAGAATGTTAGTTTAGAGTCCATAAGGACACCGAGATCTCTTGCTGAGTATAATTTTTCAATGGCTGTACTGTTAATTTTGTAAATGTAATTAATGGGGTTCTTTTTTCTAGTGAATGAAATAATTTGGCATTTTGTAGTATTGATTCCTATACGGTTGATTGCATAATAAATATTAAGTCTATTGAGATCGGATTGAAGATTCATACAGTCTGATAGGGTAGTTATTTTCATAAATATTTTAGTGTCGTCGGCATACATTAGAAATTTAGCGTGTTGGAAGCATTCTCCTACATCAAAGAGATACACAGCGTATAGGAGCGGTCCTAAAATGGAACCTTGGGGAACCCCCGAGGGCACATTAGTAAAATTTGAGCAAAAACCGCCAACAGTAACCGCCTGTGACCGATTTTTTAGCTATAGGAGCGGTCCTAAAATGGAACCTTGGGGAACCCCCGAGGGCACATTAGTAAAATTTGAGCAAAAACCGCCAACAGTAACCGCCTGTGACCGATTTTTTAGGTATGACTCCATCCATCGCAGTAGGTTGCCACGTATTCCGAGAGCGAGCAACTTGCGCAGAAGTATGACATGATCCACCCGATTAAAGGCCTTCTCGAAGTCCGTGTAGATCACATCAACCTGTGACCCACCATCCATATTAGTAGCAACATAATCCACGAAGACCCCCAAATTAGTTGCCGTAGAACGTCCCTTAACAAAACCGTGCTGTTCAGAAGGTAAAGAGGTTACGATAAAAGGGTATATATTATTAAATACCACTCTTTCCATTACCTTACTCAGGACATTCAGTATCGAGATTGGACGATAGTTTTCGATTGATGTTCTAAGACCTTTTTTATGGATGGGTACAATGTGCGCTATTTTCCATTCGACTGGGAAATGTCCTTTCATAAAACATCTGTTAAATAACAGTGATATAGGGGCAGATAAAGTTTCGGCGCATCTAACAAAGAATATACCTCTAGGTGGTAGATTATCGTGACCAGCACCTTTATTTGCATCTAGGTTTTGAAGCAGTTTAAGAGTTTCTTTTTCATCGGATTGTATATTATTGATAATATTTTGTGAGATAAAATTTATTTGAGTGTCCGAGTACGTATCTAGTGGGGCGTTAAAATTTTGATTAAAAAAGTCGTTGAATGCTCTACTTATTTCGTCGGGTTTAATTAAAATGTTGTTTCTAAATGTCATCTGTTGAGGATAACTACTTTGCGCTTTCCTTTTTGATTTAACGAAAGACCAGAAAAACTAAGGGTTATATATCGTAATGAAAAATAGATTTTGTGGGTCTTTTCCATTTAAATAAAAATATTTTAATATATAAAGGTTCTGTTATTCACCATTCGGCTACAGAACCCCAAAACTTTCAACTAAAAACAGATCTACCTATTAAACAAAACCATTTCCTTAAGGCAAGTAAGCGAGGATGATAACTGCTTGATCGCGTGTAGTTAAGTCAGCTAAGTCAGTTAAGTCCTACTATTTTGGCACGTGTAGACACCCTATTCCACGTCTTTCATACAAAATATGAAACTTTGTTTAAGTCTAAAAGTAAATAGAAATATTGAACGGTGTACTGCCGAATTTTTTATGGTATTTTTGTACAAAAAAATGATATGTTCACTATTTCTTTTGAGTTAACTTAGAAAAATATATTCAAGCATTTATCGTTGGCGAACGGAGTGAGCACTAGGGATCTATTTTACTCAAGAACGCTCAATGAAAGTGGTTTGTTTTTATACTGAATAATCCTGTTTCTAGCCAATTCAATCAATGTATACAATGGAATGCGAATCTAAAGTTGGTTCATAGAAATTCAATAGCGTGTGGATTGAGTGAGCACAAGGAATTTATAGTAAAATTTTAAATACGATACTTGACGATCTGAAATTACAGGGTCTAATTAAAGAGAGTTTCGACAAAATAAAGAACACTGAATGAATTGGCAAACTTATTTCATTATAAAGATATGGCTGTCCGTTTGTGAGGACTGAGTGAGCACACGTTTAACGAAATGTTTTTCATTCAATCGTATTACAAAAAGAGAATCTTGTTTCTACAATTGTTTTAAACTTGTAATTAAATGATAAATATACTTAGAACTGAATCTAGAGCCGCTCACTCAATGGATACGCAGATTATCAAATTACATACCCACTAGCAACTTGTAACCTAAGTGAAATCTACAGCTTACTAAAAATGCCGTTTGATCTCCCCATTTTTTATTCAATTCGAACTTTCTAGACGGATAAAGTAACATGTTATCGCGAAACTTTTATTCGCAACTCCGAAACTAACTATTGACTCCTATTAGTGAGATGTCACAGAAGTTTTAGGCAGCTGAAGTTAATATTGATGGCTCGTTTGACATTTTTCTCGATTCTGTAAAAGGGTAAAAACTTTGGCAGTCTCGAGTTGATAAAATTGGGGTCAGCCGAGAAAATTATTGCATGATAAGAATGTTTTTCAAATGAAATTCTTGTTATAAGCGAGCTTATTCTTCCCAATTTGAGAATAGCCTCAATTTAATCATGCGATAATAATAATAATGATAATATTCTTCAAACTGAATTCGGTAATGGCCGCTTCTCTCAACAGAGATAGCTCAGGTAAGTACGCAGGAGATATAATAGTGCCTAGATGTGTGCACAATACGCTCTCTGTTGCTTCACTCTCATTAATTTGGGGGAGACGGTAGTTTGACATGACCGATGAGAGATCATGATCATGAGATACACAGGGTTTTAAAAGAAAATATTATTGACTAGGAATAGGATTAAGCTGAATATGCATACGTAAAATTTATTTAATCTTTTCGGGGAAGTATCCTACTACTATTATAAAGGCGAAAGTTTGTAAGGATGTATGGATGTTTGTTACTCTTTCACGTAAAAACTACTGAATGGATTTGAATGAAACTTTACCACAATATAGCTTATACATCAGAATAACATATAGGCTACAATTTTTGAGGTTTCTAATGTGAGGTCGTAAAAAAACACATTTTTTGCGCTACTAGACGGGACGAACCTGAAGTCCACGCGAACGAAGTCGCGGGCAAAAGCTAGTGTTTAACATATTTTTTTAAAGTTCTTCCATCCGTTCAAAAGTGATAATTACTAACAATTGAAATAATTTAGTCGTGATTCTTTACTACGAATTTAATTTTAATGTCGTACTAACCGAATCAATTTGAGGATAACGAAAAAAAAATACAATTAGACATTTACGAAAACTACATAACAAACACCCAAATCAGCTTTTGTTCGGATTTCGCGCCACTAACTTGTCACAACAAGTTATAATTTAATTACCACACAATAAACAAGTTGCGATAAAATTATACACACAATAAATCGATACTAAAAGCAAAGTTGTTCTAGTCAACGCTGAAAACTTTGGAAGTGCCCTCTTAGAGGTACAAGGTAGGAACTTATTACTCGACACATAGTTGGGAGTGGCTCAACTTTATGAATACAACGTGTGGATATTTCGTACAACAAGAAAGGACAGCAACAGCTACGCAACGCACATTTTCTCCTATTAGCGTAATTGTCCACTCAGTGTTTTTTTTGAGGCAGTTAAATGTTTTTGTTAACAAATTTTTGAAATCAAATGTTTTGCTTAAAGGCAGCAGCCGTAACCAATGCGACACGTTAAGTGCTAGATATCATTCACAATAGCATCACTATTTAAAAAAATGAGATATAACCGTTTTGCTCCAAATGGTCAGTACTAAGACATGATTGAAATTTGTGCCACTTGATGTGCTGACTTGTGCTTGTTATTAGCTATTTTTATTTATTTAAAAAAGACTTTATTGCACAAATCATGGTGTACAAAGGTGGACTTAATGCTAAAAGCATTCTCTGCCAGTCAAACCTTTAGGTTATTTCTTTTGTTGCTTATAATTTTTTGCGTAGCTTGATTTATCTCAGTGGTTGAAAGATGTCTTCTAAATTAAATGTGTACTATGTATGCTACAGCTTTTAATCTTAGAAGTACCAAGACAAACCTAGATGATTGGCAAAATGTTTTATGTAGTATTTTATTTTATAGATAACGTGTCAAAGCGCCTGGTTTTAACTTAATTATTAAAATAACTGAGTCCAAATACGTATACGGATTGTCAATTAATACAAATTTTGTTACCAAGAACATAATAATACGTTTGTAGTTAGGTACCTCTTTTTAAAATTTTGCGTTACGCGTATAACAACGATGGAACTGGGAACTAATCCCAGATATTTGATCGCAATGTTCTCCTGACTTAATACCGAACCAAGATCTGGGTCAAGTTTCTCGAAAAGGTTTAAGCGTAGATTTAGCTTTCGCAAAGTCTGGGAATGGATGTTGAGTGGCTGGAATATTTCAGCTTTTAGCTACTGTGTAAAAGGTTCAGTTTTGAAGAAACTTACCCGAGGTAAAGACGGCTGGCTGTTTTTGTGTTTCGACTTGTACCATTTCTGTTTTTAAGACGGATAAAGAGTTTTTGGTTAGGCATACCAGATATAGAGTTCTGCGGTATTTTGTGTTTAGTAAATTAAAATGATCACTTGCTAGCTTGCCTTGCAAATAACCCTCCACCAATCTATACTGAGCCCGCGTGATGGAGCATGGCTCATACTACCTTATACGTAATCAGTCAGGTATCAAACGACTGCCGCGAGTCGCATAATAATGGAATTTCTATTGTGTCTCGTTCGCACATACTTGACGAGTTAAGTATGGATATATTTTAATGAATTTCGCAACTAACAATAAATATAGATTGTAACGGGATGGCTACCTTGTAAAGTTATTATTTTCGAGTGACCGCAAGTGATTGCAATAAAAGACTTCGTAGGAGGGTAGACCGATATGTCTGCCAATAACAGCTTATCCGCAACACCTTCAGTTACGCCGTGATCATTTCTATCATGCAATTTTTTATAATATAAGCACCTCTTGTGAGTCAAATAAATAAATTATTCATTCATTAATTCAAATCATTCATTCATTTATCATGGCACCTGTAACAGTGCCGAAATATCGGGAACCCGAAAATAATAAGGTTAGGTATGGTAGCAATCCCGTTACAATCTATTCTAATGTTAGTGCCCGTTAGTTTAAATCAATATAACAATAAGTAGCTTCTAACCAGTTCAACGATATACGTATGAGAAGAAAACAATTGATTATAGTTAAATATCTTCTTTTTTATTTCTTGATCTTTGATATGGTACACGTAGCTTTAGTCGATCGATTTTAATATATCTGCCATATTAAAATATAGTATAGATAAATTAATTAGATTACGTCCATTTACGGCTAGCCCCTCGTTAGTTATTAAACAAAATAATATTCCTATCATAACTCTTTGGCATTCACTCAATAAATACTCGTATAATCGATACTCGAAAGTAATTTGATAGCCATCAGATCGGTAGAAGATAAACAAAATGAATGTATGTTGAACTAAACACATTATAAATTAACACCTGAGACAAACGAATGGAGGAAGCTGTTTTTTCAAGCTGTTTATGGTATCATGTGTTTTGAGTTCATTTGTTTTTGCTTGTCAAATATTGTTAACAATATTTTTATGACTTTTAAAATATTATTAGTAAATTATTAATTTATCTTATTTTTAAAATAAATTTGTTTGATAGAAAGGAATGTAAGATTGTTTACAATATTGGACAAGCAAATAAAAATGGACTGTGAAAATATTTTACAAAAAATAGCTTGTATTGTTTTGTTTTACTCTGTGAATTATTGTAATTGAAGTGGATCAAAAACTTGTCTTCCTCCCTTTTGGACGTCTTCCCGTTATGTAATACAGCGTTTGGACAATCTTGTTGACTGTTTTTTTAGTATGGCAAAGTTAAATTATACGAAAAAGGTTACTAACTTTTGTTGAGTATTCAATAAGGGTTACAAAACGGGAAAGTGTCCGAACGGAAAAGACCCCAATACAAGTTTATTATGTAAGATTATTTTTGACAACACCAATAAAATATCGCGATCCAATATTGCGATCCGCCTTATGGCCAGTGTCGAGTATACAACCGTTGCATTAAGTTGGCATTATGTGCGAATACCTTAGTCTGTCCGTTGACAGATTGGCAACACTGACAAATACTCGCCACTTGCCATCGAGCGGTTGGACGAAGCGGACGTGAAATAATCGTGTACTAGAAGAATAAATCCAAGTAAATCACAGCAATCATCGTTTCATTTCTGAGTTTGAGAGTTGATCTTTCAATTAATTGTTTATTTTGATAAAACTAATAACGACTAGATGGGCAGACGACCTTGTAACGATCGCGAGATCGCACCGATTTCAGACCGCTTGCCACTGGTCACGTAGAAAACCTTGGAGGTACCAGTGGACGTCTTTTGGCTGATAATGATGATGATGATAAAGATTGGTCAAAGAGGTTTAAGTAGGCTCCAGTGTTTTTAGATACCTAGGCACGGTTGATGGTTCTGTTTGCCTTACCACATTTAAATGAAAATCGCTTTCATAAAAAAACGGGTGACACTTCAAACAAAAAAGATGACGCGATTTTGGCTTTTAAACTAGTCAGGCGGCGGGGACCCTATTAGTACATACTAAAACCTTTTTAGTTCATCCCGCTTCTTCCTTTTTTCTTGTAATTAAATAACACGTTATAAGTTTGTTCCATTAACATATGATAGATCAGATAAGACTGTATTTGAAACCATTGGGACTTTTATTTTAAGTGTAATTTAATTGAAGTTGATTGAAAAATGCGATCGTGTTAAAGATATGTGACTGTTAAGTATTTTTAAAGATTCGGTTATGATTTTGACATATAACTACCGTGTTAAAATGGTTGGTAGCTCGCACTGGTTATAGTTCAGTGTATTATTTTTTCGTAATTTGTTATCTCGTGTTAAAGGAATCTACATCAAAGTTTTTTTTTTTTAATTTTCATCATACTAATACGGATGCAATTACAATATTCTAGAAAAACATGTTAATACTGTGCCAACCTCAACTTAGAATAAATTGAATCCACAAGTATTCATAAAATAATTCAATCCATCTATAACCATTCCAACCTTATCACGCCATTCCTAACCTAGGCTCTTATTCCGTAATCGTTCGATTTTCACTTAAATTCCGCCGGTATTCGATTCACTCGAGTCGATAAATCGAGAACGTTTGTTTTCTGCAATCGTTCAGAAAATCTATTGGTGATAGAAACGGCTATAGGTCCAGCGAAGTCCAGGGACTTTGGTTCCATAGGACTTTTTCCACATTACGCTTTCACCCTTATGCCGTGGACAAAACTTTCTGACTTACCAAAAGATTTGAAAAACATTTTTGTTGTGTACGGCTAAGGAATGGAATTTGCTGCTGGCAAAGTCAGTGATGATCAACCTACTTACTTTTGACGACGCGTTTGGTGTGGTGGTTAGCACTCCTGACTACTATGCCGGTGGTCGCGGGTTTGAATCCCGCCAGGGGGAAATGTATAAGTGAGGAGCACGAACATTTGTACTTTTGTCATGGATGTTTATATGTATTTAGGTATTTATGGGAGACGTTCCCTTCATTTTCGGTGTCTGGCATTTCATTCGTAGCACAAGTAAGAAAAATCCCAAGTTCGAAACCAAAATATTTACTAGTGTGTTGTCAGGCGCATAATTATTTATAATTATTTTATTTATATTTGACTAAATGATGAAAAGCCTAATCATAAAGTTGCTGTTACATAAGGAAATTCAAGTACTTTAATACCAACTTATGAAATTCTTAATAATAGTTTTTTTTTTAAAGTTTTACATCTATACTAATATTATAAAGCTGAAGAGTTTGTTTGTTTGTTTGTTTGTTTGTTTGTTTGTTTGTTTGTTTGAACGCGCTAATCTCCGAAACTACTGGTTCGAATTGAATAATTCTTTTTGTGTTGGATAGTCCAGTTATCGAGGAAGGCTATAGGCTATATAACATCACGCTACGACCAATAGGAGCAAAGATATAGTGGTAAATGTGTAAAAAACGGGAGAAAGAAGTCACTATTCCACGCGGACGAAGTCGCGGGCAAAAGCTAGTAAAGCATATAAAATAATAGAACTTTCACTTAGGTCGATGGAAAAAAATACTGAAATTCAAGAAATTATAATTTCATATTCACCAGTACTATGGAGTATTTCTGAGCAAAAAAGTCCCTTTGTAATATTTGTTGGCATATAAAACATTCATATCACTTACCTTGACACAAAAATCCTTTCTCAAGTAGACATTGAATTTTTGAACATTACTAGCTGCTTCTAGCAGAAATATTTGACATACCTTGTATATTAATGTAAAGTAAAGTTGAGTAAAAAGTATGATAAAAATCATAAAATATGTTATACAGGGCGTCAAAATATCGCAGTATCTAAGTATTTATGAGTTATAAAAAATATTTAGTTATAATTTATACCTTGATAAATGGCTGAAAAAACAACAAATAGTCGCTATCAACTAATTAGTATTTTGCCTTCTTATTATAATCAAATAGGTAGTAATTTGACTGAGCATATTTCGACCTCATTTAATTAATATTTGCATGCATGATTTGCCAATTTGATTGTGCATTTAATCTGATATCTACTTAAAATAGCATATTGCATAATGTTTTCTAAGTGCCAGAATTAAATATACCTTCTTCAATTTATACCCAATTTACTTATATTGCCAACAAACTTTTTTCATTTTTTATAATTTTTTTTTCAACATCGATAAAGATTTCTGAAGTAATTTTTTGTGTCTTAATCATTGTAGATCAACGCATTTTCATACAATATGTACCATTTTTTTTTATTGAACGTTCACCACCTTCTATTATTATAAGAAACAATATAGGGTGAAAAGGTTTCCCGGGATAACTCTGCGTTCGGGAACTGTTCAAATCATAACGCGAGATACAGTGACAGTGACAAACGCGCTATCTCTAGAGGGAAGGGAGGGCGGGGGTCCAATTATAGCGATTCACCTTCCGTGTAAATAAATAAACAAAATACAATGAGTAATACTATAGCTTTTTTTATTTTATTTAACTTATTTCACATCAACTCACATCACTTAAGATAAATGATACAAAAAAAACTGACAATCGAAAATCTAATTTAAAACTTATACAAAAAAAAACTGAGTTGAAAGTTAACGAATATGGTGCAACCAATACAAATTTAATGGTTAGTCGAGTTAGAAATCTAAAAAAAGACTTTCCTTATACGAATAAGTATTATCTTGACAAAGCGAAGCATAGCGTTACTCTCGTGATAGGAATGTTAATGTTATATTGGAAAAAAAACATTGTATTTTATTTTAATTTGGTACTTTTTAATTCGAATAAGTGAGAACGGTTGCATGTACAAAAATAACATTTATGAAAAACATAATATTGTACGTATAGGACACACGTATTGTGACTTTTCGATCATTATAGCTTATCCAGACACAACATTAAGCCATTATCATTATGATAATGGGTGGTCTATACCAGTAGAGTAAAATTTTTGCATACTGTTAGGGATGGATATGCATTGTATCTACAGACAACAGCACGTCAAGGTAAACACTGTGGTATCTTATGCGGTTGTACCAAGGTTTAATTTTCAACAAAAATGTGTAACCTGATGTGCTGGCTGTACTTTTGATCGAATCAGTAGTCCTTATAAAAGCGAAAACAAAATAAACAACGCTTGTTCCTGTAACATGACACCGGCCGTTAACAGAACCCACAAGGAAATCTTATGTTTCAAAGAAAACTAAGAAATATGAACATAATTTTATGTAGCATCCCAAATGACAAATACTCCTCTGTCTGAGGAAACAGCTGTAACTACGTTTGTTCTTCAAGTTTTAGATTCATCTGTTTAATTTTGCAAATGCTTGTATTATTGTGTCTCATAACTTAGTGTGTGTCTGTTTCAAGATTTCGAAATGAGGACACTTAAAAAAATTCAGAATGAAGGCCTAAATTTCAAGACGCACAATTTTACTTTTACTACGAACTATGTTAAGCGAAAACTAGAAATTAACCAGTATTACGTATAGGTAGGTCGGTTTTATTTTAAACTTCATGCTCTAACAAACGGTACATATGGCGAACTTATTGCTAAAAGTTTTCTCCACCAGTTAACCATAGGTCGAAATTGAGAAAATACAGGCGGTGCGAAGAAAGTATTAAAGTGACAAAAGAGATATAACATAAGGCATTTTTTGGCTAGCTGCCAAAGTGCCAAGTAAGGATCAGAATAATGATTACTGCACTGTACTGTACTGTTTATTAATGAAATAATTTTCCACATACTTTTGTTCGTTCCGATTTGATAAAATAAAATTCCATCCTTTCCTATTTTCAGTTTCCGTTATTGATTCAGTAGTAGCCAACCAATCAAATGTAAATCCGTCATTGGCTGTAAGTCCGATATGATACTAATATTATGTTATCATCTTTAAGAGCTGTGGATTTTGTAATACAAATAAAATAAAGTAAAATCAACCAATCACAAAAATTCTTCAAAAAATGAACAAAGAAAACTCAATGGTCAGACTAAGCTGCGGTCAAAATAATTTTATTACCATACTACACTCGACTAGTCTCGGTCGTTACTTGAAAACTAATACGAATAGTGGGTACTGTCCCTAGGGTCACTCATTTTAGGGTTACCAACCGAATTGAGATAACTGACGTAATTTGTAAAAAGGTGTGAAAGGGTTAACGCTTATGTTCAAGCAAGATACTGAAGTCATTTTTTTAAATGTAGGTACTACAGGTTAGAATAATAAAATTCAGTTTACATGAACTAGCGGACCCAGTGAATTTTGTTTCGCCCCCAGCCCCATCACGCCCCGGCCCCGTCCCGCCTAGCCTCGTAATTCTAAAAGTTAAGCGGTCCCAGCGAAAATTGTTCGCCCCGGCCCCGTCCCGCCCTAGTCCCGGCTCCGTCGAACGGGATAAATGTATCCTATGTGCTCCTGGTTCTAAGCTACCTCCCTACCGTTTCGACGTCCTACCTCCCAACAGGCGTCAGATCAAACGAAAGACGACGCGTGGTGCAAGCGATTTTGGCTCTTAAGGTGGTTAGGCGGTGGTGACCTCGATATAAATAACAAATCAACCTTACCAACAAAAAATACTATTTTTATCTGTTTCAACAATTAATGTTCCTTTTTGGTAACAACCTTATACATTCTGACAAGTGGGGTATCCCCCAAGGGCGCAACCCTAGGATATGTTTCAGGGCACTACCCGTTGGGATGTGCGGACTTTTACTACGAATATAGTTCGAAATTTGTTGGCTAAGCAGTTAAATTAGAAGCTGAGTCGGATTTGGGGTTTTGAACGTTACTTTGAAGATATATTTTGGTTACGGAAACCAGTTACCTATGTTTTTTCTTTACAAAACGGTCATGAAAAACATTATTATCCTATCCTACTAATTACAAACGCGAAAGTTTGTGGGAATAGATATGTGGATGTTTACAGTGTGGATCTACCTATACCAGGAACCAACAAAGAGAACTTAATTTATTCGCCAAATATTATTGAAAGTTTATCTATAAAACAGTGAATGTTAAAAAGCAAACATGGATTGTATTGATAGTCATATTTGATTAAATTAGAGTTTTTTTTATAAAGACGGGACGGAGACGGGACGGGAAATATTGGAAAGATCGTTTTATACAAAACTAGGGGTCCCGGCGAACTTCTTATTGGCTGGGAGATAAATCCAACTAAGCAAAAATAATAAATAAAATTTATTTATTTCGAGGTAACTGAGACCCGTAGTAGTGACAATTATGAAAATCGGTCCACTCATTCTCGACTAACAGGTGATAAAAGTCATAAAAGTAAATACGTCGTTTTAAACAAAACAGTCACGTCCCCGTCTCGTTCACGTCCCGTCGACGATAATAACTCGTTACGTGTGCAAAGTTGAGCTGAATGAATGGAGTAAAGCTGATTGAAGAAAATATTTTTCATCATAATACCACTTTGTAGCTAGTATGGACCGTGGAGAGATTAAATTCGATATTATAAGGATATTAAAGAGGTGTGTGTTTTTAACGGTATTGGATTCTGCAGTATGAAAATGCTTTGAACTAAGAATAATGAGAGAGAATTAGGTTCTTAAACGATCTCAATTTTACTTTGGTTTTGATTTACAAAATAGTTTTAGTATCTAGATTTATTAGTATTGCATATTAAAATACACAGTTAATCTCTAATATCTGATATCGATAAAGGCACGATTGAAATGAGAAATAATGGCGACTGATTTTTTTTGTTTCAATCTATTATAGATATTTTAAAAAGAAAAACTATTTTTTGAATAAAAGTAAGTAGTCTATAAGGGTAATTCCACAACCTGTAAAAATAAATTTAGCTTTGCGTCCATCTACAAAAATAAAACTCTAAACAATTTTCACCCCAAATTAAACTCAAGTTGAAACTAATCGTTCTTCGTAGGATCCTAGTATATATTTATTTTCCAGTTTCATTGATTTGATTTTAATTTTACAGCCCGCTTGACGGGCATTCGCGTCTAGCCCCTTATCTAACTGTGATTGAAACTATTCCACAGTATATTTGAACATGAGTAAGTTAAATACATTTTTAAGTCAAAAAATCTTTAAGGAATTTAAAGCTTAATATTTTGTCAACCTAATTAGCCTGGTTTTAAAAAAATGAGCATATGTGAATTATGCTATGTCTCACTTTAACATAGCTAAATAAGCTAAATGTGATAGTTGCATCCTTGTCGGTATCTTTTAGCCGCTTCGCTGCCGCTTCGCTGCCGCATGCGAATGCATTAGTGTAGTGTTTGCTATAACAATAAAAAAAAAGTAATGGCGTTACTTTAAGTTATACAAGTTTGTTTTTCATGATTTTGTAATAAAAATAAAAATAGAATAAAATAAAAAAATAAAAAAAGGATGGGAATAAAAGAAGATACTAGAATACCCGCAAAGTATTTGTTTTTGTACTCTATCATGGTGATAGTATTTTTCAATTTTATTCAAAACACAAGCATGACTCTTTGTCAACTGTAAGATGAAATGCCATACTAAACTATTTATTTTCAACCTTCTGTCTCATACTTAACTGTGACACAAGCAATAAATTGCTCTGTGACACTACCAGATTGCGGTGGATTTACTTATATTCAATCGTATTCGTATGCGTTCACGTAACTGAGCAATGTCAATGGGGGTGACATTCACAAGTAATCGCTTAAAATCTATTCAGAAAGGTTTATTGTGAAACATGCCTTAGAATGTTTAAGAGGATTCACATCTGAGAAATTGCTTTCTTAGCCCTTTCAACGTGTGATTCATTTATAATATAATAGATGGCAACTTAAAACAATTACTAATAATTTTGTTTTTAATCACTGTCAGAAAAATGTAAGACTTTAAATGATTATAAAATTTCATTTTTGTAAACATCATTTGCTATTTCTATTTTTAAAGTAAAAAAAATGTAGGTATCTCCTATAAGCAAGTATAAATATTGTGTGCTGTTTTGGTAGTTCTACCATAAGATATTTACAACTTTTAATTGTTTTTCAAACGAAAACAGCACGACATTTTCACGTGAGTGATTAAAAAATAGAGCCCCTCGGGACGTTTTCCGATCTTGCTTTAATATGTTCAAGTTCCAGGCAGTTCAACTCCCATTCAACGAGTACGAGTGGAGTCGCTAAATTGGCATTGCGATGCAACTGAGGAAAAATTTAAAGTATTTCTATTCCACGGTAGTGTAGTGTAGTGCTATCCCACGCTAATGCTTAGTGGATTATACGAAATCGCAATAAGAATTTGCTTATCCGTTCAAAAGACGTCCCAATTTGTACACTGTACACCCAAAAAATGTCCATTACATTGTTCCTAAGTACTCTTAAAGAATGTCACCGATTTGCAAAATATTCCGCTGCTCCAACGAAATAGGACAGTGACAAGATAATCGCCCTTGTTAATAGTAAATCACGATGGCAATCTGAATAGGCGTCGTTAATTAAAAGTCCATTTGAAGAAAGCGGGTTTACAGATTTCGCGTTTTAGAATAGGACTTATATTATGTTTTTTATCTTAACACAGGTGGCCTCTACCTAATAGGAGCAAAATTTCGAAATATATATTTTTATTCACCAGTAATCAATTTTGAAATGGGTTTAATGTACTTAAATGAAAAATACTTTTATTGTTATTTTCTAATAATAAGTTACATCAGCAATGTATTTTTTTTTTAATTTATTTACCAAAAAAAAACAATATACATTCAACAATTCGATGACATAGCTTTTAAGAAACCACTTAGGTTTGAGCTAAAGCTAAGAGTTTGCACAATTTTTAACAATTAAAACTATTATTTGACTAAATTAACATCTGATAGTGGTTTTACAATATTTTTAACACTCACAGTGTCATATTTTATTCTTAAAAGATGAAATATGAAACCAAAAATTGCGCACGGGCGGGACTCGAACCAGCATCTTTCTGGCTAACCGGGCCAACTCTCAACATAATCTGATAGTGCTTAAAAAGTAGTCTTTAAGCTTATATTTAATATTTTTTGCCGTGAGACTATTCACTAACGTAGGTGGTAAACTATTTATAAGCCGAGGCAGTAGGTACTTCGCCGTGCGTGCGCCGTACGCACGTACGCCGTATTGCAAGCAAATATGTCCAGTTCAGCAATCAGTCCAGTCCAGCACTTGACATTGTCATTTACTTCAACGAGTAAGCGATTTTGATATACATTGATTAGGTATTATAACTTTGGATTACTATATCTCTGAGTTAAAGCATTTTAAAGCACTAATAACCAGGTCAAGGTTACTACGTATACTGTAGAAAATGTTTGCCCCTATTATAGGCCACACACTGAATAATCATGTTTTTACAAAAAATCTGTAGCCATTTATTTCTGTTATTATATTAAAACGATTGTGGTACCACATTTTGAAACGCGCCACATTTAATTATTCCATACATTTCAATGCAAGTACGCACACACTCAAAATGCATTTACTACTAATGTACTTACAGTACTTAAAGCAAATTAAACGCCTAATCTGTATTCCCCTTCAGTGATTTGAAGAAGACATTTTCATTCGAAATGTCTAACTAAGCATTTTCAATTGTTATTATCAAGTAATGGAGCTCTCTTGAATTTGGGTCGTTAGCAAAAAAGTGTCTTATTAAATTTTGATTCAGACTAATGATTGTGTTTTAAATGGATAGGTCTTTCATCGAACATATTATTATATATTTTTGTTTGCTTTTCATGATAAGTTTTAAAAAATACGTATCATTTTCCTCACACATTTATTCTGACCATGGTATTTTTGAATCACTCGCTTGAATATAGCGTGTATTTTTCGTTTGACAACGGATTAAAAATCTATGATAATTAAAATAAAGACTTTAGTCCTCACAAAATTTAATTTTCTTTTTTTAAGTCACTCCCATGTAAAATTTTACTAATTTTCATTAGAAAATCGGACATTAATCAATGAATATCACACGCCATCTTGACGCGAGCGATTTCAAAATAGGGACATTACTTGTTGCGTTAAGATCTAAAATCAACTTTATTTTTGAAGAACCGGAAAATCTGTAAATCTTGTGACTGTACTGTATTCTTAAGATAAGGCTTTCTTTAAGATTAGACAAACCTACAATAACAATATTGTATTTTCTAATATAATTTCTAATAACAAAAACCGTAAAAGTAACAACACAAACATAGGAAAATATCTTCAGAAGCACGTCAGAGGATCTTTTGAGGAATCTTTTTTGATGTTATCCTTTAACCCTCAGCCTGACTTACACAAATAACGACCAAGAGTCGAAGTTTAGTGTATGGTGCGAGTAAAAAGATGGTCTGGAGCTCTATTTTTAGGGTTCCGTAGCCGAATGGCAAAAAACGGAACCCTTATAGTTTCGTCAAGTCTGTCTGTCTGTCTGTCTGTCTGTCTGTCTGTCTGTCTGTCTGTCTGTCTGTCTGTCTGTCACAGGCACTTTATTCTGAAACTATAAGCATCACATAGCTGAAACTTGGTAGGTAGGTGTATTTTGTTCACCGCTTTCCGATTCAGATACAAAAAGTGAGAAAAAATATTTTTTTAGGGGGGGCTCCCATACATGAAACTAAAACCTAAAAATTTATTTTTACTCAAACCTATGCACGTGGGGTGTCTATGGATAGGTATTTTAAAATAATGTTGAGGTTTCTAAAACCATTTTTTCTAAAAGTGTAAGGTTTGAGATATAGACGCTTCCAAAGTGGTGAAATGGGCGTCCCCCCCCCCCCCCCCATCTAACTTTTGAACTAAGAAAGTGAAAATTTTGGAAAAAATATATGATGTAGATCTCAACAAAAACTTGCAACGAAAATTGGTTTGAAGGAGATCGGACCAGTAGTTTTTGAGATATTGCACATTTTTATCAACCGCAAATATAACTTTGTCTTTCATACAAACACTATGAAAAACAAAGTTATTTTTGCTGTCGCAATATATTGTGATGTTTTCTTTAAGTGAAAGTAAGTGGACCCTGAATTCAGTTAAGGGTGGCACGGAACCCTCAGTGCGCGGGTCCGACACGCACTTAACCGGTTTTTGAAGATGATTTTCAAGATGGCGAGTGATATTCGTTTAAAAACGAGTCATTTTCGTTGACTTATAATTAATCTTCTATTCAAAAATAGAATTCAAAATTCCGAAAAAGCACCGGCATTTTTGCGGATTTTTAGATTTTTGACAAAGTTCCAGTCGGAGCTTCAGCTCACAAACTTGCAGTAATCATTGGCTTGGTGAACGAGTGTACAAAAATCACATCTACCGGATTTAGTGAAGGCTTAAAACTTCCCGGATTAAAAAATTGCTACTATTGATGAATGAAGTTCAACTCTTAGGATACGTTTTTTGACATACTTAACTATAGAGTTTTTACTGCAGATTTAGGTACTTCAAAAACGTTTGTTTAGAGTAGCGTTACCGTTTCAAATGTTTTAATAAAACAACTTTTTTTGTGGCAACACTCGTATTTAACCTCGATTGTACCTGATGTCAGGTGGAGATGGGGTCTAGGGTAGAACATTCTGCTTTTCTTAAGCCGCTTTTTCATATAACTTGTACCACAACGTAATGAAGTGGAAGCAGCTATTATGGAAATTGGGAGTGGGCTCGCCTCATCCGGAAAGGACCCATTCTGACGTTTGTCGTATTTTCCGATTGCACATCGTTCAAACACTAATAAAAATCAACAAAAATGTCGCGAAATATAGACTTGACTATTCACAAAATTGAGCTTTATTTTTTCATCCTCCTGTGTGGATTATAACTGATTTTTATTCCAAAATTGGATTTTAATCAATGAATACCACACGCCATCTTGATGCGAGTGATTCAAAAATAGGGCCTCTGCTCTTTTTAGAGATTTGGGTGGAGTGGCACTCTTTGTTTTTGTTTACGGAATTACTTGTGACGAAAATTACAAAATTTATTTTGAAACAAAAAACTATTTGGTTAACATATCATTTATCATGTCGCATGCGAATGCGATGGTGTACTAACGGCGTTCGGTAATAATTCCCCGGGTTAATTCCAGGCGTATCTCATGCAGCGGGACACATCTGTTTTTATAAAAGTGCAACTGCGCTGATTCAGGACAAATGGCTAATTTCACCCCCGCGACACACAGGGTTGTCAGTCACCTGAATATTATAACACCTATTTGCTTGTGGTCAGTTTTCCATCAAGTACATAAACTACGTGATTAGTTTGTAACATTAATACTGTCAATAAATTGTGTTCTTGATTGGTCGTTAATTGATTGACCACTAAATAAATTACTCATGCAAATAATTGATTCAATGTGTATATGGTTAAAGTGAAAGTTTACCTTGGTACTCCTTAAAAATGTAAAACCTACTTTTATACTAATTAATAAACAACAAATTAAAACAGAAATTTAAACAAAAAATCGTTTTGAATATTTTTGGTAGCCCTACTGAAAAGGAATAGCTTCATAGAATTAAATTAGACACGTATCTACGGCACGTGTGTGTTGGATTATTTACGTTCAAAGCGGACAGAAGGATTTAATTGTGTTCGCTAGAAGCTTTGCAAATACTTTTCTCTTTTATAACAATTATGTGTACCCGGAGTTTTACAAAGAGTTGATCTCAAAAATGAACTGTCGTGTGCTATTCCAAATTCTTTTTTATGTCGAATCAGACGATTGTGTTTAGATATTAACTTCACTAAGTATTCACACAAAGCCAGCACCAAACTACTAACTAGCTGTGATTAAGCCCAAGAGCTTTACTCGCTCGAATAACGTAAAATTTTTCACTCATGAAAATAGAGAATTAGATGGAGTATCTGTCACCCTAGTGAAATAAAATGGCGGATTATCGACACCATATTATACGCAACGAATCACTAAAACAAGCAACAATTAACGAAAAACTATTTTGAAAATAATAAATCCATAAACGAAACACGTCCCGTTGTTTCGAATCGCGACAAACGTCCCATTACATTCCGTAAACCGTTAAATCAGTTCGAGTGACATAGGCGGGAATTTCCCTCCGCCATTTTGGTCGTGATTTCGCGCCAATCGGGCTCATTAGGCGGCCATCTTTATCTGTTCCGTTCACAAACGGATTAGTGTTGTGTTGTTCGAAAAGCAATTGTTGATGGCTTTACGGATTGCCGTTTGAATTTATTTGCTGTTGGAATCGATGTTTGGATTATGGAGTAATGATATTACGATTACAGAACATTTGGGACAAAAATTTCGTCTTAGGTTTTTGTTTGTTGAGTATCTCGGGTCTGCCTGGGTATTTTAGTTACACAAATATTTTTCAGGTAGAAAGTCGTGGCAGTTACACTTTTTAAAACTCAAGAACGGCTGAACCGATTTGGCTGAAAATTGTTGGGGAGTTAGAACCAAGAAACGGACATAAATAACGGGACCGGGGCGGGGTGGGACCAGGATGGGATGGGGATGGCGCGAAATGAATTTCACTGGGGCCACTAGTAGTAAAATAAATAGGTACCTTTGGGTATGAGTAATGTAAACGGGCAGAAGGAACATTCTGTGTAGTTAAAAAGTGTACCTACATATTGGTCGAGTATTAGGTTTCACTGAAAATAGTGAAAGTAAAATCAGTCAGTCGAAAGTGTGTATTAAAATATTGGTCGATTTTGGCACAAAAAGTCGACCAAACTGATTTCATTTTCTTTAAAAGGCGCACCCTCACCGAGAGCATTCGCGTGTAAAATAAAATTATAGATTCAACTTTGAGCATTACATGATAGTAATATTATCTTCCTTTACTGATGTAATGCTCGACTCTGTAACGTTACATTACACGTGAATGTTCCCAGTAAGGGAGCACCCTTGTAGTATTTAGCGCAACTATTGTGATAATAAATGTGGTTCAAAAACAGCTGACAAAACTGGCTTACTAAGCATCCTCTAGTCTTGCTTATGAGCAGCGTAAATCTTGTAAGTAAATTAATGTTGTACGACTAAAGGTGTCTTAGCACCGGTGGCGTTAGATGACTAGACCAAGATGCCACAGTCAAAATTGGTCATCTAGGAGTAGCTTGAAAGGATAAACCAGGCATTTAGTGTTACGTAAAGGGAAAACAAATGATTAAAATACGTAATTATTCTAATCTAGCAATCTAACTTAGCATTTATAATGCTTATGCACCCCTACTACTTAATCTGGGTGCAATACATAGGTACACTCTCATTTCTTTGAAAAGCGGATATGAAAGCTAATTTCTAGATTCTTAGCTTCATCACGACAGGAAATTGCAAAATTATATTTTAATTCAACCAGCTAGCTTACACTCTTAACCCTAACTCCCCTATTCACGTTGAAACTTGCAATAGTCAGTGACGTAATGAGTCGTGATGTCAGTTGGTTTTATACCAATCATGGGTTTCAAATATCAAAGGTTGAAGCGTTTTCCTATAACATTATTAGACGCTTATTCCTGTGGTAACCATCTATTTGTGTTTGCACTAATATAAGGTGCTGCTGTATTCGGTATACTGTGTCTAGACAGTATCGTCCCAAAGTAAGCCAGGCTAAGGCACATAACCTCTGGCTACAGGTGGCGATGCATGTGACCTTGGAAATATGCAAGTACACAATACTCTCAAAGTGCATTCTTTACTTTGTTTGTTAATAATTAAATTGCACTATGCGGCGCGTGATTTAAAATCCATTTGTTTTATTGTATTTTATTTATCATCATCATAATTTTCATCGTCATTTGTTTGTTCTTTTTCTAGTCATCAATCAGGGCTATTGTTTATTCTATAGTTAATAGCACCATTGTTTCTGAGTTACAGGGTGGTTATTATATAATAAATTTTATTATAGTTGACTCTTTTTAAGAAAAAACTAGCATTTACTTAAATATTACAAAAAAAAAACCATGTGGAGAATATAATGAAGATGTGAAACGGATTACACCTCAGATAATATAAATTGCACTTGTAAAAAGACAACTGTGAACCTGTGACAGACGAGGAATTGAACCCCGTGTCTTACGCAATTCGGGCGTATGCCTATACCACTCGGCCACCGTCACATTAACAGGCCTGTTGAATTTTGCAAGCGCTTCTTAACGCGTAGGCTGCGTGACATCATCAATGTTGTGAGATTGCTCTCACAATATCTGAAACTTCAAAAGGGCTTTCTTCGTAAGCCCAGGATATTCTGTGGCTGTGAGGTAACTCTAAGCTACAGATGTTGAATTTAACGCCTAAGCTTGGGTAGTGTCAGAGTAGGTTGACTGATGGTCTAGCAGGTTTCTTGTAAGCCATGTGCAAAACCACCAAATAAATTAGTAGATTGGAGTACACTGTGTAACACAGTGTATAGATTGTGTCATTCGCGAAGGCGCGCACTCGACATTTGTCCTAATCGTTTATAGTACATATGTGCAAATTTTTGCCACTATTCGATAATATAATAATTAATATACCTATTAAATATTTTTTATTTAATTTTTAATATTTGTCAGCCGCCCCGCACCCCGCGCTTTCTTCAATCAAAAATATGTCGCCACACATTTTTGATTGTAATATTCGCGCCTTCGCGAATAGCGCTATCTATATTATGGGAGGGGTTGGTATAACGTATGTCATATTGAAAAATTACATACAATTATTGTATTTCAACTTTTTTTTTATTGAAATAGCTTGTAGTAGGGGTCATTTGCTTTCTAACTTGTTTTCTATCTTTTTTTTTGGCCATTAGCTTTTACTATCGTGTTTTTTTTTCATGAAAATATCCGAAATAAGACTCAGGGTTTTCAATTTTTTTACTTTCATTTACATCAAAATCACATACTTACGCCTTTATGCTTTTTTCATTCAGGTACGGCAAAGTTGCGAAATACAGTTTCTTTAATTTGACCTTAAAATTTATATGGCAGTGAAAAAAAACTGAATTCTTCCAATTTTATGAAAACTTCTCTACACTTTACATGCCATAAAAACATTCTAAAAAATCCGTTAATTTTCTTACTACCCAGTGATCCAAGTCGCAAAAAGCTACATACAAAATTCGCATCAAAACTAGTTTTGATATGTTCCAAACATTCTGCAGAAACTTCAAGGCTCTAAACAATGAAGTATATTTTACCTTTTTCACAAAGCCATTATTTCAAACAGAAATACTTGTGTTTCATCGATGTAGTACCATTTCCATGGCATTTTTCTTAAAGGTCAATTTAATATTTTTTATCCCCAATTTCTTTTGAAAGAAAGTTGATTGTAAGCTCTGGGATCTTCTATTTACTTTTTGATTAATTGTTATGGACCCAATACACTTTTTTAAGATTCAATATTTTGATTTGACCCTAATATAAATCATGTTCCGTGTAGGTATTTCCACAACGAAAAAAAATGCTAGACATTGAAGTAGACAAGTCGATTCTTATTTTGTTTTATGTGAAATACTTCACGTATTTTTACAAACTTATTACTTCATATCCCATAAAAATGATAACGCAATAGCTCTGTCCCTACCATGATCCCATAGGCGTAAATCTATCTCTTCCACAAAAATGTCCCGAAACTATTAAGCACTAAAACTTGACCACAACTTACATATAAACAGTAGACCTTCTCCTTCCAAATAATGGGCTAGTTTCACCATCGAAAAGTCAACACTAACAAACGAATAATTCAAATATGAAAGTTATGGATCGATTAAGTTACTGGCTACTTATAATAAGGACATTGTAAAACATGCCATAATATTACTTTAACTCGTCAAGTATGTGTGAACGAGACACAATAGAAATTCCATTATTATGCGACTCCCGGGAGTCGTTTGATACCTGACTGATTTAATTACCTTTCTGTTGAACATTACAAGTTATTTATTTAAATTTAGGAAAAAATACAAACGATCTAACAAGCTAAAAACTAACTTTTGCAAACAAAAACTATTTTGTTTATCGATTTTGATGACATGGTAATTTAAAAATACAGTGAGTTTACCTATTGGGATTGGCTAGCTACACACAATCCCGCCAACCAATCAGAAAGCTTGATTTCATACTTAATCTGCCAATTCCGAATCGAACTTTGGTAAACCTACTACATCCGACTATGTCTTTGTTCGTGTCTCATAAAACTTTTCTGATAAGACTAGATCATAGCATTATCCCCTCGGGCAACATTCCCTGTCAAAATCACTTAAATTAGAACCACAAACAGTATTTCACGCCTTATCATGGCGGCTTTGCGAAAGTCCTTCTACTAAGGTTTGATTTTTTCCCAAAAACTTGCTATTCGAATGGAGACTCTGTGCTGAAGGGCTAAGAGCTAAAGTTATGGAAAGGGAAATGTATTAGGTTGGCTGTATTCAGTCTTAAGTTAGCTATACACTTGTGTTTTTCACACATAATTTGTTGACCTCTTTCAAAAACGCTTGCAACTGTTCTTTAAAAATATGTTAGATATTTTCGTAGTTGTATTTGCTTATGAAGTCTATAAATTCAGTCAGAGATAAAAATAAACCTTAGTTTCTTCAGTAACTTTTGAACTTTATACTACACATAGCTTATATACAGGTTGACTTTGTAAACATTGGCAATATTTTAAACTAAGAACCTACTCATGATTCATAGTCACTTCCACATATTATGATACAAATCAATTGTTATGAAATATCATTTCAAAAATCGTACAGTATCACTCCGATTTCTGTTTAGGCGGAGTAATTTTTTGATACGGTTACATAATTATTATTATAAGTAAATTTTTAAAATCTTAAACAAAGTCATAAACTGTAATTTATTAGTTTAATTTGAAGCAATGATCATTTCTTCGGTATGATTTTTCTCATAATATGATAATATCAATTGATTTTCGTTTTAATATGTGGAATACTATGATTCATGAGTAGGTTCTGAGTTTAAACTATTGCTAATGTTTACAAAGTCACCCTGTATAATCGTACTGATACCCTATTTAATTTTTAAATATATTATACTTAAATACCATACCTTAAGTGTAAACTACTTCTAAAATACTAGTTCAACATAGCACGTGGATGAAAATCGATTTATACCGTTACGTTTCATAGTTTAGTAATATCATATATTCTGTGGTTTTAGTGAGATGATACGTAGGTACTTTTATTAGACGTATACTGAGCAACTTTTTGGGAGGGAATCCCCTAAGGATATGGGGTAGCTCAGTTTTCAAATCAATTATTCTGTTGGGAGCAATGTAAAGACTTTTTGAGGAAACTTTTTAAGAAAGGATATGATCCTTAGATGTTCTCTTGTGGTTTTATCGTTTGCATTTTTAATACCTTTTAAGGTAGGTTGTTTATAAATAAAATGATGTCCTATGATCACTAAGGCGCTATTGCACGAGTTAAATCAAGCTTAACTCTGAGTTAAAATATCACTCTGTTGCTTCTGATTTTGACAGATACAGAAAGTCATTTTTAATCGTCAGTTGTGCAAACGCTAAATTGCAAAAGTGGGTTTTATTTCATGTATAAACTTAATTAAACCATAAAAAGTGGCATATAAACAACTAAAAATACTTAGCTGTGTTTCGTTATAATTTAGCCACAAGAGAATGCTATTTTGTCATTTTCAGTTTTGACAGAAAACCAATGGAAAACTGGCTATGTCAGGAAGATTGACATTCTTTCCATACATTTAGTGTCACAATTGAAGACGTCCAAATAGAATTCTCTCATCATCATCATCATCATTAACAGCCAAAGGACGTCCACTGCTGAACATAGGCCTCCCCCACGGTTTTACCGGCCGGTTCTGCGATCTTCACAAGATCGTCTGTCCATCTTTTCGGTGGACGTCCTACGTGTCTGAGCATCTGAGTGGCTAAATTATAAAAATGACGCACGACCGGTTGTCTTACATTTGTTGCTATGCCAACTTTGCTGACTCATTAAGTACCATTTAACAATTTAACATCGACTCTGACTTGACTGATTCTTTTTATTCAATCAAATTCACAAACTGTACCGTTACCATGAGTATACGACGGTTTTACTCGCTAGCGACTGCGTAAAAAAAGTCTAAGGAAAATTACACAGCGCCCCTAGCGGTCACTTGCAGAACTAAAACTTTCCATACAAAAAGTTACGTCGTCGCTAGCGAGTAAAACCGACTTAAACTCATGATAACGGTACTGATAAAGCTTGCTAATGGAAAAGTAACTACGGAATATATTTGCTTGTCAGATAAAACAAAATAATTCGCACGCTGTTGTATCGAGAGTTCCAATTTAAATGGAAATATTCTGTATGCATAAAAATCGACAATTGAGTCGAGGGTGTATTTTGTTCTTTTTAATCTGAAATTTTGGCTGAAAAACAGGAATAATACGCATGTTGAGGTCGAATTTTGGAGGAAACATGAGTGTGTTTTGTTTAGTTGTTTAAAAATATTACGGATCCATTGCATGAAGAAAAATATACTTCTGCAATTTGCCAATTTTATATTTAACTTGGTGACCGCCATATGATAGGATAAGCACGACATACTATCTGGGCCGGCTTCGTTGCATTAACTTTATTTCAAATAATAATAGTTTGGTGTACAGTAATCCAGACACAACATAAATTATGTTGTATACACGCCTATTAGGCGTTTATTGTCCACTGAAGTGTTAAAACTGAATTCCTATTAACACTAATGTTTATTAAATAGTGTACACAGAACAAAAAAAAACCGGCCAAGTGCGAGTCGAACTCGTGCACAAAGCGTTCCGTACATTGACTAGGTAAACAACATTGATGCATATTTCAAGTGCCTATCTGTTGCCATTTTTGGCATCGGGCAAAATTTTTTGCGTTTGTTGTATACCTTTAACTATTTTTTTATTATTTTTTGTTATAGCGGCATCAGAAATACATAATTTGTGGAAATTTCAACTGTCTAGCTATCGCGGTTCTTGAAATATAGCGTGGTGACAGACAGACGGAAGGACATATAACGAAGTCTAAGTAATAGGGTCCCGTTTTTACCCTTTACATGCGGAACCCGGAACCGGAATTTATCCTACTACTATTATAAAGGCGAAAGTTTGTAAGTATGGATGTATGGATGTATGGATGTATGGATGTTTGTTACTCTTTCACGTAAAAACTACTGAATGGATTTGAATGAAACTTTACCACAATATAGCTTATACATCAGAATAACATATAGGCTACTGATCGCGCAGGTCTTCTTGTGGCGAGGACTTGGAATTGATACGCCGGAAACAGTTCGATGAATTTAATAAAGATGAAGAATTACAATGATGGTATGGGTCGATGTGATTTGTTCCGGAGCTCAAAGCGCAATGAATATGGTGGATGTTCGTTGATTGTCGTAGGTTGTCGGGCTCCGTTGCGCATCTTGGTGTGTTTGCCGCTATATTTGATTCAGGGGTTGTAAGTTGCCTGAACATCTTCCCCCCCCTCGGAAGCTTCAGGGTTTCGAGGTACTGCACGATGCCTCTTGAGGTAGAGATGAGTGTAAGGGGCAGAGGTTGTGTACTGCTCTGCGGACGATGCCCTTCGAAGTGAAAACGTCTGCGATGCGAGCTATCCCATCAGGTCCAGGGTACAATTTATGAATGCGTGCCATACGCCATTTAAGAGGTGGCAGATTGGGTTCCTTGATCGCTACCAAGTCGCCTTCTTGGAATCCCTTCTGTTGTACTCGCCACTTGTTCCTCTGCTGTAGCTCACACAGGTACTCATTCCTCCAGCGTTCCCAAAAGTGCTGACGCATTCGTTCTAGCAGCTTGTATCTGTCGAGTCGAGTCAGGTGGGTATCCTGTAGGTTCTCTGACGGCAGCGATGTGAGAGGTTTGCCGATCAGAAAGTGCGCCGGAGTGAGAGGATCGAGGTCATTAGGATCGGATGAGAGTGGAGTTAAAGGTCTGGAATTGAGTATTGCCTCAATTTGCGAGAATAAAGTCGCGAGCTCTTCAAATGTGAAGTGTTTGTCGCCTAACATTCGAACGATATGATGCTTCGCAGACTTAACACCTGCCTCCCAAAGACCACCAAAATGCGGCGAATACGCGGGTGAAAATTTAAATTCGATGCCTTCCTCGGATGCAAAACCAGTTATGTCGTTATTGTGAAGTTTGAGAAATTTTGTTATTTCATTGTTTGCGCCTACAAAATTTGTACCATTGTCGCAAAATAACTGTAATGGTTTGCCTCTGCGAGCTATAAAGCGCCGTAAACATAAAAGAAATACGTCAGTGGTCATGTCGCTGGCCACTTCCAAGTGAACAGCCTTGGTACTGAAGCAGATGAATAGACAAAGATAGCACTTTGAAATCCTACAGCCGCGACCTTTGCGGTCGGTTATATAGAATGGCCCAGCAAAATCGACACCGCTGATGTGGAAGGGGTGATTTGCGATCACTCTACTGGAAGGTAAGTTTCCCATGATGGGGTTGTGAGATTTAGCTTTCATTAATCTACAAAGTTTGCAATTATTAACTGTAGCTCTAGCTAGTATTCTGCCTCGTAAAGGCCAAAAGTTATTTCTCAAATTACTTAATAATAATTGAGGACCACAGTGAAGCAATTTGAGGTGATGATGAATAAAAAGTAGTTTAGTAAAATTATGACTTGTATCTAGAAGAAATGGATGCTTTTTACCAAAAGGTTCATTTGAATTTTGCAATCGACCACCCACAAAGAGGATCCCGTCTTCACTGAGAAATGGACTCAATGACAAGATGCGAGAGTTAGAAGGTAAGCATTGCTTGTTTCTTAATATTTTGATTTCATTTTGAAAGCATTCCATTTGATGCTGTTTAATTAATATGTTTAAAGCAGTATTTAACTCATAAGCACTTAATTAGCCTGTTAATCTTGAGTCTTTGTTGCGTGTGTTGTGAATAAACCGCATGACATACGCAGTAGCTCTATGTAATCTTGAAAAGTTTGAGAACCTGTCAAATTCCACAACATTGCCAATGCTTGTAGCTGAAGATGGTTTGTCAGTAGAATTTGATTGTAGCGTATCATTGCTATGTGTATCTTTAGTTTTTGTTAAGTTTGTATTATTTTGTATAGTAGTGTTAGTTTGTAGATTAGTATTAGTTTGTATAGTAGTATTTAAGTTCTTAGTTTTTAAGGTTTTCTTTGTTATGATTGTGTGTGATGTTTTAGATGTTTTTCTTTCAGAGAGTTCTTGGACATCTTGAACTTGTAAGTTACTTGGCCAACAACTTGGATCTTCCTTTAAGAAATTTGGACCTTCCCACCATGAGTGAGCGGTTTGCATAGATTTAGGATTGACTCCCCGGGATGCTTGATCTGCCGGGTTGGTATCACCAGGTACATGCCTCCAAACACCAGACTGACTCAGGTCCTGAATTTCACTAACTCGGTTTGAAACAAATGGTTGAGAAGACAACCAACCGAGAACTACCGATGAGTCGGTCCAGTAGAAAACCGAATCAATTTTGCAACGAAGTGCTTTCATTGCCTTAGCAACTAGACGTGCCGAAAGTAACGCTCCACACAGTTCAAGTCTAGGTATTGTTGTAGCCTTTACTGGAGCTACTTTAGTCTTTGCGCATAGAATTCTAACTATGACCTGACCAGAACTGTCGATGGATCTGAGGTAGATGACAGAAGCGTAAGCTAATTGTGAAGCGTCAGAAAACGCATGCAATTGAATTTCTGTTGGGTCGTGAATGAGTGCACACCTAGGAATTGGAAAATCTGAAATTGAGTTTAAATTGGCTGCAAAACTTTCCCATTCCCGTTGCAATGCGCTGTCAACTGGGTCATCCCATCCTAATTTAGAGAGCCATAATTTCTGTAAAATAATTTTAGGAATGATGGTGCATGGACTGAGCAAGCCTAATGGGTCAAAAAGTTTGGCTGAGTTGGACAAGATTGTTCGTTTGGTTGGTGTTTGAGTTTGTTCCATTTTGACAGAGAATTGTAGAACATCGTTTGATGGATCCCACTTAAGACCTAACACGCTTGACTGAGCAGATAAGTCTAAGTTTTTAGGTTGAAAGGTCTCTGATTCACTTTGCAACATGTGTGGTGCATTAGTTCGCCATTTTCGTAATGGAAGGCATGCTGAATCGAGCACAGAGGTAACTGAATGAATCAGTTTGTGTAGGTCAGTTTCCCTTTCAACACCCGAGAGAAAGTCGTCAACGTAGAAATCTTCTCTTATTTGCTGTGCTAGCTGTGGATCATCATCTTCACAATCTTTAGAAAGCTGTAACAAACATCTCGTACTCAAAAATGGGGCTGAAGCTGTACCATACGTGACTGTATTTAGCTGATATATTTTAATAGGATCAGTCTGATTGTCGCGCCACAAAATGAGTTGTAAATGTCGTTGATTAGGATCAACCAAAATCTGACGGTACATTTTTTCCACGTCTGCTGAAACTACAAATCTATGCTGTCTGTACCGCAGAAGAATTGAGAACAAGTCATCTTGTACCACTGGTCCGACATGTTGTATGTCGTTAAACGACACTCCTGTTGTGGTTTAAGAAGAGGCGTCAAAAACGACTCGAAGCTTAGTTGTTTCACTTGCTTCCCGTATTACACAATGGTGTGGAAGATAATAACCGAAAACCGGCCGAGGAATTTCGGTCATGTGACCAAGACGCTCATACTCATGAATGAATTCGTGGTATTGTTGTTTTAAATTAGAATTATTGTTTAATTTTCTTTCTATTTGTAATAATCTTTTTTCAGCTGTTGAGTATGAGTCACCTAAGCGATCTGTAGATTCCTTGAGTGGAATTTGGACGCAAAATCTACCATTATTTTCTCGACGAGTGGTAGCAGTAAACAATTGTTCGCAAGAATTACTAGAATCATATTTAATGTGTGATGGTACTTCTTCGAGTTCCCAAAACTTGTGTAGTTGTTGACTAATTTCCTTTGAAAAGTTACATTTTATGTTTGATTCATGTGTGTCATAGCAGCCTGCCGCCATGGGACCAGCCACTATCCACCCCAACTGTGTCTCACGTAACGTAGGTCCTTTAGATCCTAAAGTTACCTTACCTGGCCCTAAAATGTCCCAAAATATATCGGCGCCTAGTAAAATGTCGACATCAGAGGGCTGATGGAACCCTGGATCTGCGAGTTGAATATAATGAGGAATATTCAAATCTTGTATGCCCACATTAGTTTGGGGTAACTTGTCCCCATATGAGGCAATATGAAACACTTGACAATAGCGCTGAAAGATGTATGAGTAGAAAGAAGACGCAATTGACAATGTTCCGTTATGTTAAATACTGTGTTGCCTATACCAGTAACGGAATGATAAGTGTCACTTGATCGTTGCGAACCAATCTTCCTTTGTGCCTTATCACTGATGAAGGATGATTGACTCCCACAGTCCAACAATGCTCTAAGAGTGTATGTTTTTCCATCGTTGGTCACCTTGACCAATGCCGTGGACAGAAGCGCTTGACCTGAGCAGGCAGCAGACATTGACACCGAAGAAGAAGCTGTATTTGATGGAGCGGGATCAACGACAGGATCGGGTAAGTTGGTTTTATTTTCATTAAATGTATTTTGATTAGATTGTGTTTGTTGTATTGAATGTTGTTTATGTATGAGTGTATTATGTTTTTTATGACAAATTCTACAGCCACCTAGTCTACAACTATTGGATTGATGGCCAGCACGAAGACAATTGTTGCATAATTTTAGTGAGGTAAGCTTAGAAATCCTTTCAGCAACTGGCATTGATTTGAAAATTGAACAATCATAGATTTTATGATCTTGTTTGCAGACGGGGCACTGCTTTGCAGGAGATGAATAATCGAGAGATGAGCTGTGAAATAACTTCATGTTAGGAAGACTATTCCGCTTTTCTGTTTTATTAGTAGATGATTTTGTAGCATTGATAGTTTCCAAAATAGTAGCACGCTGACGCAAAAATGAGTAGAAGTTATCTAAGGTAGGAAACTCAAGACTGACTCGAAATTCCTCCCAATTTCTAGCCGTAACGCTGTCTAATTTTACTGAGGCCATGTATATAATCAGTGTGTCCCAGTTTTGTGTTGGTTCACCTAAGGAATTCAAAGCGTTTAAGTTTTTAGATAACGTATCAATAAGGTTTCTGATGCCGCTGTGAGATTCCCTAACTAAAGGCTCAATTGAGAATAAACATTTTATGTGCTCATTGATTAGAAGACGTCTATTGTCATAGCGTTCAATCAATAAATTCCAAGCAACTGCATAATTATTTGAAGACACAGTCACAGAGTTAATGACAGAACTAGCTGGCCCTTGTAAATATGATTTGAGATAGTGGAATTTATTGATATCATCTATGTTTTCTTTTTGATGAATCAATGACAAGTATGTGTCTCTGAAAGACAGCCATTTATTTGGATCTCCATTAAATGTAGGGATAGATAACGGTGGCAACTTGACATTGTGTCGTTTACTAGTCGTGTTAGATGAAGATTCTAATTGCTTATGCTGATTTTCAAAGAATTCAATCAAAGACTGACCTTGGGCAATTAAATTGAAGATGTGACTTTCAGTCTTTTCACGTTCTTCCATTTGGGTGAATATCCCAAGCGTAATTTTTTTGCGTCCGGGCTGAGAATCGTCATGTACTAAAAAGATACACTTTTGTAAATTTTTTTCTTGAAAGTAAACTTTTGTGTCCATACCAGGCCATAAATATAAATTGTATAAAATATTTCAGTTTCTTGAAAAAAATTAAATTACCTCGCAATTCTAAGTTTGGTGGCTTGTCCGCAATCCGTTTTGCTGGATATTTAACTCAGTCTAAAGAAAATTACAGGATTTTTTTCAAATTAATTTATTTTATTTACATTCGGATTAGTTTTCCCATCTGCTGTTAGTGATATTTTCATAATTGGTGCGTTACCTAACCCTAGAGCATGACAAGATGGTCTGTCCGCGCGAAATTAACAATTTTGGTGGCATTTATGAAAGAGACAACCTAACCCGCATAAACGAACAAAAAAAAATATTGTTCCCGACTCTCACTCCAGTCAGCCGGGCACTCACGCGCAGTGAAAAAACAGCCTGTCGATTCATGATGTACAACTCGACTCTGATCCATATATGCGGCATATATGGGCGTTCGCTTGAGTAGAAAAATTGGTATTCACAAACTCACATCGAATCTAGCGCTGTTCGCACCAAACGGCGTGAGTTGAAACTAATCCTGGGCGAATTATTTGACACGTTCCTATGGATTTTGACGTGTTTGGCAGCTGTCAAATCACAGCCTTCCAAAGCTGCAAACTCGATTCAGTCGATGTCACAGTAAAGTAAGGTCAAGTAGTATTTAGAAAAAAAAAATGATGAAAGTAACCACTTTTAGCACTTTTTTATCGGATCCTTGAAGGTAATAAAAATGACAGACCGTTGAAATTAGGGATTTTTTCTTGGAAAATATCGCATAATTTATATGACGTATTATGTTTACGTTTCAAACGCAAAATTCGGTATTTAGGCCTTTAGATAAATAAGAAAAGCCTATCAACTTGCTACCGGAACTAATTCCAACAGCAACGGACACAAAAAGTTATGTCTTTATAGCCAATATCAACGCGACATCGACTAGGTATTTTAATAAGATGAAATAAGAAATCCAAATTTGCGCACGAGCTGGATTTGAAACAGCAACTCTTGGCTAACAAACCAGGCCAACAATTAATATGAAATTTTAGATTTCTTATTTCATCTTGTTAGAATAAAAATAACATCATAGAGATATTTTAATTTGATTTATTTTTATTTTTATTTCATACACGATAGCGCTCAAAAACATATAACATTGCACTGTGTCTACTGACTATAAACTGCACTGTGAATACATACATCACCGTATTCACAACATCACTGTGAGATCCGTCTGTGAAAGAGTTCTGTCAAAATTATCAAGACGTCAATACCTATTTGCAGAAAAAAATAGATTTTTGCATTAAAACAAATAATATTTGGTGCAAATCTGGCCATCACTAACCTAAAAATAATGCCATACAAGAATCCGATTGAGCTTGTGGTAGGTACTCTGCGCGAGACTCCTGCAGCCGCCACAGTAATACGAGCCGGATCTCGGAGAATAATTTTGCGAAATACAAGTTTTCTCCAAAAATACTGCCTGAGCGAGCATCAAGTTTACACGGAGCAGTAATTAACAACTTTTTTTAACGGATAATCCTCGTGGTGTGGATTCCTAAAGAGAATGAAGATATGTTAATCCAACTTTTATAGTAAGGGCCTACTCTAACCAAAGGTACCGAATAGAAGGGCTAGAGCCTATACAATACTTTGGATAAGAAGTAAGCACGTGATACGTGTAATCAATCACTTTGTAAAATTTGTCGGTATATGAAATAACCTATATGTATCGTTTGCTGTTGTTTCAGATTCTATGTAGGTACAATACATTGGAATTAGAGGGAGTATAATACAAAATACAGCCCAGTGTTAAATATCGTTTCGTTTGTCTTCAATATACAGATGCCACGTCCTTACTTCCAAGATGAAAACTTTATTATTTGTGCCAACGTAAAGAGCGAAAGAGCTAGAGGAAGTACCCCACTAAAATTATTAGACTAACTATCGGACTAAATAGAGCACTTCCTATAGGTTTGATGAAGTGATCTATATTGCTACTAACCCCAAGAAATAGAGACCAAACAATCCGCTAAGGGCAGTTGATGCATGTTGACCATGAGCTTCGTGATGCAGGATAAAATAAGTGTGAAATATTTATTGTTATAAATAACATAATAAATAATAGCCATTTATCCAAATATTTTTTTAATTTATACAGGTACTTAGATGTAGGAACTGCATTAACTACAGCACGTGCCAAATGCTGTTTTTCTTTTCCACAAGTTTTCCACTGTTCATCTGGTTTATGCACGTTCCTTTTGTTCCATTTGTTTTCACTTTGAGATCATTAGTATTCGAGCTACTGAAGGACTCATGCAATGCAATTTATTCATGCTAATTTAAATGAATATGGAGTACCAAATGATGAGCAAATAAAGTATCACTCTGATTTGAGCGAGTGCAGCGCGTAGTAAGTAGTACACGCAAGGACGCGTAGCCCGCCCCCGCACCACGCGCTTAGCCCTCTCAAATTTCCGAAACAGTACTAAAGACATGATTTTAAACATTGTTTATTAAAGACATGATTGAAATATTTTTTTTACTATTTGTAGGCTAAACTGAGCAGGCTTGACCTGGAAGTCTTGCTGGATTTAAAAGACACTGATCATGTAATTTTTTGATGAGTGATTTTTAGTTTTCTTTGGTACAGATCAAAACCTCATTTTTCATACCTTTTTTATTTTCTCTATGGTTAAATACACCTGTCATTTGTTCTCGCTCACCATCTCGACTCACCTCGCCCTCGCCTTGTGATGTCACGGTTATGCATGCAAAAACTAACTTTACGGATTTACGTTTAAAACACTTTTTACTGTAACGCATTATTGCGATTCAGGACATCGACTGAGTCGAGTTGAAATACATACGTGACATTGTCAAATATTTTTTTTACGTCAAAACCTATTTTCAAGCATATTGAATTTTCGGCTGTATTCATCATATTATTTCTTCAACTCTAGACAGCACAAACCAAAAAATAATATCCTTGAAGATGCCAATCGAGTAAATCATGCTCCGTCGTCAAGACGCTAAGGGAGTACTTGCTGATTTTCTAGAGCATATTGTGCTAGGTACTATGTCCGTTGATTTCTTCGAAATGATTTCATACATTTTGTGGATTTTTAAGGTGAAATACTTATTGAGAGAGTGACAACTTGATTTGTGATAAATATAAATATGCGCCAGACAACACACCAATTGTCTGGTTTCGTGGTAAGGAATATTATTTTCCTTGTGTTACGAAGTACCAGACAACGATTATGACGGAGCGTCTCCCATAAATACTTAAATACATAATAACATCCATGAAGATCTGTATTGCAACCAACGACTGCCAGAAATAAGGGAACCTAACAAACCGGGAAGGTTAAGCATGGTGGAAGATCATGATTTTCATTATAAAGGATCAGCCACATAAAAGAGAGGGATAGCGTGAATGCTTAGGCATATCATATCTATTATAAATAATATATTTATTCTAATGTATCAATAATTTTATTTGTTCTATTTTAAGTTTAAATACTTTATATATTTTTTTATGTTTGGTGGTCTTAGTAAATAAACATATTTTTATTTGATTGACAGTGTCAAAATTTGATTTTATTGAGTGTTGCAATTTCAACAATCACGGTTCAGTTTTCACAAGCCAAATTACCTATGGTTATTACCTATGATGTATCCACATTCCACACCGCCCGGCGGCATGTGCTGGCGGTCGTGCCGGCGGCCACACCGCTTATGCTTTATACATATTATTTTTGACGAAGCATAATATTAAAGTATCTGACAGTTCATGACGTATACAGCCGGCAAAGCCGATTTGGATGTGTGGATGCACCATTACAATTTATGTGGGCAAATGGGACGTTTTAGTTGTGATTTATAACTTTTTTTTGTAAATTACGTGATTATTGGTCTCTCTCTACCCTGTCTCATTTCCAATGTTTATAAAGTATATAACTATTTTTTGGAGTTTATAATAAATTAATTTTTGGTTCAGGTTTAGGTTTTTCAGATGAGCAATTAAAACCTTATTTTACTTTTTATTTCAAGTTTTTGCTCTATGGTTTGACAAAACTTCGTATACTAAGTTGAAGTATGTATGTTTGTTTGTTGTAAATAATAAAGACCAATTTTATCTTTACGCAAAAAGTAAACATCTGATGATGACTTTCTACATATTTAGAAACAATAACAAATAAAATAATACACCTGCGAGTGCTGCTACATTGATGGCAGTACAAGCGTCCTTGAAAGTCACCAGTGGGTAAAACCGCGTGACATTGCTAGTTGTAATTTAATTTAGCGACGATGTTGTGAATACCACGCATCACTGGGATCTGTTCATCGCGGTTGTCAGTCTGTTCGTGATCTATTTGTGACCAGTCAGCTACGAGCTTTTCACGGCGATCTGGCCGTGAGTTTACACGTTGAATTGACCTGCTGGTGCGCTATCTCGTTGCGTTTTTCCGCCAAAAATTAAAGTATTCCATTTTTTTACCTCCGGACAAAAAATCTGCAATTTTGGTGTTCCTGTTTAAATTACTTTTTAGTAATTAATTTGTTGTGGCAATGCAGTGTTTTATGAACGCATGGTGTGCTTTTAAAGTGATATAAAGTTAGGTAGAATATCCGAAACAGTTTTTATTTTACGTATTTTTTTATATAAAATTTCAATTTTGGTGGTGCAATTTTGGTGGTTTTGGTGGTAATTTGGTACACCAAAATTGCTTAACCAACACCAAAATTGGACGAGATCGAGAAGTTCTATTGGCAGTTATACACCTCAGTTGCCAAACCCGTTGATAGCCCTGTCAGAGACCCAAGAGCTATCCTAACCCGTCACTACACCATAGACATCCCAGACATCAGCCTCTACGAGGTTAGGATGGCCCATACAGCTTAAAACAACAAGGCACCTGGCCAGGACGGAATCACATCAGAGCTTCTGAATGCGGGTGGAACACCTTCAGAGACTCTTTAATTCCGCTAGAGGGCATGATGCCTGAGGCATGGAACAGGAGTGTGGTGGTGTTGTTGTTCAAACAAGGAGACATAACCTTATTAAAGAACTATAGACCCATCTCACTCCTGATCCATGTCTACAAGCTGTTCTCAAGAGTCATCACGAATCGCCTCGCACGTAGGTTTGATGACTTCCAGCCTGCCGAACAAGCTAGATTTCGAAAAGGCTACAGTACCATAGACCACGTCCATACGCTTAGGCAAATAATACAGAAGTCTGAGGAGTATAATATGCCTCAACGTTTAGCGTTTGTGAACGATGAGAAGGCCTTTGATTCGTTTGAAACTTGGGCGGTGCTTCGGTCTCTTCAGCGGTGTCACATAGACTATAGGTATATAGAAGTGTTAAAGTGTCTGTATAACAACGCCACCATGTTGGTACGCCTTCAAGCTCCTGGAATAGGAAGGATTCGGCATCAAAGTCAATGGCGAATACATCATATATCTCCGGTTTGCCGATGATATAGTCGTTGTGGCAATGACGCTGGACGATCTTGGCTCTATGCTCGAAGATCTTAATCGAGTATCCCAACAAGTGGGTCTTAAAATGAACATGGAAAAGACGAAAATTATGTCGAGTTCCCGTGTTGTACCCACTCCGGTATCTGTTGGGAACACAACTCTTAAAGTTGTCGATGCGTACGTCTACCTTGGACAAGTTATTAGGTAGGTCCAACTTTGATAAAGAAGTCAATCGACAAATCCAACTCGGCTGGGCAGCGTTCGGGAAACTGCGCAAGAGCGTCTTCTCGTCTCAACTACCTCAGTGTCTGAAGATGAAAGTCTTTAACCAGTGTGTGTTACCTGTGATGACATACGGATCCGAAACGTCTCTAACTATGGTAACTATGGGCCTCATAAAGAAGCTCAAAATCACACAACGAGCGATGGAGAGGGCTATGCTCGGTGTTTCTTTACGAGATCGAATCAGAAACGAGGAGATACGTAGAAGAACTAAAGTAACGGATATAGCGCTACGAATCAGTTAGCTCAAGTGGCAGTGGGTAGGGCACATAGCGCGTAGAACTGATGGCCGATGGGGCAGAAAAGTTCTAGATTGGAGACCCTTCGACCAAAAGCGCAGCGTAGGACGACCACCGACAATGGACAGACAACCTTGTAAAGATCGCAGGATCGCACTGGATGCAGACCGTTTACAACCGGTCGCTGTGGTAAGCCGTGTGGAAGGCCTATGTTCATAATGATGATGATGATTTCTAAAATAACGGCGGTTAATCATGGCGTTTTATTACTAAGCGCGGTTTCTCGCAACTTCATCTGGTGATTGTCTGAGGCACAGAGAGCTTAAACCATTGAACAACTTAGTTAGTTAATTAGTTTGGCTGGGGTGTTTCCGCACTTAGCCTCACGATTGGACCATTGTACGTATATCCCTCCCTTTTCATTCTAACCACCCCAGGCTCTCACAGAAGGCTAGCAAACTGCCTAGATTGCAAAAGACCTCTGGGAATGTTGCCTGGGATTTGAGAAAGTTTGCCCGTTGTTCCATCACACCCATACACTCCATAAGCACATGCTGTGGTGTTTCTTCTACCCCCATGCAACCTCTGCATAGGGGACTGTCTGTGACACCTATTGTGAATAGATGTTTGTTTAAGAGACTGTGGCCAGCTATAGTGCCTATAACCATGTGCAGTTTGTCTCTTGGTAACCGGATGAGGTTGCGTGCAAGCCTTTTCGAAGCTTCCGGAATTGCGTTCTTTGTTTGCCTGCAACCTTCACCATTTCTCCATGCTGCTTCGGTTTCTGCACGTAGCCAAGTTCTTATTTGGGCCTGCGGTATGGGTAGTAATAGTTCCGGGCCATATACTGTTGTCGCCGAGCCCCTCTTGGCTAGTTCGTCGGCAGCGTCGTTGCCTAGTGAGTTACTGTGTCCTTTGATCCATTGCAAGGTTACCTCATTTGTGCTTGCTATGGATTGGAGTGCTTTATAGCACTCCCAAATAAGGACAGATTTGATGCTATTGTTTTGTAGGGCCTGGAGCACCGATGCGCTGTCCGAGACGATTTTAATGTGTTGGTCTTTTACGTTTCTGGCTGCAACCGCCTGTGCTGCTCTGGTGATGCCGATACATTCTGCTTGAATTGTATTTAGCTTGTCAAGAGTAGTTGATATATTAATATTTAGGTCATTCAAGAAGACTCCAGCTCCTGTACCCTGTGTGGTTTTTGATTATTATCATTGAACAACTATTACTAGCTCAAGGAACTGACACCACGAACAAACATCGTGCCTCATGAATTGACGCCACTGGCCATCAACTTATACAAAAGGTTTCTTATTCGAAATTCAAATTACAAGGAATTTGTCACAATTTTGTCGTCGTTTGTCATTTTTGCTTGACATATAGCTTCTAAGTAGTAATAACAACTCACTGGCTAAAACCTACTAGTGTGTATAAAGCGAGGTTCTCGGTACAGTGGTAGGCACACGGCACCGGTGTCACATCATTCTCCTCAAATCTGTCGAAATGTTGCAAATGATTTTGGTGACTCCTGTGTTTGTTTTGGATGGAAATGTTAAAAATTAATCGACAAAATATGACAAATCAGGTAGGTCGATGTGATACCGTGCGTACCACTCACTAAGATACTTATTATTAACATTTAAAACCAAAAACACAGAATGTTGCATTACCGTATCTGATGGATTTCTAATTTTGGTGCAGTTGATAAATTTTGGTGTCAGATTATCTAATTTTGGTGGCCTGTGACAATTTTGGTGGGTGATCAATTTTGGTGTTTCAAATATTTCAGAAATTATTATTATTATTTTAATTTCACTGACGTTTCATGTAACTGTAGACAACACTCTTGCTTATGATTAAACAAATTTAGCCGAAAAGTTATAAACTAAAATTACCACCAAAATTAGACAAAAATTCATGGTTGTTGAGATTTGCCCATTTGATTGTCTGTATCCTCAGCTAACATTTCAATTCGAGACTGAACTTCCTCGAAATTGCATGCTACGTCACGCATTTTACTGCATCGCAAACGCAGTTCATTTATGTTTACGGCACTTGTTTCCTTAGAATTCGATAAAGGTTCTAAATATTTCTCAAAATATGTTAGACGGCACCTGAATAAAACACCAACTTCCGTTAGACGAAATGAGACAACTATATTTTGACAAAGCCTTGACCTAGTACTCCAAAAAAACCAGTACATAGTGCGATCTAACAGTGATCAGCGACATCTGTTGATAATTCAAAGAATTAAAATTAGGTTCATGTATTATAAGCAATTAGATATTTGCAGGATTAAAAGATCATTAAATCGGTATTTAACAACTAGACATTCCGCCCGCCATGGCCAGAATGGACATCATTACCATTTATCATGAATCAACAATTAGAGAAGTTAATAACAATAAACAAATTCGATGAAAGTGGACTGTAAATAGGTCAGGTAAAACATAAGAAAATGTAGATTCCAATGGTTGAATCACAATATAAACAAATGATAATACTTCAACTTCTAAGTATAGAATCAAAGAAATAATTCAAAGATATTTGAACTAATGAGTCATGTTCACAACATGGCTAAACTAAAAGTAACAAAAATGGTAAGAAAAACTTATCTCTTACACATAAAAACAATATGGTGTCAGTTATTGACAACTAAAAGTTTAAAAAAAAATGCATCATTCTGCTACCGGTAAGATACACAATTTAACAATAGGTCTCTTAATTATTGCATCTTTACATTTGAGACTTACTACCCTTGTAATATTGTCCAAACCTCTGTGCTTCTCAGTGATAACACCCATAAGCCATTTAGCTGGAGGAAGATCGTCTTCCTTAACTAAGACTACGTCCCCGATGTTAGGCTCTGGCGTTTGGTTTGCCCACTTGTGACGTTGCAAAAACTGAGTCAGGTACTCGTTTGACCACCTACGCCAGAAGTTCTGCAACATATTTTGAGTAAGCTGCCAGCGTCTCAACGAAGATATTGATGAATGTTCGTAGTTGTTATCTGGAACAAGCACCAAGGGTTCACCGATGATGAAATGTCCCGGTGTCAGAGGTGTTGGATCCTGTGAATTGGTACTAATCTGTGATAACGGCCTAGAGTTGAGGCACGCTTCAATTTGACACAACAGGGTAGACATCTCTTCGTAAGTTAGGGTTTCTGTTCCGATCACACGCTTCAGGTGATGTTTTGTTGACTTTATCCCGCTCTCCCAAAGTCCACCAAAGTGAGGCGCTCTTGGTGGGATAAAATGCCACGTGGTTCCAGTAGTAGCTAAACTCTCAGCAATTTCTTTAGCCATGGTTGAATGTTCTTGAGCTACTAAAGTCTTTAGCTCTCGCGCGGCACCCACGAAGTTAGTTCCATTGTCGCTGTAGACATCAGCGCAATGACCGCGTCTAGCAACGAACCTCTTGAACGCTGCGAGAAATCCCTGTGATGTAAGATCGGTTACAGCTTCCAGATGGACGGCTCTTGTAGCCATGCATACGAATAGGCATATGTAGCCTTTGTACGCCCGATGACCCCTACCTTTAGATGTTTGAATCTGGATTGGCCCAGCATAATCCACACCGCTTTGATAAAAGGGGCGGATCGGGGTGACTCGAGCTTGGGGTAGTTGTCCCATAAGTTGGTGCCTAGTTTGTGCTGCATATCGTACACATGTAACACATTTGCGTACATACAATTTGGTACGGTTTTTCATATCAAGGATCCAATATTTGGATCGTAGGTAATTGGTCATCAGTTGAGGACCTCCGTGAAGGGTTTTTTGATGGGCATCCGCAATGACAAGATTAGTGAAATGTGATTTCGATGGTAGAACAATCGGATGTTTTTTGTCATCACTAACATCAGCTCTCTCAAGACGACCACCAACTCTCAAGATGCCTTCACGATCCAGATAAGGAGTCAACGTGGTAAGTTTGCTTTTCTTGTTAACCATACCCTTTTGATTAATGTCTTGAATTTCTCGAGCGAAATACGTAGCTTGACATGCTTTTATGCTGATTTGAATTGCTTTTGATAGTTCTGAGCTAGTCAACCAACTCGGAAACGTTGTTGCTTGTATGGTAGTTTTCGCCTTTGATAAAAATCTTAAACAATAAGCTACAACTCTGGTCAATTTCTGAAGAGACGAAAACTTGGTCCACAATTCAAATTCATCCTGTTTAGTTACATGACAAGCTTTCTTTCCTTTCTCTTCCAAATCCGTATCTTCCACCTCCTTCTGGTTGTATTCGATATTTGTGTTTTGCAACCATTCAGGCCCAGCTTTCCAGAGGGGAATTTCTTCACATTCCGATGGGTTGATTCCACGGGAAGCGCAATCTGCTGGGTTGTCAGTAGACGACACATGTGACCACTGATCTCTGTCCAGTATATTCAGAATTTCTGAAACTCGATTTGCAATGAACGTCTTCCAGCGGCTTGGATGACTGCTCAACCAAGCTAGGACTATTGTTGAGTCCGTCCATGCATGCAAATTTGTTTTTGGTACCTTTAAAACTTCAGAGACTTCCCTTAATAATTTGGCTAAAAGAACGGCACCGCACAACTCCAGTCTTGGGATAGACACTTGTTTGATTGGAGCTACCTTGGTCTTACATGTAATGAGAATAACCTTGACAATTCCAGATTCATCTATCACGCGGGCGTAAACCACGGCAGCATAGGCATCAGTAGAAGCGTCACTGAATCCATGTAACTCTAGCTTCGTACAAGTCTTATTCATACCGATCCAGCGCGGCAGGCGAAATTTCGTAAGTGCTGTAAGTTCACCCCGGTAAGTTATCCAGTCATTTAGTAGTTTTGGTGGTAGCTTCTCATCCCAACCAATTCCTGCTAGCCACAGCTGTTGAATGAATATCTTTGCTTTTATGATTACTGGAGCGATCCATCCCATGGGATCGAACAGTTTCGCAATATCTGATATTACTTTTCTTTTTGTTACAGGTTCTACGATGGGCGGTAGCTGCACGGAGTATTCGAAGTCGTCGGTTCGTCGATTCCAGGTAAGTCCGAGTATTTTAATGATTTCATCAATTTTGAGTTCCACATTGCTTTCTGTTGTTTCTGTTTCCTTGCTTATTTCCATTAACAGTGTTTCATCATTGCTTGACCATTTCTGAAGTTCAAACCCTCCCTTGTTTAGTAGTTCGTTGATTTCTTTATAGATTTGTTTTCCTTCCAGAGTAGTCTCGCAACCGGTAAGTAAATCATCCATGTAAAAATCATGCAAGACTCTTTCAGATGCCAATGGAAACAATTCTCCTTCATCATACACAACTTGGTGCAATGTTCTAACTGCAAGATATGGAGCTGAAGCAGTACCAAACGTGACACGCAACATTCGAAAATGTTCAATAATTTGTTCAGGTTTTGAACGCCAAACCAGTCGTTGGTAATCAACATCTTCACTATTGACCAGTATTTGGCGGTACATTTTAACTACGTCGGCCACCAAACATACAGGATGCATTCTCCACCTCATCACCAAATGACGTAGATCCGATTGAAGAGTTGGACCCACCATCAATTCACTGTTGAGAGATACGCCGTTGTTGTCTCGACACGAAGCGTCGAAAACAACTCTCAATTTAGTTGTTGTTCTATTAGGCTTCACTACAGCGTGATGAGGTAAGTACACACTGTCTTTTTTGTTTATGTCATCGTTGAGTACTTTCTCCATGTGACCCAGTTCCAGGTACTCATCAATGACTTTGGAATAGGGTTCTTTGAGCTGTGGTGACTTTGATAAGCGCTTTTCTTGCATAAGGAATCTGCTCACTGCAATTTCTCGCGAATTCCCTGATTTGCAGCTCGGCTTCTCCTCCTTGAACGGCAGTTTAACTATATATCGCCCTGAAGAATCTCTTGTGGTTGTTTCCTTATAGAACTCCTCACATCTTTGTTCCTCGGGTGTGTGTGGTTTTTTGAGAAGATATTGATCTGATTCAATTTCCCAAAATAGTTTAAGATCAAATTCCTCTTCAATAACTTGAGCGTGTAAAGTGGTTATAGAGTTACTACAGCTTGATCCTGATGTGTTACTTTCAGAAACCTGGCCAGACAAAATCCAGCCGAGTCTTGTGTTTTGAGCTATAGGGCCTCCTATCGGACCTTTAATTAATCCCTCAGATATGATCTGACAATACACCTCTACACCCAACAGCAAGTCTATTTTGCTGGGAACGTTGAAACGTGGGTCTGCTAACTTCAGTTTCGGCATATGAGACAGCTGTATATCAACTTGTCGTTCTGGAAGAAAAGTGGTAAGTTTGGTAAGAACATGAGCCTTCAGTTTGATTGTGAAGGTTGGATCATAGATCGATTGGAGTTTAATGTGTACAACATGTTTAGAATTGACCGATGGGTTGCTATCGGTCCCTACCCCAGATATGACACTTTTGCTTGCTATCTTCTTCAGTCCAAGTAATTGAACTGCAGACTCCGTTATAAACGAAGCCTGTGATCCTTGGTCCAGTAAAGACCTAAGTGTCATGATAGATCCGTTGTTTGTTTCAGCGTTTACCAAAGCTGTTGCTAAAAGGACTTGACTCTTGTTGTTAGAGAAGCAAGTGGTAATGTTGGTCTGATCATTTTCGTCTAATGCTGTCGCTGTTGCCGCGACAACATTGTTATCATTCGAATGCTTGGTTACTTGATCAATGTTGTTGGTGTTCGAATGCAATAGCGAGTGGTGTTTCTTGTTACAAATTCTACATCTGGTGGGCAAACGGCATGCCACAACAGAATGATTGGCACCTAAGCAGTTAAAACACAAGTTAGAGGTTTGGACAAAGTTACGGCGTGATAATAGGGTTTCATTTGCGAACTTCTTACAATTGCCAAGTTTATGATTAGTATCAAAACAATAGGAACATGGAACAGATACTTTTTCATTTTTGTTAGTGACTACATGATGGGAATGGGACTGAGTACATTTTGTGCTTTTGGGATTCAAAAATTCTAGTGACCTGAATCTGTGCTCTAAAAATTCTAAAAATTGCTTTAATGTTGGCAAATCGTTCGAAAGGTCACAAATTTTTGCTTCCCATTGCTTGCGAGATTCATTATCTAATTTGGAGGACAACATATAAATAACAATTATATCCCAATTTTCAGTTTGAACCCCGTTATTTTTCAAAGCATTTAGACACTCGTTGGTTGTATCAAACATTTCTTTGAGAGCAGTAGAGTTTTCGCTTACAATATTCTTTTGACTAAAAAACCTTTTGAGAATACAGTTAGTGACATACTTCTTATTGTTAAATCTATTCTCCAAAAGGTCCCAACACACTACATAATTGTCACTAGTTATCGGTAAATGGCGCAATAATTGTTCAGCTTCACCAGTTAAATAGCTCTTCAGGTAATGAAGCTTTTGCACATTTTGCAACGAATTATTGTTGTGTATGAGTGATGAAAAGAGGTCACGAAATGTGGTCCACTCTGCGTACTTTCCGGAGAAAGATGGGATAGAAATTTTAGGAAGTTGCACACTAATCTGTTCTTGACTGTTATGTACCGCGTCTTGGTTTTTTGTCAGTGTAAGTGATTGAGTACATTTTTGCAATTTAGATTTTAATTCCGTTTTATAATCGGCGTATAACTCTTCTGTTATGGTGTATACGTCCATGGTAAAATAATCTAATTTTCCATACTGATCCTCACTGACTTCGCAAATAAGTTGTTTATGTACTTTGGTAAAAGAATCCCACTGTCCATTCAAAATGTCAATCCTGGTTTCTATGTAGTCCGCTGTTAGCCTATCTTTTGGCGATTTTTTAAAGTTAACTCTGCCCTTTTCCATATGGCTGTAAGTATCCATCTGAGCTCTTATCTTGTTTTCCATTGTGACTTGTATCTATCTCTTTGAAATCCGCAGAAAATTTTACAAGTCCCGTGGTTAGGGAGAAAGCAAGAAAATTATTCTAAGTCCAGTATGGGCGTAAATTTTCTAAGTGTTTAGGTTGTCAAACACTTAGGCAAAATCGGGCAAGGATTCCCCGTCTCAACCAGTTTTCTATTTAAAATTTTACAAGTCTATGTTCTACTAGTAAATCTTCAAATTTTTCTAAGTTAATTTTCTCTTTACTATAAGGTTGAATTTATCTCTCTATCTTCAGTACTAATCTGTCAAAGTACTTACAGTTTTTCGCCCATACAAACTTGCTTTCTCTAGTTCAGCTCAGATCCGTAAAAAGTCACAAACCAATTGGTGGCGCCACTGCCGCTGGTCCGCTTCGGTTCATCCGGTAATGAAGGCCATGAATAAAACACCAACTTCCGTTAGACGAAATGAGACAACTATATTTTGACAAAGCCTTGACCTAGTACTCCAAAAAAACCAGTACATAGTGCGATCTAACAGTGATCAGCGACATCTGTTGATAATTCAAAGAATTAAAATTAGGTTCATGTATTATAAGCAATTAGATATTTGCAGGATTAAAAGATCATTAAATCGGTATTTAACAACTAGACAGCACCTAATGTTACCTCTTTGCTTGACAAGTTCCTTTAATTCCGCCATTTTGTTGACGCAAATAATGAATTGCAGTTAATGTTTTAAACGAATCACAAATGTTATTAATAAAAGATGAATACGTTACGTTGAATCTTGCAAGCGATGATAACAAACTGGTTTTGTAGCCGGGCGGACGCTCGATGCACAGCTGATGATGCGACGACACAGTGTTTTGCGTGTACGCTTGTTGGAAAACGCAACCGCAATACTGGCCGGGAATTATTCTTGTTTTCGATGAATTTGCTCGTTAATCCCCCTGGAATAGTCGGCAAATCTAATTTGAATTTATGTTCGAATGATATTTGACTGAATTGACTGTTTTAAGTATGAACATATTTCAATCTAATATGTAAAATGGACGATGACTTGCAGTAATTGACAACACAGTGCACCGTTACACAGAACTGAATTGAACTAAAATATGCGTTAATAAGCTAATTGAAGCAATGTTTTATGGATAGGATGAATGTTTGAAATGGATTAATGGATTAAAAACGCACTTCCCTCGGATTCCTTGGAATGATGGCTGCAGCTAGATACTGGCACTTTCCTGAAGGATGAGTCCGTTTTCTTGGATCACGTCGGGGTCACCATTTGATCGCGCAGGTCTTCTTGTGGCGAGGACTTGGAATTGATACGCCGGAAACAGTTCGATGAATTTAATAAAGATGAAGAATTACAATGATGGTATGGGTCGATGTGATTTGTTCCGGAGCTCAAAGCGCAATGAATATGGTGGATGTTCGTTGATTGTCGTAGGTTGTCGGGCTCCGTTGCGCATCTTGGTGTGTTTGCCGCTATATTTGATTCAGGGGTTGTAAGTTGCCTGAACACTACAATTTTTGAGGTTTCTAATGTGAGGTCGTAAAAAAACTCATTTTTTGCGCTACTAGACGGGACGAACCTGAAGTCCACGCGAACGAAGTCGCGGGCAAAAGCTAGTATTTATATAAAGTAAATTCATTATTGGCTGTAAGTTTAGAATATAAGATTAGCTTACTTTTTGTAATAAGAGCTGTGAATTTTATAGAAATAAATAAATAAATAAACCCTAAAAAAGGCCATAGTTTTCCAGAACACACGTCATAAAGTTACACCCATAATCACTTCCCAGGTAATAACCCTTAAGAGACCAGCTCACTCGCAGTCCAGATTGACATTGCGGCAAACAATAATTGCTGGTCCCCCTTAATCTGGTCAATAAATTTTTTTTATCTACCGCCACTATCATGGCGAGATGCTTCAGGCCGAAAAGAATTTCTTGAGTTTTGCCGCGGGGAAGAGTGTGTAAAGGGTAAAGAATTAAACATCGTATATTTTTTAAGTTAATTCTAATAAACTATGATGTGCTTATTTGAACAATTTATAGATCACTTTAGTAAAGCAGCTAATCGCGTTGAGAGGGATCGAAGGGTTTTTTCAGCAAAATAAAAGAATAGTTTCTATGAAAGCACAATATTTATCTTTAGACGTAAAACGAAAACTAGACAAAACTTAGACTTTTCAAAATAAAAAGAAAGATTCTAAAATAATATATCTAGAAAAGAGATTGGTTTTCTACAGCAGCTTTAAACAAAAACAGGAACCACATTTGAAACGTTTATCATACTATAATAGCTGATTAAAATAGTAAACTATTAGGTTTGTAATGGCTATAGTCTATTGAATTCTCAAATGTTTACAGAGGTAAGAAACACGATCTGTGCTACAGTTAATAATGCAACTAATGTTTGGTTTAGGCAATTAGAACATTAATAAATATTGCCTATTTCGATTATTAGTAATACAATACAAGAGAGCTAGCTATATGCCAAAAATAATAGAGAACGTATTTCCATTACCACTAAAACATACATGAAAAAGCTTCCTAGATTTCCTGATTGGTCAAAAACTTTAACGGAACACGATAACCAAACCAACATTTTCCATCTACACAAAGAAAATCACAGTACCAACTTTCTATGGAAAACCGGTCAATAATGAAAATGTTAAAGTACAATCAATAACAAAAGAGTTCCGCTGACAGGATAAAAATACGAAAAAAAAATACACAATAATGTTTCACTTGCGCTTTTTTCCTGAAGACAAATGATGCTTTCATACTATGAAAAGAGCATTTTAGACACGACTGAACGTTAAAAGCTTTATTCTTTATTGTTATTTTTCGCCCAATTTACTGTAAAGTAGGACAATTTTAACAAATGAATCGCGAACATTATTCTCCTTCGCGTTCGCGTTTACTGATGGAATTTTATGTTGGGTTGTACATTTGTTATTATGGCTCTGCACACCGGATTTTATTGGCATTTTTGTAGAATTTACTAAAATCAAACCTTTTTTTTCGATTTCGAGAAATACCTCAATTTATATTGCTCCGTTTTTCCCCCAAAAACTTTACCCCCACACGTTGAACAACTTTACTTCAATAGCAAAATAAAACTCATACATCTTTTATGAATTCAACAAAGCAATTTGTTATCTGCCCTGCGTATACGAGTGATTGATGTGGCGTGTGATCATATCATCTGAATTACATATTAGATGATAATACGTCAGTGTTATGCTAACGTGTCTGTGTAGGATGGGGGCGCATATACTATTGTGAAGCCCCTAAGTACCGTTACCATGAGTTTACGACGGTTTTATTCGGTAGCGACTACGTAAAAAAAGTCTATGGAAAATTGCACAGCGCCCCTAGCGGTCGCTTAAAGAACTAAAATTTTCAATACAAAAGTTACGTCGTCGCTAGCGAGTAAAACCGCCGTAAACTCATGTTAACGGCACAGATAATGTAATTTAGACGTTTTCAATTTTGAAACGTTTTTCCTATACATTTTCTGTAAAAAAACTAAAAGTCTAACATTCTCTGGGCGGTTAAATTGAAGTCAAGAAAAAAAATAGTCATACCGATGTTCGCTGTTGTTAGTTTTTACCCGATATGGGATAACCCGAAGGAAGGGTAATGATTTTAGCTGTCTATGTATCTTTATTTGTATTTCACATTTGCGGCTAAACTACTGAGCCGATTTTCGTGACTGAACATCATTGCGGAACTTTGAAAAAAAAAGTTTCCAGACATAACGTGAGTATCAATTAAAAAAAGACACAATTTTGGGTATAAAAATTATTTAGTACAATAAGTATAATTATTATACTTAAAATTGACCTAAATAATTAAAAAACCGACTAATCGGGTTACAGTTTTTGAAACTATTTATCTTATTTATAATGCTATAGAGGTGTAAAACTTAAATCAATAATTTACACTTTAGTTAACAATAATAACCGTCATAAATAATATACTATAGAAATAGTATTGTCCAATATGAAACTATTTTCTATGTTACAGCATTATTTGCATAGATGATCATTCACAATTGGTTCTACCTCCATGACTGAAATATGCTCACGTCATTAAGTGCAATGATTTATTGAAAATGGACGTCATTTGAATATTATAGAGTCCACGGGGCATTACGCATTCCTAATAGTCATGAGATATGGCTCAAAAACCATACAAGCCTAGTCAACATACAAATATTACTCATTCAATATTGAACTTTGCCCGATTAATTTAAAGTTGAAAACGATGTGAGTGGATCTGAATCGTTGTCCACGACAGATAACAAAGGTCGAATTTGCATAGAAATAAACAAGCCCTGATTTCAGACGATTTATGTCCAACTCTGAGGCAGGGTTGCCAGATTATTCTCATCTTTATGGGTAAAAATAATTAAGGGAAAAATCATATTTTTAGGGTTCCGTAGTTGACTGCTAATAAACAGAATTATTTTAGTTTGCATAGCATATTTTCAACAACCGCTATTATAAACAATTATGAAATACAAAGTTATTTTTGTTGTCAACAAAATATTGTTGTATTTTGGCTAAGTAGACCCCTAAAAGCTGTCACGGAATCTTTAATGCGCAAGTACAACTCGCATTTGGCCGGGTTTTTACGTGAATGATGAAGACTTGGCTCATGTTACGTCGATCAAAATATAATAGAAAATCATTTTAACACACACAATTAATACATATATTTTTTTGTATGCATCGTATTATTTATTAATTTATAACCGGAACACAAACAGAATTAAAAGTACATTTATTGAAAAAAAGGAATGGTTACAACATTATACCGACGTAGCATTTGTAACACTAAAGGCCATGTTAGTAAGCAAGAACTTATTATTTTTTTAACTTTTTAGAATTCACAGATTATTTTGTTTGGGACGGGGATTATTAATTTATTTGGGGACTTATTCCAAGGGTACCACTGAAGATATGTAAATAATAGAGAAGTAATTTATTTTTCAATTATGTAGGCCATGTCAGTAGCACGTTGCTATAATGTCATACTTCTTAGACAATCTTTTGCAACGTAGCCATTTAAACAAATTTCGGGAGATCACAAAGTCTTCACCTGGCATCCCTGTTTCAGAACGGCTTTGTTTTGATCGGCTAATGACTGGCCACGCGTGCGTTTCCGAGATACGGTGTGTGATGTATCGTCAATTCGAGATATCCCATTGTAATGGGGCTCGAATATGACTGCCACGTGTCAGGAGTATCCTCGATGACTCGGTGGAACTATAATGATTTGTGTCGGTGAAATGATTCAAATGCTTCGGTGGTACTGAACTGATTCTGTCATTTGAATTTTGGATCGTTAGTATCAGTTCAGTATTTCGTGGCTATGGTTAATTATTTCAAATTTGAATGATAGGATTCAAGAACAAATAGTGAATTGTTGAAAAATGTTGAATTAATTAACAAAACCTAAGTAATGATACCTTAAATTTCCACATAAAATCTACTACCTAAGAATGCCTTTGAATCTCAAATGGATGGAAATAAAACCACCACAATGTCTAGGTAATGTAATGTAATAAATAAAATTAAAAAATAGTTAAAACAATAATGTCGTTTATCCTTGGCCTCATTAGTTCAAAAAAATATTTTCTAAACATCAAAGACAAAGATGAAAAATAATTGCGCACACTTCATTACGACCAGAGTTAAAAAGTTGAAGGTCGAGCCGGGCCCTGCTGGCCCTGCCCTCTAATTAAGGGGTATTTGTAACGCTTGAAACACTAGATACATACAATTAATAGAGGCCACAAGGAAAATATTAAAGCGCAGAAAATATTGAGGTGGTAACGAGAGCGCTTCTTTTCGGAACCTTATGTCTGATACTCTAGAGTATGCCACTCAGAAACTGGTCAATCTCTTTAACACGTTCCGGGACACTACTCCAGACACAATAGATGTTTTATTGTCTTCACGCCTGTAGGCGGGCACTGTCCCGGAACGTGTTAAGTGGTATGATACATAGTTGAGCGAACCCACGGAGCGGTGCATCTCTGTCGTTTAATATGATGATGATGATGATGATGTCCTCTACGACGTGTCAGTCGACGGCAACACAGTTTCTGTCATGAGCTCGGAGGTGACGTGCAAATCCGAACTTGGTGTTGAACGTGCGACTGCATAGACTGCACTGCAACTGTCCACTTGTGTTGTAGGTGTAGTTGTAGGAGACCTTGGGGCGTGTCTTACGAGCATGGCGTTTGGCGTCGAGTTCATTGAGACGGGCTGTTTCAAACTTCTTAATTACAGTTTTGACTGCATTACGCTACTCTGGCCTCATCAACGTGTCCTTCTCCCACGTATCATGCGACATTCCGCAGGACGTTAGATGTCGTCGTCGTGTCGTTTAATATGCAATTTGAACGGTTTACCACACCAATTGCGTTTCGTTGCGTCGCTATCGTCGGAACGCACATGCAACGTTAATGTGGCTTCGAAACACAAAAATCGACAAAGCACAGTATCAAATACTTGTTTTACCAAGAGATCCCTAACCCTGACGGGTGTGTTTTCAACATTCTTTTGTCACTCTTTTTTTACGCAACCGCTGGCGGTATCGAACATTTGCCTTTGTAAATGACAGCTGATATGTAGAATGTTGTATGACGAAATATATAACTATGTACTTATTATTCTTAATTCAAAACTTTGGACAGCTTATTTTTAACCACATGTGTAATGCGGCATCTATACATTTTATTTGCCTGTCCCTTAAAACCCTTCAACGTGCAAATTAATTCATCGAGTCCGTTAGACCGGACAATCTCAAATCGAGTGTCATTTGTTATCTTTGTTTAGGGTTACGAAATTGCGGCCTTAGAGAGTTGACGTGGCTATGTTAAGCCTGGTAGCTTTCAAAAGTTCTGATGAATGAGGGCAAATAAAAGAAAAAAAAGTAAGATAATTTATTTCTGTCATTTTATCAAAACAGAAATTATAATACAGACTTTGGACCACAAACCTTTGCAGAGTATTTTTTTAACCTGGAATGGGCTTTCCTTTACTTTAACTCTAGACAGAGTTAAAACGTGGTTTTAAGTCTGTACCAGTTCTACCTATCGAACATCAGATGGCGCTCGAAAGCGCAAAGACAAAATTTGTTTATAGGAAATATACAATTAAGGCGATTAGTTGACAATAATTCTGAAGCTACCAATTTTTTTAATATATTAAAATGAATTTCGTTCATCTGCTATCATCGTTGGCTGATGTAAAATCCAATAAAAAACTGCAGATACACAGAGAAAACGAGTTGCTTGGACAAATAGAAATCAGCAGCTGAGTTAATCCCACAAAACAAACCTCATTTCTTTCTCTAATTATCCTCCATAAATTCAAATTAAACAGCACCTAATCCACTAATTGTCCTTACTAACCTGCCTTGAAGGTTTGTTAGAAAAATAATTATATCCAGACACAGACCTTGCAGCCATTTTTCCAAATTAGCTTTATATACTGAGTGGTTGTGTTAACATTCCCTTCGTTTCTGAGGGCAAGGAACTAAGTGTTGCCAGTTTATGTGTTCATTTTTCTACTAAAATTTTGTAGTTTCCTGCAATCACCAAAAATCCGACGACCCCAATATTATGAAAATAATTATATCAGGCCAGGTTTTCATGGATCATTTTTATAATTTACAATAAACAGTAAAAAGTGCGTCCGTTGAACACAAAAGCCTGCGACGTCATAGTTTTAATCGTCATAGTTAATCTATGGAAGAATGGCATTTTGTCAATAAATAGGTAATAACTTACGTCAAATATATGTGGATAACATTCTCGTTGATTGGTGGTGTCACCTAGCCTATTGTTAGATTATTTAATATAATTGTTTAAAATATCACACAAATATTGTTAAATGTTTGATTATTAACCATTAATATTGTGTTTATTTGTTACACTTAGACATCGAGCAATTATTTACTTAGTGATTTCTTTAATGTTTTGAAAAATATTAGCTTTAAGAGGATATCCGGTTAACAGTAACGCCATCTATTATTACTTTTGAAAAGTGTTAAAATAAATCCAGCGGAAAGTCCGGTAACCTTAATAATTAATTAAATATTATAAAATCATCGAATACCTGCTCAGTGGCGCCATCTATAAATTTTATTGGTTAAAAATAAAATGATTGGAGCGGATGTCCGCTCAGCAGCGCCATCTTTAGTTTGTATTTGTTACGCTATTTGGATTACTTAGAATTAAGTCAGTCTTGGTTTAACTTTCGTAGAAGAAGATCATGTGAATAATAAATGTTAAAAGTCGAACTGTGTTTAGATTGAAGTTGAAGTGACAATAAATGTGGTGAAGTGTATTTGGAGTTTCATTCCTGGGAGTGCAGTTACAACTTCAGAAGTGGTGATCGGACACATGCTGTCCGTACAGGTTTAGTATAAATAAACGAATAAGGTCAGTCCATATTTATTTTATTACAGTGTTATTGGTGAATATCGTAGTTAAACATGCTTATAACTTTTATTGATGTTAGAATATCATCTTGATAAATCAATTTAACGAAGACCTGCATGATCAAACGTAATATTTTTACTTAAAGTATCAAGGCTATGAATACTGAATTGCAAACAGTAAAAACGAAACGCATATACGTATAGTATTTATTGGATAACCTTTTTCTTAATGTACCTACTTTTTCTTATAAAACTACAGATGTTATAAGTTCAGTTTTCTAGTAAATTAATTTTACCAATAGTTAACGAGATGTCTAGTCTACTCTTATTTTGTTGCATTATTTTCTTCAACCTTTAACTACATGTCAAGACAGTACCTTGACAAAGAGTAGTAAAATACTCATTGGTAAAATATTATCCGCAAGATGTGTACTCTATTTTGTTGCATTATTGTTCAACTTTAAACCACATGTAAAGAGCTAATGAGCCTTAATGCTAAAAAGTATCTATTTCAGCGATTAAAATCTAAGAAGCAGTAAGTACGTACGATAGTGCACATAATTGTGAATCTTTGCAGGGAAGCTGTATGGCAAAAGTGTGTAAGTTTCTTTCGCAGCTAGTTTTATGGATAATGGTCACTACCATTATCCCCGAGTAGTTTTAGTGTTTGTTAATTGAGTGTGTCTTAGTAAACCTTTATGTAAAAATTATGAAATTCATATTCGTGCCAGTAGTACATAAAGCAAAGCAGGTTGATTTACCTACTCAAAAAGAAAACAGGTCCTTTTATAATGAATTATTTATTCAGTTACATTGAAAAATTGTTTAATCTTCAGCAAATATTAAGCGATTGGTCTTATTTACAATAGGACAGAAAATAATATTAAATGATGTTTTCAGAAAACATTACTGGTACCTAAATACAATGCCACACCAGGGTGGTCGCGGGAACGCACTGACGCGCCCCCTTCTGGCGAACATCGGACGAAGGTCGAAGACGGGCGGTTGCGTTCCGCTGCTGGTCTCGCTCTGCTGCGAGGCGACAGTGTCGCTCTGCTGGGAGGCAACAGCCTTGCTCTGCTGCAAGGCGGAGGTTTTGCTCTACTGCGAGGCGATGGCTTTGCTCTGCTGCGAGGTGGCAACGTCGATCTACTGCGAGACGACGGCATAGGTTACCTGCGAGGCGACGGCTTCGCTTAGCTGCGAGGCGACGGCCTTTGGGCTTGCTGCAAGGCGATGGTTTTGCTTCACTGCGTGGCAACGGCCTCGCTCTGATGTATCATAAGGTTAAATATAAAAACCAACGTGAGTAGTAAAACTATTTTTACATTACAGGATCTCCTAAATTAGTTGATCATAACATGAAATAATCGTTAACTGTTTATTATTATTACATTATCAATGCTTGGAATGTTCATTCGACCATTATTTTATTAGGTATAGAGCCCATATCCCGTACCATTTCAAGTGATACCCTTCAAGTGGTATTTTTTTTATTTAAAAACACATATCATCGCAACTTAAAGTTGAATAACATATTATGATAATTTTTAGTTCTTTGTGAGATTGTACGAAGCTTCCTCGTTTCTATGAATAGTTTACTCCTTTAAAAAAAAAACAAAGGTTGTCTTTTAGCGGTAAGGTCGCCTTGGTTGTATATTTGCTTAAAAAAATATATATAAATTGTAAACGACTTATTGTGGTGTGCAATTAAGAGTTATATTATTATTTGTATTTCTCCTGCGGAATATCACGTCACGGCACAAGACCGGTTCTTGGGGATGGCTAAGCTGGGAATATGAATCCAATAGAAAGAGGCTCATTTGAGAAATAACAACGTGTTGTGTTGATTATTTACAATTATCAAAGGATTTTATCCTTGTAGTAACTCATAAATTCCTTGTTGGATTGAAGGAAAAGAAAAATAGATATACGAGTATAATAACAAATTAAACAAAGAGCTTGAATTTCGTTGTAATGTGTAAAACAACAATTATGGTTCATCTAAATGTTTTTACTAATAATGCATTTGCAGGGCCTGGCACACTCTCTAGCATATGATAGGAGTGATTATTTAATACTTTTATTTCACATCTCTAAACACGGAACCTAAAAGTTAAAGCCTACAGATTTAGTTATGGGAATAGCACAAATGTATTCATGCAATGTAATTTGTAGTATGGCTCAGGAAGCAGTGGATTTATCAGGATAAGACGTGTGAGGAATTTCGGAACGTTAATCATGATCGCAATTTGCAATGAGTAAACAAAAAAAAACGCAATTCTCATTTTGCTGAGTTTCGGCATTAAAAAGAAAAAGTGGCATATAATGATGTAAACAAACATTGTATTTTGTTTTAATTCCTGACATAATTTTGAACACTTTGCAGTATCCGTGGTCACAGACGGACCACCAGAGAAAGTATAAGGTATTTTAATCCATGATTATTATTCGTTTGTACTTCAGTATTTTGATTATTTTGCGTCTAAGCATACCTATTCATTGCTACGACTAGCAGTTCCCCGCGGCTTCTCTCACGTAAATAATTAAATGCAATGTGCATAATTAAGCGCGAAGTGGGCAATTGAGCGCAACGTGCTTAATTGAACCCAAAATTTTGCAAGACATTGTAGCCTTTGTTACTCTGGAAAAATGACACATGCTAGTAGTAACATTATTTGAAATGACAGCTTTTCATGTAAATGTTTGCAAAAATATCAAACTCTCCTATTTATGGCATCAATAGAATATTTGAAAAGTATTCGCATATATAATGTCATAAGAATAAGAGGTATAGAAAAAGTGAAAAATGTGTGTATGTATATACATGTTTCAATAAATAAGTATGTCTTTAATTTATCAGTAATTTATTAATCTCTGGTGTGGCGATGATAACTGTTAAATAGTATTTTTGTTGCATTTGCCTTACAAGGTTCTTGAAAATTCACATAAAAGATCTAGTTAAATTAAGTCCATAAGTATCAACAACAGATTGCAAACTGTACTTTTAAGATTTAATTTAAAATAAAAACAGATGTTAGTTTGATACTCATGAAGGTCACTCTCGCTTGTTAGTGCCTTGGCGTCTGAAGTATAAAGTTCAATAAAATCCAGACACATTAATTTGATATAGTTCACCATTATAAAGTTTTTTTCATGTCAATATTAGCACGAAGACGCAGGACTACTGTTTAGTATATTAGATACAGGGTGTTCTAATAAATTCATTTTACCACCCGTGATTACATGGATAATCGTTTAGTTAAATATTCAGTAAATAGTTATAATTGGTTTATAACTGAACTGTTGGAGTAAGTAGTCTCAATGTTGTCTTATCGTTATTTTTGCAAGAAACATGCTAAGGTCTGTGACCAAGCTATCTGAGCTCAATTAGTAGATTATCAGTTTATTAACTTACATGACTATTTCATTTCGTGCACTATGAAGGTGTTATTTATTTACAGGTTTTCTTAATGGCCATGTAAATAACAATTACGATTTTGATTAGTGCCTGAGTAAACATTTTGTTTTGAAATATCGTACTATACCTGAATGATTCGAAAAGAGTCTTTATCTCAGATTATTGTGCAACATAGTCATTTTAAACAACACCTACGCGGTTCTATACAAAATTAACTTTGTTATGTGGTAATATTATGGGTCAGGTACTCTTATGATAGTCGTATATATAGATCCGTCCCTTTGGTATAGATAATAATTATTTTTGGATTGCGTTAAAAGTTAATATTAACACTTGTGGCCGAATATAAGTAATAGTAACTTATACAATTATCCCTAACTACAACAATAACGATATTTTAAGCAGAGTTTAGATTAACTGTACAAGATTGTTTTAAGTGTCATTATCGATGGTCTAAGTGACGATAGTTCGACAATGCTAACAAAAGCTTGAAAGATTGAAATAAAAGCTATATCAAGCGTTTATTATTAAAGAATACAACATACAAGACGGATCTCAGATTTAGGGTAGTCCGTGTATTCAACTTGTATGCAGGCATATAAATATTGAATTATTAATTTGAATACGATTTAACTTTACATGGCTATAAAAGGAAACATATGGTTTTCTTGATTTCTTAATCCAATTAAAATATTTTCTAACTGAAAAAAAAAAGAAATGAGTCAACATCCAGCTGATTAAGTGACCTTATGGCAAGGAGATCGGTACAGTAAGTTTTATTTTGCAGTTTTTTTACATTATCCCGCTTCTTGAACTAAAAATAGTTCCAGAAGGAAAGACTTTAAAAAAAATGTGTCTTTAATGTACATGCACGTTGTACAGTCCACGGCGTGGCCTTTGCAGTGGGTGTACAGGTGAAGATGAAGCACGCAATCCGCTCAGATGGTAGAAGTAAAACTCCGATGACCGTGAACGTAATAAAACGTATATTGTAGATGTTGTTACAATAAGTAGGACAATGTCCGACGGTACAGCGTGGTTACGCGATACTTATTTAAAATAAACAAATTCACAAGTTTTATTCGGCGACGGCCGTGACGTACGCGTCGCGCAAAGATGCAAGTTAGGTAAAAACTTTAATATGTTACGGTGAAACCGTACACACGTAATGTAAATCCAGATTACTGAAACACTGAGGTACAATATCCTGAAACCATTTAAACGCACCATTTAATATTAGTTTAAAATCTCTTTCATTTAATATTAGGTTTTATCATAAACACGACAGCTGAAGGTTTTTGCGTGCTTTGAACAATTAGATAAATGAGAAAATTATGACTATTTTATATTACATTTCTGGATTTTAAGGGTATCCACATTGTTATGAACATTTATTTTATCAGGTATTATGTTCTGTATCTTAAGTCATTTATAGGATTTTAAACTTTCGCGTTGCATTGCAATAACTATTAGACATGACGGGTCTAAACGCGAAATCTTAAGTCATTTATCAAAACTAGTGACAAAAGGTCTGCCGGCGAAATATGCATGGCAGTTTATTATGGAATTTATAAAAATACTTTTCTGGTCTTATGTGAGAACCCGTTGTAATGATAAAGTAGAAAACGATGTAGGTTCCACTAAGAAAACACACACTTATGAAAAACTAGGACAGTTTAACTGGAGTCATGCTTAAATAAATAAAAACTTCAATAAAAATACATTCTAAGGCTATGAGCACTGATATTGTAGTGACAAAGAGGTAACAACTCTTCAAATTTTAATGTAATACATTTTAAGGTATACCTTGACGAATTAATTATTGCTGTGTATGTTTCATAGCAATATTATGAAAGGTCAAATATCTCACAATGTGAACTTATATCCAACATTTAATTACGTGTGCAGTGTGTGCAACGTTGAATTATGTGTAGCTCAATTTGCGCAATAAACGCAAAGTGCGTAAGCAATTATTCTAATTATGTTTCATATTGATGTTATAAATAGTTGAATGTACGCAAAGTGTGCAAATAATTATTTTTATGTGTTTTGGAAAACTAAATCACATCTGTGTGTGTGTGACGACATGTGTAGCGCTAAGTGCGCATTTAAACGCAAGGTGCGTATAGCTTATTCTTAAGTATTTTATTTTATGTCAAATAATCAGAATCTTAATGTTGTGCATTGCATTGTATGTCTTAATATTTTATGTGCAGCGCAAAGTGTGCATTAAAACGCAAAGTGCGTAAACGATGATTCTTTTGTGTTTTATAATAATATTTCGAGTAGTCGAGAGGTTAATGGGCATTTCAATCAAATGTATTATGTGTAGCGCAACGTGCGCGATTAAGTACATATTGCAAAATCAGATGCAAAATGCGTCATTATTATTATTACGCGCAACTTGCGCGGTGAAGTGCAACGTGCACAATTCAACGCAAATTGTATGTGTAAGCGCAACGTGCGCGACAAAGTGCAACGTGCACAATTAAACGAAAAGTGCGTGACTAAGCGCAACGTGCGCGATCAAGTGCAACGTGCACAAATTAACGCAAGGTGCGTACATTAGCGCAACGTGCGCGATCAAGTGCAACGTGCACAAATTAACGCAATGTGCGTGTTTTAGCGCAACGTGCGCGATCAAGTGCAACGTGCACATTTTGACGTAAAGTGCGTTATTAAGCGCAACGTGCGCAATTCAGTGCAATGTGCACAAGTAAGCGCAAAGTGCGCAATTACAAGTGTTTAGGGCAGAACCTATAGATTTAGTAATATTAACATTAAATCTATTGTTAGTAATTATTTATCCATGTCAATTTATTAATGTTAAGATCTTTACTTTTATGGTCATACACCTCAAAATTGTTGGGTACGGAATTGCAAAATTCGCAATTAAAGAAATGTCTTCTAACTGACCAACCGAGTGAACACAAAATTTTCAAGGCTTGATTTATCAAAGCTCAATATATTTTACAATGTATTGTATAGAAATGCATTTTGTAATTACATATTATATAAGTATGTACATGTTATGTACTTCAAGAGCAACGTGTGCCGAATTTATATGGTGTAGTGATAATTCACTAATACTCAAAATGTGTAATTTTGTAATCATTAAGTTGTTATGATTCCGTTCGTTTATTTATTGATGTTTGTGGTAAGTTCTTTAATATTTGTTGAGGTCATACCTACGTTTTGACGTAGCAAAAAACTATTAGGCTGTTCACGAGGACGTGAACTTTTTATCAGGATGGACGAGCTGTTAGATTATTTAATATAATTGTTTAAAATATCACACAAATAATGTTAAATGTTTGATTATTAACCATTAATATTGTGTTTATTTGTTACACTTAGACATCGAGCAATTATTTACTTAGTGATTTCTTTAATGTTTTGAAAAATATTAGCTTTAAGAGGATATCCGGTTAACAGTAACGCCATCTATTATTACTTTTGAAAAGTGTTAAAATAAATCCAGCGGAAAGTCCGGTAACCTTAATAATTAATTAAATATTATAAAATCATCGAATACCTGCTCAGTGGCGCCATCTATAAATTGTATTGGTTAAAAATAAAATGATTGGAGTGGATGTCCGCTCAGCAGCGCCATCTTTAGTTTGTATTTGTTACGCTATTTGGATTACTTAGAATTAAGTCAGTCTTGGTTTAACTTTCGTAGAAGAAGATCATCTATACTAATATTATAAAGCTGAAGAGTTTGTTTGTTTGTTTGTTTGTTTGTTTGAACGCGCTAATCTCCGAAACTACTGGTTCGAATTGAATAATTCTTTTTGTGTTGGATAGTCCAGTTATCGAGGAAGGCTATAGGCTATATAAGATTACGCTACGACCAATAGGAGCAAAGATATAGTGGTAAATGTGTAAAAAACGGGAGAAAGAAGTCACTATTCCACGCGGACGAAGTCGCAGGCAAAAGCTAGTGTGAATAATAAATGTTAAAAGTCGAACTGTGTTTAGATTGAAGTTGAAGTGACAATAAATGTGGTGAAGTGTATTTGAAGTTTCATTCCTGGGAGTGCAGTTACACTATTGTCATTCCAAATTGGATTTTAAAATTATTTTTACAGGTATCACGGAGTCACTTGAGATAATGGTCCAAATTAAGCTTCTAGACTTGTAGGTGGTATCACTTCATCAATACTAACTGACACTTATTGTCCCTAAAACACTTGAGTTTCTAATATTATTTCAAAAACAATTTTTTATCAGCTGATTGAAAAAATATCAAGTAAGTATGTCATGTTCGTATTTAGAGAATATTTCATTACTTCATTAAACCATACTTGAGCAGATTTTCAAAGAAAAACCATGAAGCTATTTTGAGTAGAGTTGGTGCATCACCTATTTCGGGGTGCTTGGGGTGAAAACTAATAAATTATTTATGCCAATTCCGTAGGAAAGGTGATTTGTGGCTGGTAACCCTGTTCTAAGGAGGGTAAAGAACGTAAATCAGTCTCTTCTCTGTTCATCTCGTTGTGCTAAAAACCTCATTTCCCCGTACCATAATTAAGTAACAAAAGCTAAGTAATTATGCAAGGAACGAAACAATCTAGTGGGCGATGAGGAGTTAAAAGGATAGAAGAGGCTGCTAATGTTTTAGGAAAGTGTTTTTTTAAAGAAGATTTGAATCAGTTCCTTTTGTGTTTTGTTTAATTCTATTTAACTTTGAAATCTATTTTTTTTTATTTTAATAAATAAATTGATTGATTGATTGATAGATTGATTTGTGTCCAGTCGTTCAGTGATTGCCAAATTTGCAATCACTGAAACAAAATGTTATTTCAAAAATTTTTTAAAACAACAAAGGAGGTGGTCATATTTTTTGTTACAAGAATGTCATTTGACATGTTTCTTTTGATAGTGAGAAGATGTTAGTTGTGAAAAAAAAAACACGAGAGGTAACCTAAATTTTTGAAGTTTCTATAAAAAATCCACATTTCTATAAATTTAGTGTGGATACTAGATGTAAGATGTGAACTTCAAAAACTTGAATTTGACGGATCCGTGCCTTTAATATTTTCCACAGTATGACACATTTGTCTAATCACTTTTAATATATATATTTTTTCCATTCTAGTATTTGAAATATATCCTTGCCCCGCTATTTTGCTAGTGACATCGCTGGGCGGGGGTTAATTCCATTAAAAGATTAACAAACCGCAGGAGCGTTGAGATCGTGGTTGTAATCTAAAAATTTACAGTAGAATCACACCTGCCGCCACAAATGCCGATCGGTATTTGATGTGTTGAAAAAATCTACTCGAGTCAAATGGCATTTGCTTATGCATGTAAGTACCTCTATTTAGATTGATAATGAAACCTTTATAGCAAAGGCGTTTTTATATTACAAATGGTTTTCAATTATTGCCATGATATGAGGATATAGTCTTCTGATTACAAATGTAAGACTCACCTAATCTCAATACGGTTTATGCCACTAAACAAAAAATAAAAACACTAACCCCAAAACCAACAATCACCCACAACAGACCCACAACTTTGGGGTAGTAGTGGAATGAATGAATGGATTGCAAAATATTGAGAACAACAGATTTTGGGGTTAAATGGCATAAGCCCTCAATACACGTGACGCTGTGGCCAAGCATGTATCATTACATCATCATCATCAAGATCATGGTGTTTTAGATAACACTGCAACTGGCAACGAATTCCATTTCTTAGCCATAGGCAACAGAAATCTTTGTGTGTGCGCATTATGTTATGTATGAGAAATCTGAGTATTTTTGCATTGTGTCTTAGTGCACATGTAAATAAGTGGAAAACGGCGCTTATAGCGATTTTCATTAACATATTAAATTGCAGGAAACCAGCGTCCAGTGTAATCTGCTAGTTTTATACCAACTAAATGTAATGTGGCGTCTTTTAAATACATTTTTGGCGAAACAAAGGTGAAGCTAGTTTTGACAGTTAGTTAGTGTAATGAGGACTTTTGGTAGCTGTTTCAGGATTATATTGTATTTGTCTCTTTTATTTCTATTTATAAGAATCACAATTTGTGCTTTAGAGAATTTATTGTACAAGGTCTATACCTTGTATGTCGAGTCTATACTCGAACCCTATTTCAGTTTTCTCACCGAACCATTCAGCTATCCAGACGTTGCCAATCAGGGTCAACATCATCATCATCATTATCAGCCAAAAGACGGCCAACGCTGAACATAGGCCTCTACCATTTTACTAGCGGTCTGCATCCAGTGTCGAGTACAACGCGTTTGGTGTATTGGTTAGCGCTCCTGACTATTATGCCGGCCGTCGCGGGTTCGAATCCCGCAAGGGTCCAATGTTTGTATGATGAGCACGAACATTTGTACCTAAGTCATGGATGTTATATGTATTTAAGTATTTATGGGAGACGCCCCCGTCGTAATCGTTGTCTGGTACATTGTAACACAAGGAAGACAATTGAGAGAGACAAGGAAGACCTTACCACGATACCAGACAATTGGTGTGTTGTCTGGCGCATATCTATTATTTATTTAGTGTGATCATGTGATCTTAACAAGGTTTACTGTCCATCTTGTTGTATACATATACAAGGCATATACACTTTTGTGCAGTTTCAACATCAAAAATATTACCAAATTATTAGTCACAAACGACAACATCCTTGCCAGAAACGCCACAATATTTTTCCCCATCCTTCCAGCCAATAAAGCTGTAGACAATACAAATTTCTCTCTACCCTCATTTGACGAGTTGACTAGATCCCGAACGCCGTCACATAAGAACAAACTCAGCGATATTGATAGATGAGCTCCGAATCATTTGTCACCACTATTACAAGGCGTTACAAGTCAGGCGGTTACCACAGTGCAATAATATACAGTATGATTACGAAATAACTATCTAAAACGATTAAAGAAATACGTAATTTGCTTAACCAAATTACAGCTTCTCATCAGTTGTAGCTAACTATGCTTAAGTTTAGATAACATGCATTAGGTCCACATAAATTTGGCAATCTGCCGCCACGAAACCAAAAACCTAAGCATACCAGAAAACTTGCTTTTGTAGCCAAGAGTCGGACTATCATTCACATTTTTGTTACGAGACAAATATGAGATTTTAAACTTTCGCGTTGCATTACAATGAAAATTAGACATGACGGGTCTAAGCACGAAATACAAATATGAGTATTGCAACGGCTGTTGCAACACAGTCGAAACGTCGAGCAGTGAGAAGCATTTGCTCATATTTATATTTCATGTCTCGACCTGTCATGTCTAATTCTCATTACGAGAATAAATCTCTGACTTAAGAACCAATTTGAGTTTGATCACTTTTACAATATAAATACGGATGATTCTTATGTATCTCCGTCTCTGAAACTTGTCAAATTTTTTTCTCAATTTCAAGGGGCCGATTCTACTGTATCTTTTTCTATTGCACTCGTCAACCCACTAAACCTCTGGGAACGATTTTCCTCATCCTCACATGGAACACGTAATCTGTAGCTAGACAGCTTTCGTTGACAAAACTGTGACGGTAATAAATGAAAAATGCTTGGTTTTTTTGGCTGAGCTTAAAGCTAATACATACTTGAAAAATTGTGAAGCTAAAGAAACATGAATTAACTTTAAAAATGTCAAAAAAGAACATTAACCTTATGCCTTTCAAAAAATTATGTTTCTAGTCTGAGGGCTTATTTTACCGTCGCCAAATAAGCAAGCATTAAGAGCCATATGACAGTTTGGAGATTCTCAGATTTTACCTAATTTATCAATGTGTGTGTGCGATTTTATATGTCCGGGACACAAAAAAATGTTAACTGTAATTAAACAATTTTGATACTTTATCTCTAGGTAGTAGGCTATGCGTATGATGAACACAGAAAATGATGGTCTTAAAAAGTCGATGTGATAAATTAATGTTATACCAGTTTTTTTGTATTTGAAATACCTATTACGAATACAGTGAATACAGTTCGGAATCAGGGCTCGCGTCAATTCCGTTCACGAACATTTTCCTTTTGATAAGTACATAACTAAATTCACAGATTTAAACACAAACGTACAGTTATAATAACGTAAAAAACTTACAGCATAGAAAACATGAAATGCATCCAAAGGGTGAAGAAATATAGAGGCGGGTAACACGCACTGACCTGCAACGACTAACCAGTGTTGTGCAGTGTTGGCTATTTCATGGAATTGAAATGCTTTATAGAGACTTTTCCGACTCAAGTCTTGATTTGAATCTTGTTTTAATCAGTCAGGTATCAAACGACTGCCGGGAGTCGCATAATAATGGAATTTCTATTGTGTCTCGTTCACACATACTTGACGAGTTAAAACAATTTTCTAGTGTCAGTCGGTCCTTATTTGGATTGTTGTAACGAATTTCTTAAATATTTCGAGATTAAAAATAGATGACTTGGCACATCACTAGTCAGTCGGTACAGGTTGGTACCGTTTACCTGCCTCTTTATGTCTTCACCCAAATCGTGACTTCTCAGAGTAGGTATTTTTTACGAATGTAAACTCCACGAGAAACGGGGACTAAGGGTTATTGGTGGATGATGCCATTGGTTCTGGGCTTGATCTACCACGTGTCATACCAGCTGGATGCTATGAGGATTTATTTACACATAAATGCTATTAAGTGTAACGCTGTTCTTTGATATGATTTGTATTTTGATATATGAAATATGTCACAAGTTATTATAGCTAACATTCAGAAAATGTAGTTAAGAAAATTTCGATCAAGATTTCAAGTATTTCATGTATAACAGATGATAAACAAGATAATTTTTATTTAATTATTTGGTTTACACCGGTATTATATCATTTTGTCCATATACATTTTTCAATAATGAAATATTATATGAATATGGACTTGAATAGAACCATGGAACTTCATGGCATTTGCGTACAATTTGAATACAGGTTCATATTAACTACATACACATCACATGAAACGCTTCTATTTAAATAAGCGTTTTACTATACAAGTTTATAGTTAGGTTGTGGTTGTAGATTGTGGTAGAAAGAAAAGTAATGTTAAATAAGCAAAATATTGCCCTATTTATTTAGGTTTAAACCATTGAAACACTGTTACTAGCGTATGGAATTAATGCCATTGTGGCAACCTATTTGCCACAACCTTTTTGATGCATATTCACATTATATTTTTGATACGCATTTTACTGTACATATTTGTTTTATATAAATATATCCTTCATCATACCTATCTTCAAGTGTTCTTCATACATCTACTACGAATTCATCAATTCGATCATGTGGCGGGGCTTAAACTAGCTCCCCACATATTGGTGACCCGCGACAAAGAAAACACGCCAACCAGTTTCTGAAAATAAACAGCAACCCAGCAGTCTTCAGCACGCCAGCGCACCAGCCCTAAGGATACCATCGCAGACCGCACCGGATTTACCTGGTTCCGCAGCTGCCTCACCCAGCTCTTCTTCATCGCGCCGTGGACTTTGACACGCTGCTATCCCAACTCGACGAGGATACTGCACACGCTCATTCCGGTTTTCCGTGGAGACTGGGCTCATCCGCACGCACCGAGGACTTGACACGCCGCTGTCCCAGCTCGACGTGGACACTGCGCACGCTCATCCCGGCTCGCCGTGTGGACCTGAGAAGAGAAGCTAGCAACTCGCCGCGCGCTGACTGCTGAACTGCAGACCTTTTCTGCTCATCGAACCTCCGGATCTTCGGAGGGGGGTAATGTGGCAACCTATTTGCCACAACCTTTTTGATGCATATTCACATTTTACTTTTTCTGACATTTGTCAACTATCATTACTCTTTTATTATCTTCCTTCATTGTCTTTTATATTTTTGATACGCATTTTACTGTACATATTTGTTTTATATAAATATATCTTTCATCATACCTATCTTCAAGTGTTCTTCATACATCTACTACGAACCTATCAATTCGATCATGTGGCGGGGCTTAAACTAGCTCCCCACACCATGAACAAGTCCCACACAGTATGGAATTGACGCCAATGGCCAATGGTATGTACGTACAAGTGCGTATCAAAGGTTGTGGAACTAAATAACGCCTATATAAGGTCTATATTAAGAAAAACTGACCTTTTAATTTTTGTCGTCCGTTTATTCTTATTCAAAATCCAAAGCACGAATGATGTAAGAAAATTTATAAACTTACTTGTTTACTACTCAAAGTCAAATACTTAAAACAAAAGCCCTTATTTGTCTTCAATTTTGTTGGGTTAATGGTCACTTTACCACCATACTATTTCAATAAAAACGACTTCAAAAACAAAACACATTAAAAAGTCTTAAATAAACTCTTGAAAGGACTCCGTTTTAGGCAAACCATTTCTTTTTGGAATCGATGCCCAGATAGATGTCGCTTAAGATGGAACTTGAGAGAGCCCATGCGATGGCACTGACTTCAAAAAGAAATGGTTTGCCTAAATTGGAGTCCTTTGAAGAGTTTTAGACTTTTTAGTGAAAAAAAAAACTTCGATCACAGAAAACTTTGCTTCATATCCAGCCTCGGCGCGCCCGAGCCCTGTTTTATAATAACTTAAGGGGTAAGAGGTAAATACCAATTCAACAAAGTAAATATCATGATAATCGGTCTACCGTTGATGAACTATAAAGTAGTGTTACTGATATTACTTTATTTTATATAAATAAGGTTATTATTTGCAACCCCATACATATGCAATAGAATTGATACTATTGCCTATTCTTGGCCTTATTAATTCAGTATTTGTCTAAAATTGACATTTAACTGTTTGGTGATAGAAACAGTTTGCTCATCATATACCACAATTTTATTTTGGAGACAATTTTTTATTATTATTATTTTTGTCGATAATTTTGGTTCTAGTATCTGCACATTTTGTTTGATCAAGTTTCGAAAATACAAATTGTATAAGATAAAAGATCTTCGTTATAGCTCATGAACCTCTTGAAATAGTCGCCATACATATAAATCTTTCTTGTTTATAGTATTAATAAGGATTTCTTTCTATGCAAGTTTATATAACATTGATTAATCATTTAAAAACAACTACTAATCGATACAAAAGAACGAATACTTTTTTGTTATAATTAGAGACCATCGACGATCCAAATGCACTATGGCTTTATGCCTGTTGCATAAAGCCTCAAAGCGAATTGGTCGCCGTATAAAAATTGTGCAAAGCGTGATATTTTCAAATTTGTAATTAGTATCATACACGAAATAAAAGAGTAGCAACGAAGACAACGAGCGACACACCCTTCCCCTCCGAGCGCTCGGCGCTGTCTGTCAAATTTCGATCGAAGATGAACGTCCGTGACAGCTCCAAATCTCAAATTTATAGGTTACTTTAGTAAGATATTTTGAATATAGTGCACAAGATAAAATCAAGAATTTAGATGCTAAGTCAAAGATAGGAACCTCTATAACATTGTTTTATCAAATAACACACAATAAGTGCAATGTATCTCAGAGATAATCGCCTGCCTTTAGATGCGTATTTTATGCCAAAACATGGTTTCAATTTTGTCTTCATTTGGAATAACCAGAGCAATAAATAAAAAAACAGAGTCTACACCTTGTAGACGAACGTAATTCCCTTCAAGTTTATGTTATTTCGATAGCTGATGTCAACAACTGATCTAAAAAAGTGCACCAGAAAAACCGTCAATTTGGCTTCTATGATTGCAAATTACAGGCATTTTAAAGATTGGATCAAAAATTCAGAGCTTACATCTTATGTAGATAGCTTATTTCTACACAAATCAGTCAAAAAAAGTTGTCAGTTAAGTCATTTTTGGGAAGAAAACTGCACTTGAACTTTGTTAGAAGGTAGGTGACAGCAGCCTTAAGTAACGAAAATTCAAATAGAGGTATAAAAAAAAACGTCATACACCTTCCATAACTGGCAGTTGAGTGTTTGAACTAGGAAGAATATACTTATACCTTAAGTAGCTTAACTTAACCACATCATCATCATCATTATCAGCCAAAGGACGTCCACTTCTTAACATAGGCCTCCCCCACGGCTTTCCACAACGACCGATTGTGAGCGGTCTGTATCCAGTGCAATCCTGCGATCTTTACAAGGTCGTCTGTCCATCTTGTCTGTGAACGTCCTACGCTGCGCCTTTGGTCGAAGGGTCTCCAATCTAAGACTTTTCTGCCCTAACGGCCATCAGTTCTACGCGCTATGTGCCCTGCCCACTGCCACTTGAGCTTACTGATTTGCAGGGCTATGTCTGTTACCTTAGTTCTTCTATGTATCTATAAACTTAACCACATAATATATGTATAATACTTCTGGTGGAGGTGCTCGCAGCACAGTAGTGGCTGCGCTTGGGTAGTAACTATGGAAGTTGAGCAACCTACGGCGCGGTCGTGTTTGAATGGGTGACCATTCCGACCATATGCACATCTCCGTGCTCCGGAAGGCACGTTAAGCTTCTGGTCCCGGCTAATATCGGTTGATATATGTCGTTAAGCCTAGTCAGAGTCCTCATGGGCTTGATAACATGACAGCAAGGTTAGTAGCTTGCCTTGCAAACTCCCTTCTTCGCTCAATCCGCACTGAGCCCGCGTGGTGGAGTATGGCTCAGACTACCTCATAGTTGAAGTAAGGCCTTTGCCCAGTAGTGGGATTTTACAGGCTAACTTTACTTTATTACTACACATAACTAGAACTTTAACTCAGCCGTAACTATAACGGTAACTGGAATTTTCTTGCAACTAACTCTTTTATAGTAGATCCCCAGACTTAGAGTTGGCTCTTTAATGGTAGGGCTGCGACTGCGGAGTAATCCGAAATTAATGTTGTGTTAAATGTTTGTATCCTGCGGTATGTCTGAATAAATGGGAGCAGGCTGACACGTGACTTAATAGGCACTGACATATAAACCTACAATAAAACTCAGAATTAAAATTGAACCTTATTGCTTAAGTCGTTTGTTTTTTTTTCAATTAGCAATTAGCAGCGTTTAGCTGCCGTTAAATCCACATTTATTTGATTTTTCATATTTTTATACCTTTGAATTTTGAATATCCTGTAATATCACAAGATAAATTGTGTAAAATCCTATTTTTTTTAAATAAAAATGTTAATTTGTGGAGATCAATATTTTTTTTCTTATTTTGATTTGTTAATCACAAGATATTCATTAAATCAAAAATTAAGTTAATGTTTCTCAATTTCACTTAAATCCAACAACAATTGCTAGGAATTAAAATATGTTACTAATAGATTTTTAATAAAGGGACCTGTCACCAGCTCTTATTAATTTCTGTCTGGTCGCCATTTTCATCTGCCCTACCCAAAAAATTTATTGTTACACTTTGCCTTAGAATCTCCATATAAGTAATACACTACGTGTAGCCCAGCCGGCTGTCGAGCTAATATGTACACGGTTGCCTTTCACGAGGTAAGAATGGAGGCGGCAATATACTTTTTTTACAAACTTGGTACGAAAAAAACAAGCTACAAACAACACCAACACATTTCCGTTACTTTCTTGAACCGCAGCTGCAGCTGTTGTCACACTACGTGGACACTGGGCTACACGGCACCACGCTGCGCTACGCTACCAACACCGCGCCACATGTCGCCAACACCACGCCAATACCACGCAACACCACACCACCATCGCGCCACACCGCGCCACACCGTGCCAACACCACGCCAACATGCTTTACGACAAGGACACTATTTTTCTATATTTCGTATTATCCTTGTTGATTATTGTATGATTTGCGATCAAATTGTTTACGTGATTAGTAAAAAAATAGAGGGCCAGAATGGTGAGGGCAAATGACATGGGCAAAATTTCAGTGCAATGCGGTGTTTAATCTATAGAAGCTCTCTAGTAACTGCCGTATCCAATTATCTTACATCCACATACCCATTCCTCGGAGGAAAATCAGTGCCATTATTATGTTTCGAGATAATCTTATTACTTTTCGTGAGGCGAAGTGTCTTCATTTTCTGACTCGTCCTTCATTATAGCATATTGTTGATGTATAGCATATCTATCAGATTGGTATCGATTTGGCAGAAGTGTGTTATAGATAGTGCCATCCACGAAGGCGCGCCCCACTCTTTTTTTGATTGATAAAGGTGCGGGGTGCGGGGGGAGACACGCGTGTCAGTTGCGAGCCGGCCGTCATTCAAATATTCAGACTCGTCACGAAAGTGGCTCTGCTTAATTTATTTTTAAAATGTCAAGGAAAACCCAGTGTGTTGTACTAAAAAATAAACGTGGTATAATCTACTGTCATTAGTAAATTTACTGAAAGAATTATAATGGTAACTTAAACACCATAAAAAAATTTAAATAAAAAAAACCATGTGGTAACTTATAATATTACCGGGATGTACTTTATCGGGGAAGGTTATAAAACATTACGCTAGAACCTACGTGTACGAAGAAAAAACAATTCACGCGTATGAAGTCCCGGTGGACCGATGGTTCTCTTATAAGAAAGTTTTTAATCATTTTTTTAAATGTTATAAAACGTTCTTACGTATTTCGTTTACGTCAATAGTAAAAATGATGCTTGTGCAGTTTAAAAATAATATATTACTTTTCTAGTAACTAACCATGCCTACTTAAAACCATATCCAAGTAGAGCATCTTTCCCTTTGAGTGTATTTTTTGAAGTGTGCTTGTCATTCATTAGTCATTATGATGTTCCAAATTCAATTCAAAAGCTGATTTCAAATCGTTTATAGTACATGTGTGCACATGTACTATAAACGATTTGGACGAGTGGTGGGGCGCGCCTTCGTGGATGGCACTATCTATAGATAATATTGTGGTAATATTATTTAGTACTACAAAAGACTGAAACGAGTAGAGTGATGTAGTTTACTTTTGAAACGGCAACAAAATTAACATGTTGAGTTTTGTGATCAATTGATATTAACTCAACTTTATTTATTTATACTTTATTGTACAACTAAAAATTGGTAAAAAAGGTGAAATAACGCCATATGACATTCTTTGCCAGTCATATCTTTTGGCTAAGCAGATGTGATTGAAAGAAAAAATATATCTGTTTTGACCAATTTTTTTTTCATAACACCCAATCGTAAATATTCAACAGCTGTTAACATTTAACCATAAGTTGATTTCACTGTCGATCACGCAACCGGATCTTAGAAAGTGGTGATATTATGTGGTATTGATATTTCTAAGCCACTTTTCAATACAGTTTATTGTATAATCATAACTAATCTTGTTGTATGAAGGTTGTCATCGTGTGATCATTTGTTATTATTATACTTAACCGTCAAAATAAAATATAAAATATTAAAATATAAGATGTCATCATCACACAAAACGAGACTCTTACGGCCTGTTTCACAATGCCCTAATAAGTTCTGGTTGACTTCATCAATTCAATATTTCATACAAAATGACGTTAATTGAATAAACGTTGGCAAGTGCTCTTTATCGTTGGTGAAAGATAATACGAGTATCGATGTCAAATTTATAATATGTTTAACTGATAGATATACGCGGCACATTATGCTATTCAAAAGCTGTTTAGAGTCAATCGTACTAAATAATTCACTCAAAAGCACTCCCAATCATTGACTACAAAATTCAAAACCGACGCACATCAATACAAAGGAAAACGTTCGATTGTAAACCTTACTGCTTTAATGTACGAGTGAAAATGTTCTTCTGACAATCTTTTAACCAATACCACCCGAAAACATAACGATTCCCCCTCTTGTGTAATAGAAATAGTATTCAGTAGGAAAAGGCCACTATGTTTGAGATGCAAGAATTTCTATGTTTTAATAAAAAAATACGTTTAGTTCTATTGCATTAGGTAACAGGGTCTGTTTCACAATCTCTAAGTTTCGGTGAGTTTTATCACTTTGATACTTGATAAGGAATGTATCTTATTTAAACTATTCGTCGGTAAGTGCTTACTTGTGGTTGTGGCTACTAAAGTCTGGTTTTTTTTGCTTGTCAAATATTGTTAACAATCTTGATATTCCTCTTTAACGAAATAATTCTGAAAATACGTTAAACACAAAACTCACTACTATAGGTAAAATCCAATAGATTTAACATGATCTTACTTTAAACGATGAATTAATGCTAATGCTAATGTTTTTATTTCACTGATTGTTTAATAAGTTATTAAAATATTGTTTATAAGATTCGAATAACAATGGAAAACCTCTACCGACTTTTGCTGGTGCAGAACTGCTATTACATTTGCTCTGGTATGTAATTGTGTAAAACAAGTATTCATTTGATAGTTCAAAACGTAGTTTTAGTAGTAGTTTTAGAAACTGGACAAAATGCGGAATGATTACATCAGGGGGAGTTTCAGAATAGACCCTATAGTCGATAAAGTTAAAGAGGAACGCTTGCGGTAGTACGGCTACGTCCAAAGACGCCAGAAGGACCATATGGTATCAGCGTCGAAACGCACCCGTGGAAGACCATCCGCCACTTGGATGACGAGGATCAAAAAAGATCAGAAGGACGTAGCACAAGACCGTGCTTAATAGAGAATGCGGACGAGTAAGGCCGATCCCGAGTAAATAGGAGCAGGTCTAGGGGGAAGAAGAAGAAAAAACAAGTCCTTTGTTAAAACATTGGTTCAGGCTAATCTGTATCTCAAAACATAAGCTTGGCTTGGTTGCACTACCATAGTTTAGGCACGGTAACTGTAAACGTCAGTTGCGATTTTACGTATGGATTTTGATAACAATTTGGTATTCTGCGCCTTATGGACTTAGTATGAGCCTACTTCACTTTTTTATAGTATACAGCCCGAGGCCAGACAAATACGGCTATTTACGCATATTTGCAAAATATGCCCTGTGAGGGTGAGCTGAATAATTTGCGAATGTATTCATACGTATACATTTCCATTCAAAACCACCTGTATTATTGATGTGCATCTAGAGTATTAACAAAAGGGGGTATATTGTGTTATCAAATATCAGCTAAAGAATTAATGGGGTATAAGGATATTGAGTGGAATAAGATTATTAAGATTTGTCAATTTTGTTATAATTCTATTGAGTCGGAACACTTGGATGGTATTTTAAGTTTTATGTGTAATTCTTGGTTTACTGTGTTACTAATTTTTAGAGTCATGGATGTATAAAGACAGATTATTTATTTTCAATTTCACGCGTTTCGAGTTTGCTCGCTCCCCTCTCAACGCAGCGCGATTTTTTAAAGCTTGAAGCCTTCCCCGATAAATAAGCTATCCAACACAAAAAGTAATTTTAAATCGGCCCAGTCGTAAATGAGATTAGGGCGTTCAAACAAACAAACTCTTCAGCTTTATACAGAGTGTAAAATAAGTACGAGCCAAATTCAAGAGGGTTGTTGTGAATCGAGAATAGAATACAGGAAAAATATACAATATAAAAAGAAACATAATTTTTTTTTATTAAAAATATTTTTTTAAGCTTTTTTTTTTTTTTCCTGTTTTCTAGACTCTCAACCACCCCCTTGAATTTGGCTTGTAATTTTTTACACCCTGTGTAGAATTTTAGGGATCCGTGGACATTTCAATTTATGAATACGGAGGTGGTTAAGAGTTGAGTCTACAAAACCGGAAAAAATCATGTTTTAAAAAAAAATAAACTGTAAGTATTCCAAACTCGATTGACAACCACCCCTTGAATTTGGCAACTTTTTTACACCCTGTATATAAAGCATAGATTATGAGAGCACCCATCATCATCAAAAAAACTTCCTCCAAAATAAAACGATAACAATATTTACACCCAATGACGTTGCATCGTTTCCGTTTTTTGATCAGCAGAATCTCCACAAAGACGTTTATTTACGATTATTCGTTGAAATACACCCTCGAGGTTGAGATGGGGTAATTTGCGAGTGCGAGTGCAATTTCGCAAAGAGGAGAATGCACCGCACTTCGGGGCTTTGATAAAACCCCTCTCAGGGATCGTTCGGCTTTCCCAAAGGGGATATAGGGGACTGTATTATATCAAGCGTGGTAGATATCTATGTTTTTTGGGAAAAGTTTTCCAACTTGTTGTACTCGTGTGTCAGCAATGACAGGAATAATGTTATTTGAAATGCGATGGTAAATTGTATCTAGTTTCTTTTTTAAATCGGCGACGAGTTTCAAAAATTATATTATTATTGTGGGTAGGTAGTGAATAACGGATTATTAGTTCATCACTGCTCAAATATTATGATCAAAACAAATAAACAACTATTCACAGACTTATCTTCTCCGTTTTTTATTTCCAACCTTGAAACTGTTAACAAAAATATCAACTTGAAACATAGTAAATCTTGTGTCAGTAATCAGTGTGATCCTGCGATCTTTACCAGGTCTTCTGTACATCTTGTCGGTGGACGTCCTACGCTGCGCCTTTGGTTAAAAGGTCTCTAATCTATAGCCCCAACAGCCATGTTATAGGTAAACCGCGAAACTGAGACGTCTCTGACGTCACTTTTGTTGTATTTTTCTCCCAAATAATATACTCCATATTTTTATTATGAATTAAATGTTCTTTTTTTAGGGTAAAAGAAATATCGTTTAATTCATATCAATGTTATGGGGTACATTATTTGGCAGGGAAATGAAAATAAAGGCGACAAAAGTGACGTCAGAAACGTCTCAGTTTTGCGGTCGACCTATAGTGTAGTGTCTTTTATTTGGAAAATATTTTTTATTATTCTTTTCTCTACATCTCAAAGCTCTTTCACTACAAAAATGATATTAGCATAACTAACAAAGATTGGATAGATTTGGAAATGCCGTTACTGTGTTACAGAAGGCTATTTCAGTAGTCGTTTATACTGTGCTCACTTTCCGTGGCCGGTAGTGTGATTATATATCTCGATCGCTTTTGCATCGCAATTTTAAGTAACGTCAGGACCTTATTTTCAAAGTAAAGCATTTGATAGGGCTAACACAATCCGCCGTTCGATTCGTGAAGTATATAACATAATATAGATAGTACTCTAGAACTGGCATAGCAGATGTAGGCGAAAAGACAGCAAAGCTTGAATGGGAGTGGGCTGGGCATATGTGTAGAATGCACCCGAATAGATGGGCCCAAATCATCATGCAATGGCCACCAGACGGCTACCGATGAAGGGGTAGACCTAGAAAGAGGTGGAGTGACGATCTGTCCAGCTTCGCGAGAGATTGGCAGTCGTTGGCCGCTGACAGAGACGAATGAAAAGAATTGGGGGAGACCTTTGCTCAGCAGTGAGATGATGTAGTTTAGATAAAAAGAAAAAAATCGATAGTACAGAAGTCAAACTACATACAAACAGCGCTCGAGCAACGCACACAAGACGCCGTTCACGGACAAGAGATCTCGAAACGTTTCGGGACAGTGCTCGTGCGGGTGCCACCCGCATGAGACCCGCGTCTGTGAAGGATCCCGTTTTTACCCTTTGGGTTCGAAACCCTTAAAAAGTCATTAGCCTATTGGTGCTTCATACTGCTGCCCTCTCTCTTGGCAGTGACTTGACAACGCTTACACCAACGATAAACACACTGATTGCAATCGCATTGCAAGTGCTCGCAAGTTACGCAATCACCCTGGCCTGTGTAATAGATTTTACTGTGAGCGGCCAATTGAATTCCTTTTTTAACCGACACGGCAAAGCGAAAAGAAAAGGTTGTTTGGTGGGTGTTTTGGGAACTATGGTTTAAGGTCGATTTGAAATTATGTTGCTTGTGTTTAATAATTACAGCAGTCAAGTGCGTATAAATATTTAGTTTGGAAAATTGTCTCCTAATATTTTTTTTAATATAATTTTTTTCTTAAAGCTTAGTGTATACTGTATTTTTAATGATGTAAATCTGTTTTGTGTTCCTTATTTAAAAAAAAAATAGATACATAAACAGCTATAATTATAAGCCTTCCTTTTGGCTTTGCCGTAGTCGATTTAAAAGAGAGAGACAGAGAGATCTTTAAACTGGAGACAAAGATAAGACACAGAAGAGTGAAAAACCGTTAGCAAATGAGAGTAAAAAAAAAGAAGCGATATAAATTAGCTATCACTCTTGTAGAACTGCGATGAAAGAAGTTTCCGCAACGACTGTATGAACACATGTTTGTTTTGCTTCCAACACTGTCAAGGAGTTTGTTATAAATGGAGGAGGCAGTAGTAGTTCTAGATTGTAGACCCTCCGACCGAAGGCGCAGCGTAGGACGTCCACCGATAAGATGGACAGACGATCTTGTAAAGATTGCAGGATCACACTGAATGAAGACCACTCACCACCGGTTGCTGTGAAAAACCGTGGGGAAGGCCTAATGTTCAGCAGTGGACGTCCTTAATCTGATAATGATGAGTAGTATTTGACCAAAAGTCCGTTGACATTTCTGACATTCCATTTTACCAAAATAATTCAAAATAAACATGAAACTCAAAATCTACATAGGTCATTTATCGTGGATCTCTAAGATCTAGCCCCTGACACAAAAACTGACACTATAATATGGACTCTGGTTCGAAATAAACATATTTTATTTAAAAAGAGAAGAGTGTTATAAGTTAACTATGTCTGTCTGTGTATCTGTGTATATGTCTGTGGTATAATAGCTAGCTAATTTTGCGGGGCAGCAAACGCAAAACAATGAGCATAATGTGATTATGACTAATATGTGAGACCAAGATTTAACTCACACAATATATTTAACTAACGTCTTTCTTACAGTCCTGTCAAAATAATTTAGAAAAAACCTCAATTGAAAAACATAACCCTTTCAATGCAGTGGGGGTAAAAAAGAAACGTTTTCGTAGCTCGTTGTACCACCTGCCCCATTTAAAACATTCATGCGTTCACCAATGAAAAACGGTTCGCACAGAAGGAATCGAATATGAAAGGTCGGCATATTTCTGTAGGTAACGCTTCCGTAAACGTCAAACACTTTTTGCGTTAATTTCATTCTATATAAAACTTTTGAAAGTATAGAAAAGGCCTGTTTCACCATCAAAGAATGAGCATAATAATTCAAATATGGAACGTCATTTTGATATGAAGTCTTAGACAAAATGTTACAGAAACTTATTAGGACATTGTGAAACAGGCCGCTAATACCTACTATTTATAGAAGTTTATATATCTCGTTAAAAACAAAATCCACTTATAAAAAAATAGTTAAATAAATGAAAGCGCCTTCTAATCACTGACAAAAAAGCTTTAACATACAAATATACAAACGTGCATACACTCGCGAAATTAAGAACGTGCTTGGAAGCCATAATAGATTGACATGGTCAAATATTATCAAATTCGAATTTTTGAAGTCGGTAAAAAGTGTATGTGATAAATATGCAGTGATAGAAAATACTATGGGGTTTAAATGAGGTTTGCAATACGTGATGTTTGGGCATAGAAGAGGATTTGACACCTTATAAATGTTATTTCATGCAAAACAGAGCTGTTTTATTATGGATTGTGCGGAACTGCATTAGTTTGATATCACTTTTATTTGTCTGCACAATTTAATAAATGAAATAAATAATAATTAGCAGCTAATTGCGTATTGATAAGATGGCAAACCGAATGACCAGAGACAAATTAAATGCGCGACCAACCGTAAAAAGTAACCATTGGGCTACCGAGGCGAGGAGGAGTACGGACATAGTCTTTGCCGCCTAACCACTTTCAAACGAAACCGCTTGCACACACGATTTGAAAACGGTCGCCACTTTAAACAAAAGATGACGCAAAGTACAAGCTATTTGGTTCTTATGGTGGTCAGGCGCCAAAGACCTCAACTTTACCACAACTGTACTTAATTAGGTAGGTATCTACTGAAATTACTTACTTGGGAAAACGTATTTTTTATTCCTCTTTGGAATAATTAATCTTAAATTTGCCAGTGCCCTAATGCCTTAATTAACTCGTCAAGTATGTGTAAACGAGACACAATAAAAATTCCATTGTTATGCGACTCTCGGCATTCGTTTGATACCTGACTGATTACTGTGGGAAAAAATATTGAAAAATGCATCCATAAAAAATGATTTTATTCTGCCATCGAGCAGGATACCTAATTAATTAAAAGACTATGTATAACAAAGAACCGATTATGATAATGAACAGTTTGAGCTTTCAATTTTTCTTTTTTTATATTTCAATCATTGATGAATGATGTTCTTGAAGATATGGCTTTGTTGTGATAACATTTTAAATAGCGCAAAAACCAAATCCAATTGACATTTATTGAGTCCAAAGTAAAACATGATAAATCATAAATAACTAACGTTGAAAGAACTCAAATCGTTTATTAAAATAGACTATAAAACAAGTCCATGGTATATTAAACAACATTTGTCAGCAACTAATTAGCCCCCCAAGTTAGGTAATAATTAATAACTGACAATTTTAATGTCATCAAATATATTATGTCACACACAAAACTGAACAGCCTCCTTCTTCATTGGAAAAACCTTATTTTGTAATAACAATCATTCAATTAAGACGTGGTTGCATGATCTTAAAAAAAATGAAGAGCTAACACATACTTACTGTGAACCCGAAATAAGTTTTTAATTTATTTGTGCTATAGAAATCAGAAACCTTTCAAAGTATAGAAAGGTCCTGTTTCACCATCGAAGAATAAGCACTAACCAACGAATAATTCAAATATGGAACGTCATTTTGATAAGAAGTTTTGGACCGAAAGTTGACAGAAACTTATTAGGACATTGTGAAACAGGCCGTATACATACTTACTGTGAACCCGAAATAAGTTAATACTTTATTTGTGCCATAGAAATCAGAAACCGGTGGTACCACAACTCTCAGACCCGAGACAATTTTTTTTTTGTATTAATATAGCACTGCCGATAACCGCAACTATTACCTTTCCAATACCTATGGGTTGGCTGGAAGATATCTCTTTTAGGGATAACCTTTGTTCACATTGTGATTTCTTGTATTTTCTGTACATCTTAATAAAATTATGATTCCTGCATTGACCCGACCGGGAATCAAACCCGGGACCTCGGATAGGCCACGCATTGAAACCTTGCTGTTTAGCTACTACACCACAGATTTTATTCCTATTCGTCAGATCTTATTGGCAAGTCTAACAAATCTGAAAAAAAAACCACTTTGAGAAATAGCTACGTAATTTTTTAACGATATAAATTTCATAGACATCTGTCGTATACTTCTGGGCTATAGCATAAGGTCATCGCCCAATTAATTGTCACCAAAAATAAATAACGGCAGATCCGTCACACTTAACGCTATGTGATCGCGAGATTCCGTCCTTGTCTGTTTCATAATAAATCTGCTTTCATCTCTGTCTAACGGCACGCTTAAGATTAAAATGGTATGCAGTATAACGAAAACTTCAACATAAGTCTCTCCATAATCATTGTTTAGTTGACATCTTCCAGTGTTTAATACTTTTTTTTTTACTTATTCATTAATTTAATTCTTGATTCCTGTAAAATTCAATTTATACATACTTATTCATACTCTGCAAGTCAAAACATTGGGTCATGCAAAAAGATTGCAATGGGTAGCTTAAATAGATAATTAAGATAACGCAATAATTATACATGAAGATTAAATTAGCAAGATTTTTCATTGAGGATCAAGGTTAGTCAAGGTTGATCGAAACTAAATAACTTTTTGATTTTTTCCTTTTTATTGTTGTATGTTTTCATGATTTTAATCATGATAAAGTTCTCTTATACATCTGCATATACTCCTCCCCGATAATTACCTACAAGTTCGATTCACTACGCGTAGGTATTTTTTGTGACAACAAGTCTGTTCCCAAAACGGTTTTTTCTTACCACGGTTCAGTTGCTGAAAACACTGTTATTTATAAAAAGTTTGAACTTGATGTTGGTAGTGAGATTTAAAGAATTTAAGTGTAAGGCTCTTTTAACCGAATTCGAAAAAGGAGGTTTGTATTTTTGTCATTTTTGTATATTATGTGTTAACTGCCTCGGTGGCGCAGCGGTTAGAGGGTCGCATTTTAAAGCGACGGCTGCGCCAGAGGTCCCGGGTTCGATTCCCGGGTCGGGCCAAAGATATGTACCTGGGTTTTCCTGTTCAGAAATTCTCAGGGAGGCCGGAGTTTGGAAGTTGGCGGTGTTTCACCCCCGTGTGCTCGGAAAGCACGTTGGTCCTGCGCCTGCTCTCTCTCCGGTCGTGTCAGATTGCTGTCCCATCGGGTTATGAGAGTGAAAGGAATAGAGAGTGCACCTGGGTTTGCGCACACACTTGTGCACTATAATATGTATGTATGCGCAGTTGGTTAGTCGTTGTGACTGGCCACCGTAATTGAAATCGGCTAGGGGGACTATTATATTATGTTTGTTTGTCCACGACTATCTTGCATTTAGCTACTAACCGATTTTTATGCAGTTTTTAGAAAAGTATTTTTTACATTAACGAGAAGATTTTAGTAAGTTTTTTTGTTTAATCCGGTATCAAAACTACCGATATTTTTAAATGAAAATTGAACCGTCTTTAAAATCCCACTAAAAGGACAACAAAAACGCTACCTATGTTTTATTTTTCAATAGAAGTACATGTAAGTAAGGTAAATGTCTCTTGCGCCTACCTTAAGACCCAAAATTGCTGGCACCTTGCATTGTATTTTGTTTAAAGTGACGCCCGTTTTCGTGTCGTCTGTCTGTGCAAGATATTTTCGTTTAAAGTGGTTAAGCGCCTAGATACCTCGACAGTACATTTGTTTATTTAATTTAATAAGTTTCAAACCTTAACGATACTAATTAATCATACGAATGCTAAAAAAATCGGTAAACAGTCTTACGCAACGCAAAACAATCATATTACTAATACAATACGTACAAAACAACCCTTTTTATAATCCACCAAGTCAGTCTGCCTTCACCCAATAGCCTACTCCATCCCGTTCAATAAAGAAAATATTTCCCCTTTATTTATTCGGCAAAGCCTTCGATAACTACTATTGTGGATATTGCACAATGTTGACAGATATGACACATCTAAGATCGGAAAAATAGCCCATTGACGGAATAGTTCTTCTGTGATAATGGCAATGAAGGAATATAGCGATTGGCAAAAAACTTTTGGTTATCAAATTCTGAACGCAATCTTACACCAAGCATTAAGCGTCGAAGACGATGCATCTAGTGACATGAAACTATTAGTGAAATTTAAATGTTCTTATTTTCCTTTCTAAGTCTAGTTACGTATTTTATAACAGTAGAATATCGATGTCACACAACATTTTATACCTACGTCATTTCTTTGTTAAATAATTTAAAAGAGTTCTTTTTTTTACAATTGTAACGGATTCAATAGACGGATGGAAGGAAATATAACACAAAAAGATAAGTTGTCCACTGATATCAAAAGATAATGTTTACCAATCCGTCACAGCAATTCCACCAAAGTCTGTTAAACGTGCTATATCCAAAGATTAATGATCAATGAGCAAATCAAATAAAATCTGGGGCCGTCCTAGTCTACGTAAATAACACGTTTTTTATTGAGTTGCAACTGGTTTTTGTGCGACAAAGAACTTATCAATGTAATAACACTTTGAAAATACAGAAAGTGGGTGTTATTGGGCTAAGGGTTCCGTAGCAAATTAAGTTATTTTGGATTTTTTGAACTTCGGGTTGTGTAAATTCTGCCGGCATTCATCACAGACTATGAAAAGCAAACTTTTAACCTTTTCTCATTAATATTATCACCAAAATGTCTATTTGAGTAAATATATAGTTTTTCGCTTGAAATCGCTTGCACACACGAAACAAAAACGGGCGTTACCTTAAACAAAAGACAACGAAAGGTGCAAGAATATTTGGCTCTTATGGTGGTTAGGCGCTAGAGACCTCAAACGATTGTACGATTTGCACGTGTTACCTATTTATAATGTATGAGTTAAAACAACAAAAAAAGACATAAGCTGTTTTATTTCCCGCACAAAGAACCCTGAAACTAGTTTTTATTTCAGTTGTGAGTGGAATATGAATATCTTTGTTACAAAAACCGCCCTAAGGCATGTCTGAGCGCCAAATGTGTTGTATGATTTAGATTTCACCGCACGGCGTATTACATAACTTGCAAGTGATATACCAATTGCAATACGTTTGTGTATAGACCACCTCCGTGCTGTAGTGGCTAACTATGCTGGGTTTCAAGGCATCCGCTCTACAGTATAATGGTATAGGTCGGGGGTCAATGTAGAAATCATATTTTTCTACATTGTCTCGGGTTTGGGTGTTGTGGTACCACCGTTGTTTCTGCTTTCCATAATACAAATGTATTACTATTTACTTTGGAATCAGAACAATGTACCTATGTGATTAGTGGCCAATACCTTTGTGTGTGGCTGGAGTAGTAGCTTACTATTTATAGCTAAATAATTATAGCTTACTATTTATAGCTTATTTTTATAGCTAAAAGAAATTGCTATTTAGTAAAAACCGCTCCACCAAACATGGCCGATTGGAAAGCGTTCAATGTAGAGCTTCAAAATACGGTCATGGCGTCAACAATTATGATTACAATAAGACAAAATCCATGATTATAATATATTATGTAATCGGCCTGTCGAGTTTGTTCTAGCCAAATGTATTTGAAATTGTAAAAAAGTAAGACTTCTAAAAATTGTAGGTAATCCTTCGGCTATTAAAGAAGGTTTAAAATATTTTTGAGCATCAAAATAAAAATAAATGTCACTTTTGTTTGTATATAATCTGTCTTTGTATCTATTATTTTCTTTTTACTTGTTTTGTAGATTCTTGAACCCCTAGTTATGAAATTTATACCAACCGGTGGTACAAAATATTAGTTAAACTTAGTGACAAATAAGGCAAGCAGTTCAAACACAAGCCCTTTGTCAGGGAGCTGAAAATGTAAATTTCGTTTTATAAAATTTAAATAAATAATTTTATACATGCTTAGACGGGAATCGAACGTAGAAATATTATAAGTCTGCACATCTAGTACACATCTGTACCACTCTGCAACAACAAAATAATTGTGAGTATAACCACAATTCTATCCAGATATTTATTTAATAGCGTTAGATAACACAAACGTGTATTACTTTTAGGGTTATGTATCTAAAGAAATACAAACAGAGCCATGAACCTATGATATCTGTTTATTTGTTTATCTGTCTAGCTTTTTTCTTTGACACTCTAATCTTATTTTATTTAAATCTTAACTAATTTGGGTTTTTATTAGGTCAAGTTAGCAAATTTTTCTTGTACTTCTGTTTTGCAGAACACTGTATCTGATCACAATCAAATCAAGTTGCGCTTAATAGCTGTTCTAACAAACCCGAAAAAAAAACTAAAGAATGTATAAATTTTACAGTAATACGGAACCCTTTAACGTCGACCTTGACTCGCACTTGACCAGTTTTTTATAGAAACATCACACACGTCCGTACTAATGTTTTCATCTCGCGTAACTCAGATGATGCCATCTTAATTCAATTGTGGATACATTTGACGTAATGACTTCGTCGACCAGAGAAATGTATAGAAGGTAGTAAGTTCTGTGCTTAGTATCAAAGTCAGAGACAAGTTTTGTCATTTACTAAAAGTTTTGAGACAAAAAATGGTAAGTTTTGCGATGAAAAATATCACATAATAGCTTATAAGCGCATATTCACTTACATAATATTATAGACACATATAATTAACGTTTTCATCATATTCAGTTCTAAACACTAAAGCCAAAAACGTTAAATGTAGGGAAAAAAACTAAAATTCACGATTTTTTAAACATGTAACTCATGGTGCCTATATAATCAGCATTTTGTAATTTGAAACCACCCTGACCTGTGAAAACATTTTTCTAACATTGTGGAAACCTTTTTCTAACATTCTTAATTCCAATGTGCTCGTACTTTCTTACATCCATACCAGGGTAAAAACCACACCACGACCATATCTAATTCGTAATAGCTATTATAGTAATTACTCCAGTAGCGGCCTCCGTCTGTTTTTATAAACATTAAAAAGAGGACGTTTGTTAGAAAACATAGAATGGGTCGAAAATGTTTGCCTCGAGTAGTAAGGCCAAGTTTTTTCATCGATAGTAATATTTACGTTACCAGCGGTTGTATATTTACGATTGTAAGAAAAAATACCTTGACCAAATGTCAGAATAGCTATTTTAATGACCATTGGTTAATGTATTTTTTCTTCAAAACACACAAAATCGTAAATATTCTCAACCGCTTGTAACGTAATTTTACCATTACTACGGATCAAAAAACTGGCCCCTAAGTTTCTTAAGCCTAGTTGCGTGTTCGATAGTTAACTTAACTAATGGTTAAAAGTTATTACCAGCAGATGAATATTTACGATTGCATTACGGTGCAAGATTGTTTATTTATTTTTGGATACTTTCAGAGGCTTCATGTTAAAGCAAGAAACAAAGTTTTGTTCTAATCTACATGGTATCATATAGAGGGCGTTGTTTTGGTAAGCGACGAGTGACTCAGGGGTGGTTGTACAAACGGTATTGATGCCAATAAATATACTATTTTTTTTTTTGAAAAAAAAACAATATATTTTTCATTACGATATAGTAGGTTAGTCAAGGTAGAGGTTCTAATTCTAATAAAAACTGGCATATAATTAAAGAAAACATGTTTTTTTAAATAACCTCATAAATCTTCCCTGAGTCGCTCATCGATGTCGAAAACAACACCCTGTATCTATAATAAACATTTCACTTTACGTTGATTCACTCTTAAATATTGATACTGTAACAAAAGATATACAATCTTTTATTTTTCTATAAAAGGACTTAAAGTCCTACCATTTTGCCAACTGGATCGGAGCAAGTGTCACATCGGACTAACCCGGAGTTGGGCCTGGCGCCCAGCCAGTTGGTTGACCGATTAATTTAACGAAGAGTTACCGGTCAGAGGCAGTTCCTAAATTATCACCTCTTTCGTAGTTAAACGACGGATAGCCATAGTAATAGACGAAGTTAAGAAAAACTATATGTAAAATTGGTGGTTGTTTTTGGTAGTAAGAACTAAGTTGACGTTAGGTTATTTCCTACTTTATAAATATAAAAGTGCAGTATGTATGTTTCGTTTCCACACTTAAATGGTTGAAACGAGTTTCATATTGTAAAAACCTAAAATATGTAAAGGATAGATGTTTTTACCCCAAAAGCAAAGCCGAAGGAAATAAAATGGAAGCTGAAAGTTTATTTGGAAAAGGAGAATTTTTTTTCATGTATGGTGGATGGGCCCACCATAAATTGTGACGTCTAGTAATGAAACATATATTAATTTGTTCCTTATAATGTCTTATAAACATAAACAATATTAGTGTTTCTTTATCTAACGGGAATATTTCAAAATTCATCATAACTTAAATCCACACACTCACCAGTTGACGCACATTTTCAGTCGTTTCTGATAATCACAGTCGTTGAAACCTCACTGCACAGTTACACAACAACGGTTTAGTAGAATAGGGGCCGTACTTGATGCTTTTTGCTTCTATTTTTCGTTAAAAATCCGTAGAAAACAAACACTCAATTCAAAACAAAGCAGAACAAACGGAAGGTGACGGAAAACCAAACGCCAAACGGAAAGTGTGACAAATGACACTTCAGCCATTCCTGTCAATGTCAGCGATAGCTGTCAGAGTTGCTATCCGTTCCACGGCTTTACTAGATAACCGTTTTATGCAAAAATCTTAAAAAAACAATTAAAATATTTCATTCGGAGATTCCAATTGCTTAAAATAAATAAAAGTAGAAAAACGTGATCTAAACAAAATCACGTACTTCAAATAATTGATATTGTTTTTATATTGACCAGCCCGTCGTTCCTTTACACGTATTTGTAAAGGAGGAATGGCGTGATGAAAAATAGTCAATACAACGAATCTTTTAGTTCGATTTTATTATTCCGGTTTCGTCTAAACGTAATCTTTCGTCTAATTGTCTAAAAAAATAAGTTATTAATTTAGGGTACAATGTCATTATTAGACGCTACAAGCTGTTAGTGGGCCCAAAAAAAAATGTCTCCTTTGAAATACTTATATGAAACCGCAAGTACCTAAATGATATATTGCTCATACCTAAATAAAAACTTTAGCGAATCAGACTTGAAAATAAATGTTTTAATAACTGACAGTCGAAGAACCGTATAAACATCACTAACGTCCTTTACAATAATTCTCTTACCGATTTTCGGTAATGGCGGCCCCTCTCAAGAGAGATAGGCCAGGTACGCAGGAGATATTATAGCGCCCAGATGTGTTTGCATTACACTAGTGCACTCTCAGTTCCTTCACTCTCATTTCAATGAGGCGACAGTTCAATATGACCGATGAGATATCAGGCGTGGGACCAACTGCTTAACATGCTTTGTCACGGGGGTGTCAACACCATTAACTTCCTGACTCCTAGCTGTTTTCAAGATTTTTTAAGACAAAAAAAAAAAAAATTTCGGTCCAACCCGGGATACGAACCCGGGACCTCTTGGGTAGTGACCAGCGAACTAACCGCTACACCAACGAAGAAGTCAATACAAAGATAATTTACCACAAAGAATGGGACACAAAAGCCCTAAACTTCACCTTCCAAAGTCACACTTTCTCGTTCGTATAAATCAGTAGTGCCAAACTAACTGGCTAGACGCCAGAGTTGCTTATATATAACTAAATAAAGCACAGAAGGCATTCTAATGGTGACCTGACTGTAAGTACTTACAAGGGAGCAGAGATACTAACCCCCATACTTGTAAGTCAAGCCATGATGATGATGATGTCCTCCCAGACGTATCCGTCGACGGCGACACCCTTAGCTAGTGTTGGCCTGGGCTCTTGCACGGGCGCGAGCGTGAATTGCATAGCCAAATTTTTTTGTACGGTTGCAAGAGGCATAGTAAAGAGTCCTAGATTCATTGTACTTGTACTCATAGGAGGGCTTAGGCCGAGACTTGCGGATTTGGCGTTTGGCGTCGAGATCTTCAAGCCGGGCTCGCTTATAATCTTCCAAACCCAACTTGGCAGCAGTTCGCCATTCAATCCTCTGTGTCGCCAGCCACTCCCACGAGTCAAACGGTATATTGGCAGTAGTCAGGTGGCGCTTCAACACGTCTTTGTAACGCAGGTACTGCCCACCCAAGTCAAGCCATATTGTCAGACGCATGGCAGTTCATAAAGTTGTCAACACATTAATCCCACACTTGGTGCGTTGTCTGGTGCATAATTAATTATTTATGTGGCGTAAGTCTAGTCCACCAGTCAAATTAGAATGATCGTTTGAACTACACGAACTGACAGGCTGATGTCAGACTGATCAAAATTTTACAGTGAAAACTTCCCTTTACCTATTCTGGCATCAGTCAAGTCAGGCAGACATTTCAAAATTTAAATTATTAGCATAATTGGCCTTCTTTCATCTCACTCCATTGTGGTTTTAGCATCAGTTAATCTAACACTGTTGGCGGGCATTCAAAAACTACCCCCATTTTTTTCTCAAAAAATTTGGCAGAGACGCAAAATAAAAACAACCATCTAATTGCTTTGACCTGAATTGGTGTTCTTTTGCCATCGGTGTTTGCTAATTAAAAAGAATAAGAGTGGGTTGCACTAACCTACACGAACCGTAACTTAACCGGTAAAGTTTTTCTTACGCAAATAATAAACATTGCATTTCATTTCCATAAACCTTTATCTAACTTCAACTTGTCCCAAACTTAACCTTACTGTAAGGTACATTAGCTTTCTGAATTAGAATGTAAATTGCACTTTTAAAAAGCAACTATGTCAGACAAGGAATCGAACCTTGTGTCTTACTCTATCCGGACGCATGCCTAAACCCACTGAATAGATAAATAAGGTTAGAAATGCCCCGGTCAGTACAGCAGAGGTGAGCTAGTTGTGAGCATATGCACGAGCAGTACTTCAGTCGCGTGACAAGAGCGTTGCACTAATATTCTGCAAGAAAAGCGATTTTGTTGCACCAAGTATTTAAAAAAATACTCATTGATGACTGTGCACGCACATTACTAACAAAATTGCTACCTTAGCACGCAATGTATCGCATCCAATTTGCTTGGTTCGCTTGCGTACACAACGATAGGGATGTAGCTCACGGCACAGTAAAAATATCGATAAATGGTAATTTCCCTACTGATGTTTTAGGAGATTAAAACATTATTAATTAGTTAAAATAAATATTGTTTAGTATTTATTTATAACAAACTAGCACCCTCCCGCGACTTCGTTCGCGCGTCTAAGTTTTACCGTTCCCATAAATCGTAGAATTTTTTATAAGCCCATACGCATTACTACTTCTATAGTCTTCCCCTATAAATATGCTATCTAAAAATGTATCTGACATAATTTATAACCAGACAAATAGTTTCTGATATTAGCGCGTTCAAACAAACAAACAAAAACATCCAGCTTTTTAATTAGTATATTTATATATTATAGATAAATGTTATATGTATTTTACGTCCTTTGACACAACACGTAGACCGGGTCTGATTCTTTTTCTTATTTTTTATGTTGCATTTAGTTTTAATTTTTCTTGTTTGCTATTAATAAAATAAAGTTTTTTAAACTTATACGGGGATATTATCTTTTTATTAAATAACAAAATGGAAATACTATGTACGCCTATTGTCAATTATATGTAATTCTTTCGGATGCTAGAAAGAGTAGGCTATTGCTATTGTGCCATGTAGATATCTACCCTATCATAATCAACAACACCTAAAGGCCGTTCCCACGAAAAGTTTGCAGAAAAGTTTCACATTGAACACCCTTCGACAACATCAGAGCGTGGATGTCCACCGGCAATATGACCTTCTGAAGATTGTAGGATTGCATTAGACATAGTAGACCGTTTGCGTTTTCAGACATGTCAAAAATAAATTAAAAAATATGTTTATATTAATTTATTTTAATATTATTTAAATCAAATTATTAATATTAAGCAATACGTAAAAGTATTAATTTTCTCTATTTCAAGTAAAGTATAGCAATAAATTTTTTTTTCTTATTGTTTTCTGTCGGAAGGTAATTGTACAACCCTTTGATGCGATCAAATGTGCCGTAAAATAATATACGCAAAACTAAAATCTTATGGTTTTTTCAATTCATATTGAAAAAATACATTACACCGGTAATTGAAGTTATCGATATCGATCGACCTAAAATATCGACTTTTACCACAACGTAGTATTTTGACATTAAATAATGAACGTAGCGGAATGATGATTGATGGTTCCACAGCTAGCAGCTCTGTGATTGGTAGTTGGTTTTACGTACTAATCACACCAATCACAGAGCTCCCAGCGGAAAGTGTCATTGGTTTGTGATATTGATGCGTTGATTCATTGATTGGTGCTTTTGGCACTGCAGCAACAACGCCGCACCGCCCACCGGTGACACAGGTTCTCATACAAACGAACTGTCAGAACGTTTCTAACCTTATTTATCTATTCAGTGCCTAAACCACTCGGCCGGCGACACTTTGACAAGCCTGGTGAATTAAGTTTGCACAATGACAAAACACAATTAAAACCAAAATAAATTATATTTAGAAGTTTATACTTTAAGCAAAAACAAAAAGATACGCGTGTCGCATTTTTACGGAGTACCCATTAGACGATATATTAAAATTACGACCCAAAAATATAACATTTTGACTATCAAATTATATGAATGAATTTTATTTAATGTATAGTTTGTAATATTTGTGTTTATGCCTTTGTTTTCTTTTTTTGTAGACTTTTGTGAGCGTTTGTCTGTTTGTGTATGTGTGTATTTGTGATGTCCTTAATCAATAAAGGTTTTCTTTCTTTTTTTTTTAAATTGGAAGGGTCTTATTCCTAGGACACAAAGAAAAAAATTCGATACTTATTGCCAACATAAGTAAAAAAAAGGCACTTACCAAACCAAAATGTAGCCACTATCTAGGCTGGCAACTCAATTAATCCCTGGTGACCATAAAATAATGGAGATTAAGGGCAAACCGTAGCGTTGGGAGTGTTCACTAATTTATTTTAGTCGTTGCTACGAAATTTAGTTTTGAACGGCCGATATCGAGTTTTAGTTTAATCTCGCCATTTGGTGAGAATGGGCCTAATAGCATTTTGGGGTTGAAAGGCTTAGGTAACGTTTATTTACTTTGTAACACAACAAAACAATTGAAGTTTATGAACAAAAACCTTGAACTACATTTTATCTACTAAAAGTGACTTGATACATAATAATTTTACTTTGGTCTGCGAAAATAAATCACATAATAAACTATTAACAACGAAATGACAGATAAACTTATTTATTAAACAAAAAAAAATTGCAACATACATAGTACATTTAACAGGCTTGCCAAGTGGATAGGCATGCGCTCGAATAACGTAAGACGATTCCTCGTCTGTGACAGTGCTTTTTATAAATGCAATTTATAATCATACTAAATTACAGTTGTATGTCTTGATCGATAATAAACTCAACCAGTGGTTAATATTATGTCTCTAGTGGGAACAGTGTCATAGTTTTTAGTACAATTAACACGTTCCGGGACACTACTCCAGACACAATAGATGTTTTATTGTTTTCACGCCTGTAGGCGTTCACTGTCCCGGAACGTGTTAATATATTTTTGCCTGACACGGTCAAGATAATCTACGTTGTAGTAGACAGAAACCAGACTAAACTCACTTTTTCTTTTCAACAACCGATACCAATCAATTATTAAGAGTGTACCTAACTGGAAAATCTTTTTCACAATTTCCCTGTGTCGAATGATTTCTCCTGGGAAACCGGGATACTGCGGTTTGACCGTTCCCGAGTTAAATTCTTGATATAACCTTAAAAAAGTTACCTTTCGAAGGCAATTTCGTACTACGGAAAGGTTGTTTCGGTGACAAACTCAGCGGCGGTAGGCTGAAACAGTAAAATTTGTCATTTCGAATAGATAAGTTTGTGACAGGTGAATATTCTGATTTTCTGATGTATTACGCATATTTACTCGTAAGTATCAAAACATAGTATTTTACGGTTTAATTGTGTAAATAAGTGTATAAGCTATACAATTAATGCAAAATTTGTATAGAAGAATAGTTATGTTTTGCTATTAAACATTATTAAATCTCATTTTAATGATATTTTTTTTCCACTTATTTTATATCTTTCGCATTTAAATGAATAAACAAATGACGATAACATGGTTTTATAGACAATATTATGGAAAAAATAAATATATATACACTTTATAGGGCACTGTTACGTAATATAACGAAATGGTCAATAAAATGCAATTGTAACCCATTTTTGAAGGCTGTTTTAGGTGTCCGTTGCAGTCAAAGGAGTGTGACGTAAACAAGATGGCCGCCAGTTGAGAGGTTATCAGCCAAGCATGTCTACGTTGAAAATAGGCCTCCCCTACGGTTTCCCATAGCGACCGGCAATATATTCATAAAATGAAATATATTTGATAAATAAAAAAAGTGTTTGTGAACTTTTAAGATTTGAAAATTCTACTCAATTAAAAAAACCGGTTAAGTGCGTGTCGGACCCGCGCACTGAGGGTTCCGTGCCACCCTTAACTGAATTCAGATCCAATTACTTTCACTTAACGAAAACATCACAATATATTGCAACAACAAAAATAACTTTGTTTTTCATAGTGTTTGTATGAAAGACAAAGTTATATTTGCGGTTGATAAAAATGTGCAATATCTCAAAAACTACTGGTTCGATCTCCTTCAAACCAATTTTCGTTGCAAGTTTTTGTTGAGATCTACATCATATATTTTTTTCAAAATTTTCACTTTCTTAGTTCAAAAGTTAGATGGGGGGGGACGCCCATTTTACCACTTTGGAAGCGTCTATATCTCAAACCTTACACTTCTAAAAAAATGGTTTTAGAAACCTCAACATTATTTTAAAAGACCTATCCATAGACACCCCACACGCATAGGTTTGAGTAAAAAAAAAATTTTAGGTTTTAGTTTCATGTATGGGAGCCCCCCCTTAAATATTATTTTTTCTTCCTTTTTGTATCTGAATCGGAAAGCAGTGAACAAAATACACCTACCTACCAAGTTTCAGCTATGTGATGCTTATAGTTTCAGAATAAAGTGGCTGTGACATACGGACGGACAGACAGACAGACAGACAGACAGACAGACAGACAGACAGACAGACAGACAGACAGACAGACAGACAGACAGACTTGACGAAACTATAAGGGTTCCGTTTTTTGCCATTCGGCTACGGAACCCTAAAAATGCGAGACACTAATTTGCCTCAGCGTTTAGGGCGCCACCTGGTGTTCGACTGGTAAGTTTTGTCCAGACTTCCACGCCTGGAGAATGAGGTACTGCAACTTTGTTTTGCAAGTTTAATTCATATGTTGGGGTTTTGGCATGTCTTGGAGGAAATAAAACACTTTTAAATACAGTAAAAAAGTGGCTTTTGGCCGTCAGGCCTTATTAAAATAATAATATAAAACTATTAAAAACTTCTAAGGCCTAGTATCATGATCGATGCGCGTTTTGAAAATAATTAAAAATATTATTTTGTTTTCAGTATTTATTGTTTAAGTAGCAACAGAAATTCATGATTCGTGAAAATTTCAACGGTCTAGCTATCGCGGTTCTTGAGTTACAGCGTGGAGGCCAATTCTCGTGCAACTGCACGAAAAAAGTTCACCGATTGAGTTTTCTTTTTCAAAGAAAATACAGTTATTGCTTTATCCGGGTTACGATTTCTATGCATTTTGATTTATTTCGTGTGGTAGTTTTTTTTACGTGGATATATTACTTGATTTTTTCGGTAACACAGTGATACATGTAATCGAATTATCTCTCGAAATAAGTTCGATCATGCGAGAATCGGCCTCCTGGTGACAGACAGACGAACGGTCTTTTTTATTGATCACCGGCAAACGGCAATGTTTGTTTTGTCTCTTTTTCTGTTTTATATTTCCCAGGTATACGATGTACAATAAAAGAGGATTGTGCATCTCGGTGCTATTTCACTCGCACAGATCTAAAAGATAGGTTAGATAGAGTCTTACCTTCTGTAACAGTCCATAACCGTTCTAGTGGTTCTAATTATGACGTATGCAAAAGATACCTTATCATAGCATTTTAATGTTTTATCTTATTTTAATTATTATACTTTGCAAATTTAATTTGTCTAAAAAACTAAATTTTTCTTGTAAGGAAGGCATTTAGCCGACCAAGTGCCATAAAAGCTAAACCTCTCCTTGTAAGATTTATTTGGCCCCTACAATACAAGCAAACCATACTTAGAGGAGAGACCGCCATAACATTTGTAACATGGATTGTCATTTTATGGTAATAAATATATTCTTATTCTTATATTTTAGTGACATTGGCAAGCTTGTTAAAGTTTCAAAGTGAGCTGCGTAACTTATTAAGAGCCGCAGGTATCTCAAAACTAATAAAACTAACCCTAAATTAGCAGAGACTGTATAAGCATTATCTAATAAATAATCCAATTTGTATGTCAGTCACGTCAGACTAAAGTTTGTAACGATTACCTAATTGCCTAGTAGATATATTTTTTCGTTATTGCACCCAAGGGGCCACTGAATAGTAGGACAGATCGCTTTCATTAGAATATTTGAATAGAATGGGGTTTTAAGTATTTAGGTTCATTGATTAGTATTTTTTACGGAATAAAAAAGCCGATTCCCTGTGTGACCTGTATATTTGTCCGGGATTATCCCGCGATTGGCTTAACCGATTTTGATGCTTTTATCAGAAATGTATTAAGTAGAAGGTTTTGCATGCTTAGTATAAATAAATAACGTAAACATTTACGCGAGTGATTTTTTTCTATACAATTTTACCTAAATAGCCTTTTTTTTATTTATTTAGAAAATCAACAGCTTTAGAGACAAAATAAATAAAAAGTATGTATGTGATAGTATCGCCAATTAAAGGTTTCCCTTAAATTAACACATGACTGTAACTAAAGGAAGATATAAAAAGAAAAATATAGTAGTTAGTAGTTTTTTTTCTATAACTCACGAAAGAAAAAGTTATCGTCATAAATGTAGTAAGTATTATTTTCAAATAGTGAACGAAATAGCAAAATTTCGTAAGTGAAGTTACACACAAAGGAGGTATCCGTCCCTAAGGAATCCTTATTTGGCAAACAGCCGTATATTAACACATCAAAGATATCGCGCTATCTGTCATAGCGACCGGCACACTTGTATTATTATATTCTCCGCCCTTCTTTTTGATATTGGTGTATTATTATGTCGCAGATAGAAAGAAAATAGGTAAAAGGATATAGTCGCAATTTTCTTGGCAGAAAGACGAAAAAATGTCGTAAGTTAAGCTTTGACTCCCTAATGAAATTTTTATAAATGTTTTAATATTAAAAGCCAAAGATTACGTCATAACTGTAATCGTCGTCCTCTGTAACTAGAAGTTAAATAATGTACAAACAACCTAGTTTTTGAGCGTATACCTACTCAAAATTATTAAATAATTATTTTTATTTTCTTTACGTCTGAGGTAAAATGACCGAAAAATAGGTATTTTTTACTTTTCTACAGTTTGAAAGAAAAAAAATATCGTCACAGACATTTCGTATAATGCTAGATTCCACAAATTGACTACAACTCACCCTTTGTTCGAGTTATTAGACGTCTAAAGCTTCTTGATTAAACTGCTATCTCTCTTTTATTGGGTCTTCTTATTCAACAGTGTTGTCGGTTATTTTTCTTTTACTTCGTTTGTAATAAAAAATACGAGTATTTTACAAGCAGATAGTAAGTAGTTTTATCTCGATAAGTCTGGGAAACACCAAAAATATTCATTTTTGTATTTTAGGTTGCAACGAGATTTTAATCTGTTGCTATACTCGTAAAATATTATTTTGTTCTATAGTCAGATAAGGAAAATTCGTCGGACAAAATATATGGCTTATTTGAAAACGTCACATAATTGTCAGCAATCATTTACGTATTTGTCATTTTTAAAACCAGTCTGTTATGTTTTATCTGACCATTGAAAAATCAGCCTAAAAGGTATAGTCCAGTCCTTTGATCCTAACCAAAACTCTATGAAACTGGGCCCACTTTTGCGTCAGCATGCGTCTTTACAAAATGTTCGGATGAAATTGATAAACATTTGAAAGAATACATACAAAAAATGATTTTGAAAAATAAATAGCGGTTTAAATAATTTGCGGCATTCCCGATTTATGCTGCATTTACGTAAAAAACTATGTTACAAGCACCGATCTATTGAGGCCTGTCTGCGCTTACATACGCATGCAATGCATGTAAAAAATAAGAAAAACTTATCAGCATTGGTTCGTCAAGTTTCTTGCACGAATTGTTTTACTGAAGTCTAATCTTATTTATAAAACACTTGAGATTTATCGGTAATGCAAAGGATAGCCATTGTCTTTTATACGCAGTAAAGTACTTTTACTTCTTTTTAACTCTCTTTGACCTACAATCGCGATTTAAACAAATCCATTTGAACGTTGCTGCACTGTGCCACAGTACAATATGCGTAAAACAGTAAGTTTTTAACTTACTGTTAACTTAAGTTTGTAACATTATGATAATTAATTATGAGCGAGCCGTCGTGAGGTCGTATAAGTAAAATGATTTTATTATCATCAGTGATTGTGACAAGCAAATAAAAGGGATATATTGCATAACTGTTGTTCAATGTCCGACTCCCTTTTGAGGTGTTTTACATCTAAACATATAAAAAAATTGAATAAGTACGATGAAGAAGAATGTTTGCTATCACTTTTCTCATAACGCATTGAGATATCGTATCAATTTTATGCATTTTTATGTTTTTCAAAAAGACAAATATTTTATAAAGATAGTTTCTAATTACTTATTCAATAAAATTTTTAGACATTTGTTTGCAATGCATTGCTGGTTCAATTTCTTATTCAATAACAATGATTTTTTTTTTTTCCCAAAATAAAATTAATTAAAACAATTAATAATTGATGCCTGTTTACTTAAAGGGCTCTATATTTTAATTTTTTGCTCCTATTACAAACTACACCCTGTTTAGCGGTAGTTCCGCATAAATAAATGATAGGAAAGATTGTTCTTATCATATATGCATTGCAGCTGACTTTTGAAGGTTAAATAGAAAAGACTGTTAAGTGTATTTCTAGTCTTCTAAGAATATTAAGCGCCTTGACTTGAAAATGTCAAGATAGTTTTTACAATGTTTTAACACTCACAGTGTTATATTTTATTCTTAAAAGATGAAATATGAAACCAAAAATTGCGCACGGGCGGGACTCGAACCAGCATCTTTCTGGCTTACCGGGCCAAATGCTCTTCCAATTGAGCTACCGTGCTGTCGGTCTGACCGCGCGAAATTCTTGGTCTCATGTATACGTCATTGCGTGACGTTAGCGCCAACTACCCAATTTTTGGTTTCATATTTCATCTTTTAAGAATGTCAAGATAGTTTCTAGTTGCTATACTGATTACTAATTTATACTGTGTCCTTTCTTTCTTATCGCAGATCTAGTGCCAATAAGGGTAAGAATCTTCCGGGAAGCTTTATAGGGTCATCACCTCGGATGTGTTTGCTTCTTTCTCAGTGTAGTTTTACAGCATTCAGCATCTAATTTCAGTTTATTTTTCTAAACATTGTAACGGAAGCAGAACATTGGAATGGTAATAAACATTTGTACTTCGCTGATGGACTTTGAAGGTAACGACTTTGTATCAATAATGTTTAATCAGACAACATAAACGGAAGTTTGCCGTCATAGTAATAACAGCCAGAAGAGGCAGCGGCTGCCATCGCAACGCCCGTCGAAGATTGCCGTCGACAATCCGCTGTTGAAATTTGCTGCCAACGGTAGCTTAATAGTCCCCCTAGCCAATTTCGACTACGGTGGCCAGTCACAACGACTAACCGACTGCGTGGGACATATTATAGTGCACAAGTGTGTGCGCAAACACAGGTGCACTCTCTATTCCTTTCACTCTCATAGCCCGATGGGACAGCAATCTGACACGACCGGAGAGAGATCAGGCGCAGGACAAACGGCTTTACGCACATTCCGAGAAACGAGGGTAAAACACCGCCAACTTCCAATCCCACTCATCAGTCCGAGTTAACGATCGTGACCAAAGTCATATATCTCTCATCAGTCCAATGTCACTATAGTGACCAAGATTCAAATATGGCGCGCTCCGTACATTTTTCGCTTTTTTTCAAATGACGGACTGTTCCGAATGATTAGCATCATGTTATCTATGCTAGTATTTATCGTATCGATCCATCGATACCAGTTTCCCAAGCCTAAGTCGTCACAAGATTAAAAATATAAGCGTCAAAGTCAAATGTCAGTCTATGGACCCGGCTGGGTGCGTGGTATTTTATACATTTTAGTTTATTAATTGCGTAATATTATGAGTTTTATATTGATTTAGGTATTAAAAGAAAGCTAATTAAAAGTGTTAAACGTTGTGATATGCAGTTTGTGCCAATTTAATTCGGAGTTCAGTGAAAATACAATAACAAAAGGTCACGTGACTTACGGTAAGTTTGCAAAGTTTGCAGTTTTTGCATTCGCTCGATCATTTTACTCGTTGAATATTTCTATTTATTAAATAGATCAAGACATTCCTCGTTTAATCAGCTTTCTGGCAGTATTTACTTTTAACGGGAGGCAGTAAGTCTAGAATCAGTGGCAATGTTATTGTTGCGCGCCGCGGTCGAAATTCGCGGAAATTCGCGGAAATTCGCGAATTACACACTCGGCAAAAGTCGCGGACGGTAAGCCTATATGTGCCCGCGGAGGCTGGACGTCAGAGTGGCTAATCAACACTCAAACACCGCAAGAGTTCAAGAGGTCTACTACAAAAAACGAAATCCGTCAATACGATTATCGTTTTTCGGATCCGAAACATTTTTAGTATGGAATCCTCAACGTCCGAAATGCTTCGGATCCGCAAAACGATTATCGTTTTGACGGATTTCGTTTTTCGTAGTAGACCATCTGACACCGATTCGGATGGATCTCGATATCACTAGGCAAGATTTCCTATTATACTGGAACTTATAAGTGAGGCTAACTGATTTTAAATCAAACCATTTAAAGTTGGTCTGGTGAATCTGATCTGTGATTTGATAACTCAATCGACTGAAGACTGATCTTCGGTTTGCTGAAGAAATTGCCATTTTCTTTAATCTAGATAATAATGGGAGAGGACTTTGTCGATAATGATTTATGAAGATTTTGATATGAATGTAATGCTAATATTTTTCTTTCAATTTATTTTCATAGAAGAATTCAGTGAACTAAATAGGTTCTCGTCATTTCATTGAAGACTCGGTTCCCCGCGGCTTCATCCACATACCTAACTATTTAATCTCACAAAATATCATCATAAATATTAGCTTGTGTCGTACTGAGTACCTATTTTAAAAGCTAGTGTCGTAAAATTTAATCAAAATTAATATTAATTATACGACAATTTCAGCAATAATTGATAGTAAAGGCATTGAATTATTGGGAGTTAAAAAAATAGCACCGCATCTGACAATGCGGCCTAGGATGTACCGTAAGATTAAAATAAGTAACATATAAAAATTCGTCGCTCACAATTCTCAACTAAGCAAACCTGATTAAAAAAAAGAGGACTTAAAGACTCACGAGTCTGAGAAAACTTCAGTCCATTTGTTTTGCATCAAACAATCCTTTGACTCTTTTAATTAAAACAGAAACTCAATACGTCCGTCCATAAACTGGGAAAACCTTAATTGCCACTATAAGAAGCAGTAATAAAAACAAAATGGCCGAAGAGATAATGAAACGTCTTTATCTGTGAGATAAGGCGTAGAAACAGTTGAAATAGGAGCTCAAAAGACAAAAACTCTTAATGAAGAAGAAGGACAAAGTAATTTGAATTTACTTAAGTCGCCATCTGTTAAATGCACTTCATTAAATACGTGCTAACTCCGCCAGAGTTGAGCGCGGACTGACGGGGTGCATTCGAAATTCAAAAATTCAAATTGCGCGGCACTTTTTCGAATTTCGAATGCTTGACTCGGTTTTGCGGCTTGGAAACAAAGGGAATTGAGGGATTCAGTTTTTATAGCTCGCCTTTTAAACTCGTATTCACTGTGAGCTGTTGCTCTAAATGACGTACGATAAAGGATTTTAGGTTATTGGACTCGAAATATACGATTCTAGTCAATCGGCTAGAAAAAAAATATGCGTTTGAGAAATAAGATTGGGTACCGAACTACGGAACGGTTATGATTTTAGCAATCTATGTTTGAGGTGTAATTCTACTAGAATGTTCCACATTTGCAACTACTGAGCCGATTTTGAATGATGTATCAATACCTTATTACAGTCCGGGTAACAAAGGCTTTCTTTTGTTGAAAAATTAAAATTATTTTCATCAATGTTTAGGATACATATATAGGAACTTTTTTAATATGCGAGGTAAACTAGTTATTCGAAACATCAATGAAACAGTGTAGATCTGAATAAGCAATCGCGCATTATTTTTGGTCATCATTCAAAACTCTAGACGAGGGGTTTGTCAAAAATATCACGTAGTAACTTTATGAGCGACCACATTTGCACATAAAAAGAGCTTTACGGTTCCAGAGAAACGGTGGAGGGCAGGGATGTAATTAGGGAATACAAGGGCTCCTGATGTATGTCTTTAATCAGCATATTGTTTGATACTCTCGCAGAGTTGTATTCAACTTTGCTGCTGCACTCACCACCCACTTAAAATGAATATAGGTTTAATGTATGGTGTTAAATATGTATTTTTTTATACAAACACAAGGTAATATGAATGATTATAGGTTTATAGGGTTAATAAAGAGTATTTCATATTTTCTAGGAAAAAAGGTCGTAAAATCATAGAACATGACGTGACGTACATAAATGAATTAATTAATATGGAACATTCTTATTTTCTAGGGTTGTTTATTGTTTATAATGGTCCTGACTTAGTTGCTTATAAAAAAGATGAAAAAAGAGCAATATTTTGGTTTAACTTAATGCAGCATTATCGCCCATCACCCGGCCCATCTTCGCATATCCCAAGAGAGAGGGGGTCAAATTTTTGCATCTTGAAAACGTTAAGAACTTTTCACCTCTACCCTAAAGTTTAACTTTCCGAACAACCCCATATTGAAAAACTTACTTCCCTTCTGTTCGATGCCCCCAAATTTTGGGCCCGCGGGACCTATTTCTGGGCCTGAATCCGGCCCTGAGCGAGGATAAAACAGCGTAAGAGCTAAACAGACTACAATTCTGCGTGGTTTTTTTCGCTGTTGTAATATTTTAGCTGACACAACTTGATGGGGGCGCAGGGTAATATTTTTTTAGTATCCAACGACTAAAAAGGGGGGCGTTTTATTCGATAACTCTCACACGTGACTTTGTTTGGGGAGTTTTGTTTAAAGCCTTTTTAGTGCCAAGCTACTCTCTGGAGTGGTTCTCGAGTATCAGTATGTTCACAAAGTTGCATCAGTCATTTAGTATTTTCACAATAAAACCGCCTCAGTCAAGTGATTTTAAATAAGTTGGCGTTTGAGTGGTATTTAGTAGTTTCAAATTCTAGGTTAGATATTTTCCTCTGTGTACCTGATATTTCGTAATAAGTATAACCTGATAATTTGATTTAAAAAATGCGACTACTTGCCGAGATTGGGGTCGTGAATTGGTTCACCTGTTTGCAAAAATCGCTGCAAAATCTCAGATAGGTGAACAGTGTAATAGATGACCAATGATACGGATTATAATAAGAAGAAAATTGAAATCAAATACCAGGTAAAATTATGCGGTCAGACCCTATTAAGATTTGGAATGATTGAATCATATTCGAATTGTTTTGTGAAGCATTGAGCAAATAAACATTAATCACATTGGACAGCTTATTGTTTCTCTATTTATGTTTTATTGTTCATTACCAATGAAAATTACTTATTCCATTGAAATTTAATTCAAACAATTCAATTCACTGAAAGGAATTAAGTTCATTATTAGATATATTATTAATATTATAGCGTAACGACAAAATATGTGAAGTTGTGGACTCAAGCCGATACAATTATCTCCTAAATCTTTCTTCAATAAACTATTCGGTTTTCCATAAGATTATTTATTTATTGCTTGCAATTAGCGTCACTTTATTTACTGCACTGTCACGCTAGTTATCGTTCATCAGATAATCAATTCACTTTAGCAGTTATAGGTAAACCGCTTCATTGAGACTTCGCCTGCGGGGTACAGGGGTGCGGGCGGAAAGACGAGAGCGGGGAATGTAAGGGGTGCGGGCGGCGGTGATACACAAGAGACGAAATTTGCCGTGACAGTTCTTAAGATATGTGACGTCAGTGGTCACAATAGTGGTCGTCAGTGTCGACACTTTATAAACATTACATAACATATTGGAAAAAAATATTCGATTCAATACAATTACACCAATAAGAGTGAAGTAATTCTAAATTTTACTATACAAAATTGTGGATTTTGATCAATAAATAAAATGGAATTTTAAAATAAGATAGATTATTTGGCAAAATTAAAAACTTCAAATAACATTCCCTGGTAACTTTTGCGACTGTTTTATTTGAGTGTATTATCGAGTTCATATTCCACTGAGTTTAGATCTATATTTTATTATATAATATTCGTATATATTTAGAGCATTTATTTAAACACTGTTATTTAACAGTGTTCAAACGGTGGACTTAATGCTAGAATTATGTAAAATAGAATTTAAAAAAAACACGACAAAAATACAATAATATAGATTTTGTGTCCGAATATACTGCGACTCATCTTCAGACTTCAGTCAGACAGTATTCTCTTGTGTACTTCTGTCAAAGCGTCCGCAACTGTCAACAGATGCTATCGCTACCTGTGTAGCGAGCGTACTGAATTTTGAAAAGAATGTGCCTGCCGCCCGCACCTCTTACAAGCCCCGCTCTCGCCTCCCCCCACGCCCCTGTACCCCGCAGGCGAGGTCTCAATTTCGCGGTTTACCTATACATAACTTGACCTACTCAACATTCAGTCTTCGTAAAGCGCGTACCACCCATATAAATTCATGTCCCGAAAGCGTTCTAGATGGAAAACCAGCACAATCTAAGGAGACCTTGCTATTATGCAAAACGGTTGGGTGGGATATACGAGAAGCTGTCAAAGACACTTTGTGGAAACAATAGCGTGGTGTTACGGCTGAAATGGGGCTATGTAGGATAAAAAAGGTCGGATCATAGTCTAATAATGTGTAGTAGGTCAACACATGTGTGTGGCATTCGTAGGTTTCTATGAGAGGTTGGGATTTCTCACTGAAATGTGCAACGAGGCTAAAGGATGAATGAAAAAAATGGTAAATTAGGTACTTCGAATAAAAAAGGAATTTCAAAGAAGTATGATTCATTTTACCAAAGTGTTACCTTGCATTATATGTCAACGATCATCGCTACTACTAACGATCAATCGATATCGCTAACGGACAAACGGCCCATCGACATCGACATCGACATATAGATGATTTTCGAGGCCATCTAATCAATACTCAAATCATTTATAGTTCGGCCACGCTATATCGACGAGAGTGGTCATTGACTGCCGCTTCTCTGTTAAATCACTTACCTACTGGTTTCCAATTTTTACTGTGGACAGGGTACGAAAAGGCTAGATATTCAGCCAATCAAAATAGTTCAAGAACTCACGGCAGTTTTCTCGAGAACGAAATGAGCTTGAGTATTTTTCTTGGCAAGTAATTGATTGATTTAGAGATAGTGCTGAATAGTAAATGCTCACATAGAATTGAAATAAATATGATTATTTTTGTGAAAACTAGTTGCATTATAATATACTGATAAAATAGTAATTATAAGAGAGATTATTTTATATATAGCGCTTCTGACTATATATGCCGGCCGTCGCGGGTTTGAATCCCGCAAGGAGCAAATGTTTGTGTGATGAGCACGAACATTTGTACCTAAGTCATGGATGTTATAATGTATATGGGAGAGGCCCCGTCATAATCGTTGTCTGGTACTTCGTAACACAAGGAAGATAATTCCTTACCACGAAACCAGACAATTGGTGTGTTGTCTGGCGCATATTCATTTATTTATTTTACATGTGAGATAATGAAAGCCGATTTTTTTCTTCTTTCTTTTTAAACCAATCAGTAACGGATTTAAAAAAAAATGCCTAAATACCACGATAAATTTTACCTCCAATAAAAGGAATGAAGATTCCAAAACTCATAAATAAAGTCCAATACGCTCCACACCGTAACGCCGAGAATCAGGAATTTTATCAAAATACCGAAAACAATTCGATGCATTGCAGTTAAACGGTTTTACGTCTCTTTTATAAACACCATTCAAATTTTACGGTAACATCCCCGTTTTTATTGATATTATTGTGCTCGAATGGGCGGCCATCTCGGATGTGCTTAACTTTGCGCTTTTTGAGGGTAGGTGTGCAAAGTTTGCCATTTTGGGGAGCAGAAGTTTTTATCGCCCTGTATTATCGAGGTTGGTTGCCAACGGAATTAGATGCGAGAATGAGAAAGGGTTCAAAATTTCTTGTTACAAACCCATAGATGATTAAACTATACTTTACTTGCTTGTTTATATCCCAAAAATCCTACTTATATTGGTTGTGTAAATAAAACTCAATATAGTGGTATGAAATAGATCATATTATTATTACAAATATTTGACGAGCAAGAAAAACAGTCTATAGATATAACATTAAAATATAAAAAAAAGTCACAATTTGTACGACTAAAATTAACTTTTATAAAAAAAGTGAAAACCGACTTCAAAAACAAAATACACTAAAAAGTCTTAAATAAACTCTTGAAAAGACTCCATTTAGGTAAACCATTTCTTTTTGAAATCGGTGCCTAGATCTAGCATAAAATGGAGCTTGAGAGAGCCAATGCGATGGCACCGACTCCAAAAAGAAATGGTTTGCCTACAATGGAGTCCTTTCAAGAATTTATTTATTTAAGACTTTTTAGTTTGTTTTGTTTCAGAATTCGGATTTTACTTCTTTATGAAAGTTAATTTTATTTGCAAATTTTTTGTGATCAAAATATGGGGGAGGGGGTTAGGGGACCTTTTGACTCTGCTCTTTAATAAGCTACAAAGTAACTATCATAAGTTCCGGCGTCCTAATCATTGAACTCCAAAGCGTTGAGGAGTTCCACTATCAGCATCAGCTCAGCTCCACAAAATAGTGACTATCAGACGTAAAGACATGTCAACATTGAGGTACTAGTACAGAACACTATATGGGCTTTTTACATTTGAGGGTTTTCCTCGATTACACCAAAACCTCATCATCAGATCCGGATTTGGCCACAATGGGACTAACAAGAAGGTAAACCCTCTAAGTAAATGAAAAAAAAAAAACAAATCAGTTCACAAATGGCTGAGATATGAGTAACATACATACAAAAAAAAACATTTATTCGAATTGATAACCTCCTCCTTTTTGAAGTCGGTTAAATCCGCCCATTAAAAAACTCACTGACAAAAATATTTCATTCAGGCACCATTAAAACATTTTTGATGTAAACTCATAACAAAATTCAGCGTAATCTGTATTTATCGGATTTTAAGGACACCAATCGAGTTTTGCATGAGAAATTTTCTTTTTGCCAAGTTTAACTTGTTGAAATCCCCCTTTTCATGTTCCCGTTTGTTTTAAAAGAAAACGTTTGATTTCGCAGCGTTTTATGTTAATTCAAAGTGTTACTTCGAAACGTACTTACCGAGTTCAGATTTTTCGCATTTGTCTTCTAAAGTCTTTACTTTTATGGGCTTACGGCTTTTTATGTTAAGCATAAGAGTTTTAGAATATAGATGCGATTTGAGAATTACTTTATGGAATGAAAGGTTTTATCCATAAATTACTTATTAGCATCTTACGAATAAAAGGTTTTATTCGTTAAATAAGCATTATTCATATACAAAATATTGACAATAATTTATATTTAAATTACAAAATAGGGCATAATTAGGGTTTGTTACACCATCGAAAAATAAGCAGTAACTAACAATAATTCAAATACGGAACGTCATTTCGTATGAAGTAGTAGACAGATAACGCTCTAGTATGAACTTATTCAGACATTGTGAAGCAGGCCAACAACATGATTGGATGAAAGTAATGCCTCAAAACAACTTTATTGAGTACTAGCTTTTGCCCGCGACTTCGTTCGCGTGGACTTCAGGTTCGTCCCGTCTAGTAGCGCAAAAAATGTGTTTTTTTACGACCTCACATTAGAAACCTCAAAAATTGTAGCCTATATGTTATTCTGATGTATAAGCTATATTGTGGTAAAGTTTCATTCAAATCCATTCAGTAGTTTTTACGTGAAAGAGACAAACATCCATACATCCATACATCCATACATCCATACATCCATACATCCATACTTACAAACATTTCGCCTTTATAATAGTAGTAGGAAGACAACTTACGTTTGAAACGTATTTATCTAACCTTACCCTTTCTGCTTCAATACATCTTACGTAAACTATTGTGTTTCTTTCAACTCTTTTTATCTGACCAACCCTTTTTCCAGACACTATTGTCACATACCACTATAGGTATTATTCCACCTATTAGTCAACAAAAGGTTAAATTCAAGCCCAAAAGGCTGAAAAGATCATAAACTGAAACCTAGTACTTACAATAAAATGTAAAGTTAGTAAATGTTTCACTACTGGGCAAAGGCCTCCCCTCAGGTATGATGTGGTATGTAAGCCATGCTCTATCACGCGGGTACGAAAATACTCACGTACCTTACTCTCAGTTGTTAAGAAGCCTCCATTATTAGGACTCTGACTAGGCTTAACGATTAATACTCGTACTATGCTATATTAGCCGGGAACAACGGCTTAATGTGCTTTGCCTTGCCTTAGGAGTCCCGCGTTCGAATCCAGAAACAGCTCGGAGTCAGGAAGTTGGTGGTGACACCTCCATGCTTCGGTAAGCACGGTAATTGGCCTGGTCGTTGGTCCTGCTCCTGATCTCTCATCGTTCATGTCGGACTGCCGTCTTACCGTAAGGGTTGAAGACATAAAGAGGCAGGTAACCGGCACCAACCTGCACCGACTGACTAGTGATGTGCCAAGTCATATTTTTTTGATTTTGAAACATTTTGAAAATTCGATACAAAAATTCAAATAAAGACTGACTAACACGAGAACTTTACAATAAAACAACAATTTTACGGATTGATTTCGCGAACGTTTATTTTTATTTTATGCCTGACGTTTCGAATGCTTTACAGCATCCGTGGTCACAGGCAGACTACTAGGCACGAGAACTTTGTTAAAAACAAGATTCATATCAGGGTTTGAGTCGGAAGAATCTCTATAAAGAAATTCAATTCCATGAAATAGCCAACTCGAAGTTAGTCGGTGCTGGTCGGTACCTGTTACCCGCCTCTATATGTCTGCACCCTAACGTGGGCAAGTCGACACGAGCCGTCGTAACGATGTCAGCGGATGCCGTCACTTAAATAATTGGCAAACTGCCGCCCGTGTGTACGCTATAGAATCACACCGTATATGGGCAATGTTTTCAAACTTTTTCCTGTTCGGCTCTGAAATCCTTATTAGTGAACAACAGTTGCTCACCACAATCGTGGCCGTATGATCCCACACAAAGTTTTAACAAAAGGCATGTCGGAAATTTTCGCTGGAAATTGTTCGGTGGTTGCTACAAAATTTCGTAATGTACCACATTCGGTTTGGTTTAAGCTTAGGGCTTAAAAGCGGTTGGAATGCCGGTGAAATTGTTGCTCAGTTTAAATATGTATTTGAATTATAGACCTATATTTTTGACCTCAATCAAACGAAGACTAACCCTGGCGATAGCTCTTTTTTATTGGGACAAATGGATAAATATTCCTTATATCACAAGGGTACAATGTGTGTAAACAAAGTATACCTAATTAAACTACTACGAGGCAAATTTTCGACTAAATCCGATTTATACCTAAATAAGCTAATACACCTGCGTATTATTTTTAGATTCAATGCCAATTTCGTCGGAAATTTGTCTGGTACTACCTAAGAACGAGATATGGGCTTCGCCCGCGTAATATAATTGTCGGTTCTCAAAAAATATCGCTACAAATTATATTCTTTGAGCTATTCTGATTAATGAGCTGTATTATTGTTAAGTTTCATTACAACCTACAACCCATCGCGAAGTTTATTGCGAGAAGGACTACCATACATCCATGTTTACAAACTTCCTTTTTTAATATAAATTGGAAGGGTAAACGGCTCCCCGCGACTTTAGCCACGCGTTTTGATTTATAGAATTATTATCCCTTTCAGAATAGAACGACAAAACGAGATGTCAGTAGGATAAAGCTGTGCGATAAAAATAGATGCGAGATGTAATGCAGCAGAACCATTTTTGGCGGCTGTCGGACAGTTAGGAGCCCCAAAGAGCCTCGCTGAAAATGTCTTTCATGTGATTTTTTATAATTTCAAATGAAATTGTGTATATTTAAGAGAAATTGTGCTTCTGAAACATGGGGACTTGATCGAGGATTGATTATTGTTCATTACAGCAAAATAACCCTTACAACTTCTCATTTAAGAGGTAAATTAGTCCAAATCGAAGCCTCTCAATTTACGATTTATATTTGCCAATCCGGTTTAAATTTAAAGTACGAAGTTTGCTTATTCTTTTCTATAAACGTTAACGTTATGTAAAAAGTAAAGACAAAATATCATTTAATGCATGTTTACGAATATTTTGTGCAAATAAATAACTTTTTATTTTACACTAAGGCTGCATGATCGATATTTTGTGTCGTCTGTTTATCATGCGGTAAACTAGTATATTAAGCCTAGGAAGATAAGTATAAATCACCCGGACGAAAGGTTATCTTATTTTAAGTTACTAATATAACTTACTAAAATTGGTTATTGTCATCCAAAATCGGTTTCGTTTGACAGCTTTTACTTGTTCTTCTATTCCGATAGGAATATTAATTTTATGTTTTAATTTAAATGCGTTCCCGTGGTTGCAGCGTGTTAACCTTCCTAGATCAATAAGCTGGGAGTATGAATTTTAATTAATGAATATAATTGAATTCTGTAAAGTAAATTATGTAAATTAAAATCAATTGTATTTATGACATTTGTACGCCAAGTGGCAGATCACAGATCACTGTCTAAATGTTTTAATCATCTGTACTACCTACCTGTGTATTACAAATAAATAATTTTGAATTTTTGAATTTTGCAGCTATCGAACACAAATATTTGTTTTCAAATTGGACATGCAGTTCCAGATATGAGCGTGTTCAAACAAATACTGCAGCTTTATAATAATATTATTATACTAATTTTAACTTCTATAATGAGCAGAGACGGCAATCTGTACTGTGATGGAAGTCACGATAAGTCTAACATGTCGGTCACATTTATATTTATATTTATTTATTTAATATTTTAAGACCTGTAACGACTTTATTGTGTTCTCATCAGACTCAAGACTGGTGATAAAAAAACTTGAGCTTCAATTATTTGCAACATAAAATAAAATGAAATTAATTTTGTAGTGTTAAATCGACGACGCGTTTGGTGTATTGGTTGGAGCTCCTGACTATTACGCCGGCCGTCGCGGGTTCAAATCCTGCAAGGGACAAATGTTTGTGTGATGAGCATGACCATTTGTACCTACTCGTAAGTCATGGATGTTATATGTATTTAAGTATTTATTGGAGACGCTCCCCGTCATTATTGTTGTCTGGTACTTCGTAACACAAGGAAGAAAACTCCTTACCACGAAACCATACGATAGGTGTGTTGTCTGGCGCATATTTATAAAAAAACGTATTTCTTTTAGTTTTACATCTCAAATCTTATCAATTAAACAGATCCAATCCACCATGCCGTCTCGATCCTTTTATCCTCGAAATCCCCATTCGGAAATACTGTTAAGAAACCTTCAAACATAACGGGTACTGTATAAGCCTTATTCAGACCTTTTTCTTATCCTTGATTTTTCCATTCGATTTGGTCAGGACACTTGGTGTTCCGAAGGTCGGGGGATGGAATTGAATTTATTTTCACTTACACGGTTCTGCGATCGGGCCTGCTGTTTCCAATCCACACTTTTTTTCTAATGGAATGTTTAGTTAAGTTAAAATAATGTTTTGAATGTGCGTCTGTACAGTGAGCTGTTGTTACTACGTATGGAGAAGCGATGCCAAGCAAAAAATGTGTACGACGACAAGATTATGACATATTCCTTGAAATTTGAAATTCGAATACGAAACCATGTCACCGTCAATTCATGTTGCACGAGATTTGTTTGTGGTGTCAGCTCCATACACTAGTAAGTAATAGTAATTCAATGGTTATGTAACTAGTTTTTATTTGGCCCAGCATAATTTTTGGTCCACGATGTCAAATGTGGTTATACATATCTATTAAGTAGCAATTCACTCTTTCAGTTTTTTTTTTGGAGAGTTTAAGATTGTTTGCAGGTCTATTATAGTGTCATGAGTAATAAATGTATGAATATACAGCCGGCCGGCGTAATAGTCAGGAGCTCTAACCAATACACCAAACGCGTCGTCGATTTAAAAGTACAAAATTAATTTCATTTTATTTTATGTTGCAAATAATTGAAGCTCAAGTTTTTTTTTCACCAATGGTAATGCTAAAGTATGGAAAAAAGGTAAGAAAACTGCGCTTGTTCATATTAAAAAATGCATTCTCTCTATAAGATTTGAAACTTTCACGTTGCATTCACCGACTCATATTTGTTTTTCGTGTTTTGACCCATCATGTCTAATTTTCATTCACCATTTTCAGCCAAAAGACGTCCACTGCTACACATAGGCCTTTTCTACAGATTTTCCCAGCTAACGGTTTTGAACGGTTTGCATCCAGTGTGATCTTGCGATCTTTACAAGGTCGTCTGCCCATCTTGACGGTGGCTGTTCTACGCTGCGCTTTTGGTCAAAGGGTCTCCAAACTAGAACTTTTCTGCCGCAACGGCCATCAGTTCTTCTTAATTCTTTTTACAACCTCTCTGTTTGATACTCGTATTTCACTCGCGTAAATATTGACTGAATAAAACTTTGCTAGCGATACTCACAAAAGACGTTATCGTTAAGTGTATAATTGTAATGGGCTTTATAACCAAACCTTTTGTTTTCGCTCAATTCAGTCTAGACATTAAGCTTTGGAAAGTCAAACGGGCGAACTCAGAAAGTGAATTTATTGTCCTTATGCGGTTTGCGATCAGACGTTACTTCCATTTATTTGATATGTTAAGGGGCTTTGAACAAATGTCTGCGTAAGAAGATCGTTCAAGTTTAGGTGAACAAAATAATGTGTCAGCCATTGGAGTGTTTTTTTACTAGTTTTAAGCTTCTTAGTCATATGTTTTATGCATGAAAGTAAACACAATATCAAAAGTTATTTTATCATAATCAACACATACACCTTACGAGTAGCATCAAGGTGGTTTTAGAGAACTAAATTGGTGGTTGAAGAACTCACTTTATCAATATATAAAATTGTTAACTTACAATATTCCAGTTAAAATATTAACACCAACAAACATTTATAGGTAAACCGCAAAAAAAAAATGCACGCATCCGATATTTTTATGGACCGAACCGCAACGCAACCATAGTGTGACAAATCCTTTACTTCATATGCACACAGGGACACAGGGGCGCGGAGGGAGGCAAGAGCGGATTGCGTGAGGGGCGCGGGCGGCGCGGTTTCACCCGCTTGCGCCCTGTACCGATAAAAAATATACAAATGAGTGTTTAGAAACATAAGCAGAAAATAGTAAAAAATATTCTTTATTGCACACAATAAATAATACAGAAAAACATCTTAAATATTATGTGAGAGTACAATGCAGGTGGTCTTATTGCTTGAAGCTATTTCTTCCAGATAACCTTCAGGTAAGGAAAAACGGAAAGTTTTTTTTTAATTGGATGTATTATTGTTTTGTGCGTTATTAAAAAAACTATAACGGGTGTTAAAATTATTGCGATACAAAGTGAATGTTGTTTTTGTTATCATAATAGTTGTTGTTCTTTATGTTTGCTGTAAGAAAGTGAATAATGAATACGCCATCTTGCATATCTGTGGAGAAAATGATATGTAAGTTTACTAACTTCTTTTTCACAATTTCAACAAGCAAAATGTTTAGAATATTTTGTGCCAAACTGAAAAGGCATACAATATGATCTATTAGTGTTTCGCGACATTTACAAGTGCCTTGAAATTTTTATAATAGAGCCTGGCCCAAATGTTTTTTTTAAATGACGGCCACGACTCAAACCTTTAAAAATCGATAGATCGCATAAATATTAATCAAAAAATTTTAGTATATTTTATATGTAAAATAATGTAAAGAACCGATTTTTGAATGTTTATTTATTGCCGCGACTTAAGAACAAAAAGTGGGTTCATATTTGCTAGACCAACATTGTAAACAATCTTGGCATTCTCTTTTAGCGAAAATATTCATTTTAAAAAAGATGAACACAACACTTACAACTTAGGTACATAGCTATTTCATCGTTCAACACTGATATCTTTTTAAATTAAATAGTAGAAAAATATATTTGCTGATATTATTTTAAAAGTAACAAAAATATTATTTACTTTGTTGGAATAGCAAAGATGAATGCAGTTTACTTAAAATGGCGCAACGAAATTTGAGCCAAAAGTTCCAGACACCTTTACAGAATTGTCAAAATGTTTTCATGACAAGAACATCTTTAGCAAAAGTACAGTTCAACTCACACTTAGACTCAGATTTTTAAGAATAACGTTAGCAGTAACTAATTATACATACCGATACCAACAGTTCGAAGTTAACAGCTAAGTTACTGTAAGTTTCCAATTGAAAATTCTTTTGGGATCGTGCTAACATGAAAACTAGCCAATAACGACATTTTCTGTCCGGGACACTCTCCCATCCGCATTGGTAGAAGTTATCCGCAAGCTTTTCCGACTGAAATGGTTATTATCAAGTTAGTTTTTTTATTGCAGTAACAAACAAACAAAAAAAAAACTTAGACTTGCAACAAAAAAAAACTTAAAACCTACTTATTATAAAACGAAACCATTTATTTGTGGCTGGCTGCGTACCCACGTAGGAAACTTAGCTTTTAAGCTAATGCTTTCAATTTAGGTATTTAATTAATGAGTGGTAAATTCTGTATAATCGATAAAAAAAGCACTAACATCAACACAAATGTTAACAACTTCCTTTTTACAATTTAATTATCCTTGATAGATATAGCGAAATTGGCCACCTAGATGCTAGAAGTTAAAAACAATTGGAGAAAAGATTCAACCTTGTGGCACTCCCCGTATTTTTTTAATCTAATCAACATAAGTACTAGCCTTTGTGCATTTTCTGTTTGTAATGACGGGAAAGTAATTGTTCATGGATTCAACGATACTGAAATCCAAGAAATTTTGTTTTTTGCACCTTATCGAAGCTCAGTTGCAGTCTAGGAAACTTACAAAACATTGTTGTGAATTGAAATACTTTTGGTTCTTAAATAACATCTCCTTATATACCTTTATGACGTACGTAACTCAAATGCAGGAGGTTTCATCTCACGTGAAATAAGTATGACTTTAACGTTAAGTTAAAAAGTACATAGGACTCACGCTTTTCACATAACAACTATTGTTGTAAGATAGAATAAGAGAAGAGAAGGGTGTGTCGTAGACGTGAGCCTCTTTTTGTATCTTTCTTTTTTGTTATCACACATCCTAGGTATTACCTACTATGTTACTACTATTACAATTAATATTGTTAGCTCTGAAAGTAAGGATTACTGTCTGCACCAATATTTTATCGGAATAAATGATTTTATTGTTATTATTTCTATTTTCATAAGTGATACTCTGGTATTGAACTTACTTGATCTTGAAGCAATCCACCACAAGAGGAAATCATAAGAAGATATATAAACGAAGCCAAAAACGCCGACAAAAATTCCATGTCTCGGCCGTGACCCTGAAATATTTTTGAATTTACTGCATTTTAGCTATCTTAACTAACCGATACAAAACAATCTTGGTTAATAAGGTGAATTTCCTAAAGCCTTAAAAAATTACAAGAAGCAATGTAAATATTATTTTAAAAGAGAAACACCATACATTCGATATGTAGTAGACACATGAGCAATAATGAATGACCATTGAAAGAGTGATCAAGCTCATCCAAAATTTAAATATTGAATTAATGTCATTCATGTAACTGTAAAGAAGAAAAAACATTGATAGTTATTTTTAAGCTGAATCCTTATGGAGTTAATTAACACTAAGTGCCTTAAAATTTTTCGCAATTTTTACCCATTATATAATAAAAAATAGTTTGAAAATATTTCATCATCATCATAACATCTCTGCTACTGTGTTTGTAAAAACTATGTACTGTACACATGTTTAAGTAAATAAATATATCTTATCTTATCTTATCTTATCATAATGATGATCATTATCAGCCAAAGGACGTCCACTGCTGAACAAAAGCCTCCCCTACGGCATTCCACAGCGATTGATAACCAGCGATCTGTATCCAAATTGAACCTGCTATTTTCATAGGGTCTATCTTGTGGGTGGACGTCTTACGCTGCGTTTTTGGGCAAAGGGTCTCCAATCTAGAACCTTTTTGCCGCAACGGACATCAGTTCTTCAGGACACTCGGGCCCGAGTGGTCGGCACACAGCGTGTTGGTGGCCAAGCACTCGGATCCGAATCAGTGCTATTTATAAAATGGCGTCACCGTAAACTCGGGCCCGAGTGAGCGTCACAGCTGCACTGTCAAATGGTTTAGCTGGAAAAACATTATCGGATGCGGCTGACAGTCGCGACTTATAAGTATCTAGGTAATGTATGTACACAAAGCTGTTCGAATTATCAGAGGTAAGTCGTGGACGTAACCTTGGGCTGACCTTCAGCTTTCGGACGTCCGATAGAAATGTCCGTTAAATGACTGTGCAAACTTATTAGTCGCGGCAGACAGCGTCCGATAATATGTTTCCAGCTTTATCGTGCACTTGGGCCCGAGTGACTGGCATTTAAATGTAACAATCTTACTTGCAAATTTCAATATGTTCATCAATAACATCGCGGACTGCGTTTCTCCTCAACGTCTTGTTTTTGATGCTGAAAGCGTCTTTCAATGCTTCCCCACAAACTGACATCCTCATCGCGACGTGCAAAACCAACTGAACCAATAACCCATCGTATCCCGTATAGTTAAGGAAATACATGCCACTAGCAATAGTTGTGCTCCCAAACATAAGTACATAGAACAGATAATCTTCATTGGACCCAAACGGTGATCGTACATTATGCGCCAGATATTTTTTTGGCTCTTCGTCAAATAACGTACTGTAGATATTTTTGCAGAACGCTGTTATTGGGAATGAGAAACTTGCACTCAAAACTAAGTAGGACCACCCTTTTTCTAAGATTAAACTCCTCTGCAACCATTTGTGAGCGATACGTTTGTGTGTAATCGGGCGGTGGTTTAATTTTTCGTAGTACGCATTTGTATTTATCAAAACTTCTCTACCTTTTTTTCGATACATAAACATCAACACCATCTGTAAAATATGGTAGATATAAAAATTTGGAAAATCTTGTTGTTTAAATTGGTGCTGTGTTTGGTAACGTGTTGGTAACCATTGCTTAAGACTGCAATTGTTCGATAGGGGCTAGTAAAGTAATGAGGCCCGTGAGGTAAAAATGCGTATATTCGGTACTGCATACATTGACAAGGGACGCTTCCCTAAAAAGGCAGACAGAAATGCCAACACAAAAATATTGAAAATAATATCTATTATACCAACACACAAAAAGTTACATGTTGGAGTTACCAACAACCATCGTTGGTACTTCATTTCTTGAATCTTTGAGAACCTTTATAAAATCCACAGGAATTGTTGGAGTGAGACTTTATGATTTTATTAAGACGTTTACTGATTAATTTTCTGTTAATTTTTGTATTTTTTTAATTGTAACTATTTTATTGTTTTTTTGCACTAGTATACTCGTAACTTTGTAGTTTTCTTGCCAATGACGTGTATACCTTTAATTGGCATATGTAGAAGAATAATACCTTAGTTATTTGTTACTAAATGTTGTCTATGTATGCTGTTGGTGTACCATATTTTATAAAATAAAATAAAAATAGACTTTGAAACTCTTCCGAATGCCAAAAATATATCAGGTGCAACAACTTTCTACCCTAGGTTAACAATCTTTTTTTATAAATAAATTTGTAGGTAATCTGTGTAGTAGGCCAACTCACTTTCAGATACTGCGCAAAGAAAGGTCCCATGACTATAGTATGCCGAAATATACTGTCCATATCACCTTCTTTAAATGCCATGAACGCGTCATAGAAAACTGCAGATACCGCTGGTGCTATTATCAGCACGTAGAAAACTGCAAATTATACATTAGTTTAATGGATTTATTTTAAGCAAACGGTGACGACAGTTTCGGCTTGTTTTTTTTAGAGTTCCGTAGCAGAATGGCAAAAAACGGAACCCTTATATAACCTAAAAAAAAATATTTACTTAAACCTATGCGTGTCGTGTCTGTGAATAGGTCTTTTAAAATAATGTTGAGGTTTCTAAACCAATTTTTTCTAAAAGCTTAACGTTTGAGATATTGATGCTTCCAAAGTAGTAAATTATAAATGTTGATGAGAAGCGCTTAGTTCTAAACAGCGGGATATTGACATGTTGGGGCTAGTGTGGGCATAAATTAGTAGACTTCTTACTTACAAATAGCGAAAATCCGCCATTTTTCAGTTGCTGGGTTAGGGTATATCATACCAAATACCAAAGAAAACATCACGAATTTAAACGTTTCTTCAAACGGCTTGAAATATATTTCTTCATCTGAAAGAACATACGAGCTTAATTTTTTTTAATACTTAGTCCCCGGTTTACCATAGGCAAATAAGTACCAACCAACAAATAATAATAGTCCCCCTACCCGATTTCAACTTCAGTGGCCAGTCACAACGACTTACCGACTGCGCGGGACACATTATAGTGCACAAGTGTGTGCGCAAACACAGGTGCACTCTCTATTCCTTTCACTCTCATAACGGGAACGGGAATTTCTAAACAGAAAAACCCAGGTATATATTTTTGGCCCGACCCGGGAATCGAACCCAGGTCCTCTGGTGCAGCAGTCGCTTTTTAAATGCGAACCTCTCACCGCTGCGCCACCGAGGCAGAATCAACAAATAATTACAATGTGAAGTATTGGACAGATAATGCCAACCAGAACTTAATTAAGGACATTGTGAAACTGGCCGTAAATACAGCGTGTGGCCTGTAATAGCAGCAAAAAATTTAATCAATGATTCCACAGAGTATACGTAGTTACCCTGACCTGGGGTCGTACTCTTAAGACTTTGCCAAGATTTTTGAATACTGCCATCTCTTTTCCTCCCAAGGTCATACTAGTATGAGCGACAAGGACGGCTAGATTAGGAAACACAATATTGTATTGCAGAGTAAGGCCTCTGGTCATAGTGCTCTAAAATGCTTTAACTCAGAGATATAGTAATCCAAAGTTATAATCCCTAGTCAATGTATATCAGAATCGCTAAGTCGTTGTAGTAAATGTCAAATGTCAAGTTCTATAACTAGACACATTTGTTTGCAATACATTGCTGGTCCGATTTATTTTGTTAGAAAATAACAATAAATTTATTTTTCATTATAATAAATTAAAACCATATAGAATTGATTACTGGTTACTTAAAGGGCTTATATTTAAATTTTTTGCTCCTATTACAGGCCACTTCCTGTATAAACCGCAATAAATTTGACACTTTTTGCCTACTAAGTGATCAACCGGTGAAAAATACCTACTTATTAAGAACGATATTTCAACGAATAAAGCTTTTAGAAACCCACTTTAACTTACCGTTTACGAATGTTTCTTCTAAAACTTGTTCATAATAGTAGGCAGTCATTTTTACATAAGTTACCGGTTTTTATGTAGGATCGTTGGAGTCAAGAATGCAATTGTGAGAAAATAGTGTACAACTAATAGCATATATATCATGTAGTATTATTTAGGTCATGTTTAACCCTTAACTATCATGGGGTACTCTTAAACCCCAAAGCAATAGGCACCACCCCTTGATTCTTATACATATGTCGGAAATGTTATTACTAGTTCAGATTCAGTTGATTTTTTTAGTCTGAACTTATTAATTGAATCAGACGTTCATTTGAATTTTATTGAAACGGGTACGATCAAGGTCAAATATCTGCTTGACCGAGAATAAAATCACAAAATTGCATGTAATTATTCGTATTCCATGAAATTTTAAATGGTATTCAAATAAAAATAAACTATCCAAAAAAGGCGATTACAATTGTGTCTATTGGATACTTTCTGTCTATACTAGAAAAAAAAGTTACAGCGGGGTACAAATACACCCCGCATGTTGATTTAATGTGTTATTGCTGCACTTATCATCAATAAATGTTATAGTAAGAATAGGAACTTTGATGTTACATCAAACAAAGCATAAAATCAACGTATAATAATAAATATTTATTGTAGTATTTTCTTTGAAAAGTAAATAAACGCAGCAAATAACATAATCTGTTTCACCTGATGTATCCCAGTACAATAAAATTATTGCAGGAACATAAACAGAATTACAATCAATAAATAACTTAAAGCACTACGTTTAACTCGTCAAGTATGTGTGAACGAGACACAATAGAAATTCCATTATTATGCGACTCCCGGGAGTCGTTTGATACCTGACTGATTAAACAAAGTACTGACTAGACTGCAACCTATGAACAGTGTTCACAAATTGATCAACAAAATTTAAAAAATACAATAACAAATCCAATATATGAAATGTTTTCTTGCTTGTATTATGAATACATTTGGACATTATTTCAGAATACATTCGTTTATTGAAAAAAAAAATGTATGGAGAATCTGGTAATTTCGCGAGTGGACGTTCAGTGGACGTCCTTCGGCTGATAACGATGATGATGAAAGAAAGACGAATTTTACATAACTAAATTCTTACCAACGGTCTCATCGGTATAAAGTTTGGTATAAAACTACGAACGGAGCCATTTATATGAATTACTAGCTTTTGCCCGCGACTTCGTCCGCGTGGAATAGTGACTTCTTTCTCCCGTTTTTTACACATTTACCACTATATCTTTGCTCCTATTGGTCGTAGCGTGATGTTATATAGCTTATAGCCTTCCTCGATAACTGGACTATCCAACACAAAAAGAATTATTCAATTCGAACCAGTAGTTTCGGAGATTAGCGCGTTCAAACAAACAAACAAACAAACAAACTCTTCAGCTTTATAATATTAAGTATAGATATAGAACCTAGGATTAGTTATCGACCTAGACTCAGTCTGGATAAAAAGAAAACGAAAACTACTTGTCCAGAATATCCAATGTGATTAGTCGAGCCGTCCCACTCACGCCTACAGCGGTGGAAAGAGACGGAAACCAAACGTAATCTGAACTAACCTTAATAAAATCTAACGGTCGAAGTCAATATTGAAAGGTTAAACTGGAGTTAGGCACCTCGGCAAAAATATTCTGGACGGCGATTCTCAATCCAATGAAACTTGTTCAATTTACATCGTTTAATTATTTCACCATCTTTTGAAAATATCAACACGTTCCGGGACAGTGAACGCCTACAGGCGTAAAAACAATTAAACATCTATTGTGTCTGGAGTAGTGTCCCGGAACGTGTTAAGGACTTGTTTCATGATCGACTTTTAAGCAACAATCAACGAAAAATTCAATTAAGGAACGTCATTTAGTATAAAAGTAATGGATAGATAATGGTATTGGTTACTTATTAGGAAATTGTAATACGAGCCGTAAAGGATTTAGGTTAAAGCATATCTATACCTGGAACAACACCGTATCAACTCGAGGCTTTCAGTATTATTTGTATGAAACTCCATACTTCAACGCACATCTATCAACTTCGTAGCGTCACCATCTCGGATCAAGATCAACTCGGGATCCACTCTCGATCAGCGGCGCATGCGTTGCGACACTCTTACGTCGAGTCGTCAGGTGGTCGTCAACTATCCGCCCGCCCTGTCAAACGGGCTGTCATTCACAAGAAGACCTGTCCTAGGTTATAGCAAACGCCATCCGAGGCGAGGCGTTTGCTATCCAGTATCGATCTCATGCCGAGGCGTTGCTGATTCCTTAACGTAATTCTTCCATATGGTTGACGCCTGGTTGGTGCTGATCCCATTACGGGTGGATAAATGTGCTTTAACCCTAAATCTGCACATTTACGAACTACCCAATGGTGGTGAGCCTGAAAGTCAAAACAGCTTTTTCATCGATACAGTAAAGTCAATTGGTGCACTTTTTACGAATGTGAATTGCATGAGAATAGGGTCCTAAGAATCTATACTAATATTATAAAGCTGAAGAGTTTGTTTGTTTGTTTGTTTGAACACGCTAATCTCCGAAACTACTGGTTAGAATTGAATAATTCTTTTTGTGTTGGATAGTCCAGTTATCGAGGAAGGCTATAGGCTATATAACATCACGTTACGATCAATAGGAGCAAAGATATAGTGGTAAATGTGTAAGAAACGGGAGAAAGAAGTCACTATTCCACGCGGACGAAGTCGCGGGCAAAAGCTAGTTTTAAAATAAGTTACTTTTTACCTCCACAATAATTTAATTATATTTTTTTGGGATTCAAGTACCAACCTAATTTTTAGGGTTCCGTGTTAAAGGATAAAACCGGGAACCTACTACTAAGACGTCGCTGTCTATCTGTCCGTCCGTCTATCTGTCACCATAATTCACAAATAATAACAAATAGTTGCCACTATAATAACAAATACAAAAAATAAATTTAAATAAATATTAACGGGGCCCCCATACAACAAACGGGTTTTTTATATGCCCTTTTTTGCTCGATGTCAATAATGGCAACAGATGGGCTCTTGAAATATTCATCTTTATTGTTCCTTATCAAAGGTACGGAACCCTTCGTGCGCGAGATCCTCTCGTACTTGGCCGGTTCTTGCAAAACAAGTTACTTTTAAGCAAAATACAAATTAATTTTACCGAACTTATTTATTTTTCAAATAGCAACACTGAGTTCAACCATAGTTTCAAAGAAGCTTGCACATTTTATTCCAAAAAAGGTCATATAAATTCTAACGCTGTAATATAAAATGCAAGCATTTCACTCAATTGAAACGTATTTGATATTTTTATAAGCATTTCGTTGTGTTAAAGTGTTTTTTTGTGATAAATATTAACATCAGTGTGTAGAACTAATTTAATACTTACGATTTTTTCCATTGATGTGCTTCTAATGATATTGTGAACTTTCGAAAGTGATCCGAAAACGTAGACTATGCAGAAAAATCTAACGGATTTGGCAGTTTTCACCATCCAGCCACAGTCTTCAGATTTGCTCAAGGTAGGCTTTTCCTATAATATGTCAGTACTTTATCTATCTTTGCAAGGCCCACTTGACATAAAATAAGCGATTTTTTTTCTATCTATGCACTAATAAGGCCCACTTTACATAAAATAAGCGATTTTTTTTGGTGATAAGAAGAGGTTGCTATTTATTAGAAGAAAAACAAATGAAATCTACTTAATACATAGATAACTAAAAAAAATACTTGAAACCAACCTATTCAAAAAAGTTTTCTTGTAGCAAAGAGGCGGTGATGCTGGTTGCATTGCCGCGTTGGATAGCAAAGCTAATCCTTTGAGCTAGCATTCAAAACAAGCCTATTTAAAATAAAATTGTAGGTCAATTTTGTTAAGTGTAATTTTTTGTAGTTATCGTCTTCTGGGTACTGGGAAATAAAAAGACAGAGTACATAGGCCAAAGTTTCGTTTTATTTAGAAAAGTATTTTGTACAATTTAACTAATTTACATTTTACAAGTTTCATACAATATCGTTCCGCTATCTCACTCACAAACAAACCATTTTATCTATTACTAAAGTTCACAATTCAGAAGCTTTACATATTTTTACACGGTACAATAATTCTTAACAATTTCAGTAATAGCAATATTAATATTTACAAAAACACTTTTTAATCTATGTATCACAGAAAAAATAATTACATACCTAGCTTTCATATCTTTTATTTAAGGAGATAGTTCTGATATTCTTACAGATACGAATCAGCGTTTTTAAAACTATTTATTATGAAATTGAAAATGTATAAGCAGTCATATATTTATACTAATGAATACAACTCGAAATCTTTCAATTGTTTCTAACAACTTAGTTAACTATTAAAATTAAAATATGAAAACTTTTCAATAAACGACTCAACAGTGATATGGTTAATTCTTAATTGACATATCAAGATAGAAAAAAAATATGTGCATAGAAATTAAAGAAAGATTTCGTGTCTTTATAAATCTATCAAAGACGGATGATGGAAATCTAAGCGAATTTACATTTCATAGTTATCGTTACACTATACAGTTACAGAATTTAAATTTCAAAAGAGCAAACTAATTTCAAATTAGTTAAGATCTGTGACTGTGAGGCCTTAATTCCGACAAAACGCTAAAATTAAGATACTGACTGATATCAGAATAATATTTTTGGTACAATAAAACCTTTAGCTAAAGTAAGATCATTCTTAATGTAAGAGATTACATTTGTTTAGTAGAAGTGGATAAATCAGGAAAAAAAATGATAAAACAGTTCTAATTTACAAAGCAAACATAGTTTTTGTAGAAAACAATAAAAAAGTGTGCTTTGACGGTAGTAAGACCTCCCAAATAATTTAAAATAAAAAGGTGTAAGTAGGTATAGTCTAATCAGTCTTAGATCGAAATTTTAACGTGTTTTTTTCATTCATAGTTTGAGCATTGCAAGCTGTGAGTATACATCCTAAATAAATTAATATTCAATTATAATTTTTATTAATTTAAAATATACCTATGAGGATTGCACTAAATGTAACCAAATGGAAGATCAGTGCTACGTGTATAATAATATACAAAGATTTATCAATATTTTTATTATTTTAATGATGTAGACAGATATGTTTGAGAGATGAAAATGGCACATATTTTAAAAATTAAAGCTCATGGCATTTCTACGGACTGTAGAGAATTAATATTAATTGCTACTTTCGATGGGATTTTTATCATTTGAAAGATATATTTTTGTGCTACATTATTATCGTATTTATAACACTTGTTAATACAAAGAAAAAACAATATGTTAATTAATAGTTAATATTTAGTTTTGATTCAAACATAAAATAAAATACTAAACATTATTTAAAATGCTGTTGTATTTTTATTAACACTCGTGGACAGATAATACTCCAGACAAAATATATTTTACTGTTATCACGCCTATTAGTCGGTCACTGTCCGTAAACGAGTTAAGATTTATTCTAACTATGAATTGGTTGGCTTTGACATACAAAACAAATACTGTATTTCAATTCAAACTTCCCAGATAACTGTCCTTACATTTAGTTTAATAACACAAGGTAATATAAAATTATAAAACAAATTGAAATCTTTAATCAAAACAATAATCTACACTGACTATAATAATAATAATAATGCGAGCAAGTATAATTCAAGTATATTTCGTAGTAAAGGTAAGTAAAAACATTCCCCAGAATGCTAACAGTGTTCCATCAACGTCGAAAGATTGGTACTGACCTACGTTACGAGGTGTAATGTAACATTCGCATCGAGCATGTTACGCTGTTCTAAAATCGGCGTAACATCCTCGTCAAAACTCTGTACAAAACCGCATAACAGTCAAAGGATTCGCACAAAAACCGACGAGCAACGATCGGCTCGTTGCTCGCTTGTTTCTTCGTAACACGACGTACCGACTGCACGAATGCTCGCTGTGTACTCGTAACATGTTACATTACACCTCGTAACATTGGTCAGTTCCCACCTTTGACGGTCAGTACCCACCTGAATAGTATGGTATACTTGTCAAATGGATGAAAAAACAGGACAAAAATATAAAAAAAAAACGTTTTAATTTTAATAAAAAATTAGATAGTATGTTTTTTTTACAAAATAAACTAACACGCACATTTATTTTCTAATTGACTGATTTCAATGTATTGTAGCTTTTTTACAGTTATTTCATAATAATCTCAATTTAAGTATTTTTTATACAATATAAAATGTGAAACAGTCAGTCGAGACGTTGAAATTGACGAAATTATTCTTTCGTTACACAAAAGATTGATATTGAGGATAGAATTGACATAAAAAGAAGCTATCAAATTACGTTTCATATCCATTAAACTTCTTATTACCTACCGTGAAATCTTGTACAGTCAGCGAGATAAATATAGTGAAAATCGCATTATTAAAGGAGATCTCTCGTCATCCTATGATTGTTATTTGATATAATACAAATTATAATTTTTATAATACTAAATATGATTGTTATTTGATATAATACTAAAAATATAATCAGATTTTTCAAAGTCAAAGTATGAAGTTTTATGTATCTAAGAGTAGCTACAACTGAGTGCATTTAATCAATGTTTATAGATTTCTTAAACAAAGATCAACTTGTACATTATTTTCTCAAATAAATATTTGTAACATGAATTTTTATTTGTTTTTCCTACAAAAAAAAAAAAAGAAAAAGTTTTCTCTTATTCTACATTTAGGCCTGTTTTATAGCCGACTGTACGCAATCCCGCTGCCATATCAACCGAAATGTCAAATTTATTTTCGTACGAAACAATCGAATCTTTTTTTTAACATACACGCAACGTTTTACCTTGAAGCAAGCATTTTGGTAAAAATCGATCAGTGTATTATTAATACCTAATAGATTCAATCATGAATACTAAACTATATTAAGTAGGCATTACTATACGATAACAATAGTCATTGAAATTGTACACAGTACCAAAATGATGATTGTTTATGACTTATAGAGTATTCGAAACGAAAATGCATTAAAATACAAACACTCCTTTAGATACAAATGATTATAAGAACAAAATTTATTCATGTATACCACAGTTTTTTTTTAAATAAAATATAACTTAGATTTGCGTTCTCGTGATCAAAAATAAAGAATACAGTTAAATAATTACATGATTTGCATTTCTATTGTCAGTATAGATATAGAACACTCACAAGCGATGAAGTAGTTAATATTTTATCTAACTAACCGGAATAATTTTCGACTAACTACAAAAAACTTCTAAGACTTTTGGTTAAAAAATCCAATAACACTTTTTTTAGAAAACTGAACCACTCATCTCCTTTTATTTCAACTCTTGATCAGGCGTACTTAATCTATTATAATTTTTACACAACACTATAGAAAGTTATTTTTAAATTCATTTTACCGTTTTGTCAATGTCCTTTTATATACTTATCGTTGGTTATACATGAGTAGCCAATGGTTGAGGATGGCCGTTACCTGAAACATAAATCTGAATAAGTACCAAATTACTATGATATTTAATAGTTCTTAGAAGGAAGGTCCTAACTAAATGAAACATGAACATGGACATACACACGCGAATAAATTTCATTCGTTTAATAAGTTTAACGAGTGAAATTTATTTATGTTTCTAGTGGGGCTTACAAAAACAATGGCGGTGTTAATAATTATTTAAATATTTATTTTGCAATTTATTATTTGAATTTGATCATCTGAATCCGAATTTAATAAATATTTTTCATACAGTGATATTCTTATTTGCTCGTTTATGAAATAGACAATTTTAACACTCAGTTATCTCTTATCCATTTCGCCAAAAAAATATTAATAACAGGTATTTTTTGACGTTTTGTCAATCATTGTTTAATGAATTGGCTAACTTTTATTTTATTTTATTTATTTCATCAGAACTAGCATCATTTATTTGCAATGCATTTAATCGAACATTTATTGTTTCAAATAACAAATTATAATTTTGACCATTCAATTTCTTCCCAAAATATACAGATTGAAGACTAACTAAGCTTTTTAGCCCCTTAAACGTCAGATGCAAAAACTAATAAAACTTTTAGTTTTTTTTTAAATGTCTGAATAAAAAGTTTAAATAAAAACTTTCTTAGAAATTTATCATAATTTAATCAAAAATAAAACTTACCTTTTTTAGTAACTGTAGCATTGATGATAGTCCTATTTGATGGCGCTAGTATGTAATGTGCGCTGGGCGACTGGGGAGTGCCCGATGACGTAGCCACCTGTATCAAAAGTTACGCCATTAGTAATTCCATTAAAACATCCCTAACGATAATGAATGAGGTGATAGAGTTCTCTCTGTGAAATTTAAAAAGTTTGAAATTAATTTATGATGCGCGGAGCTGTTAAAACGAAAAATTGGGACATAATTAATAATCGTGATAATATTGAAAATAAAAATAAAACATACATCAATAATTTTCTTAGACCTAAAAAATTCATTTTTAATTTACCAAATTCAAAAAAGAAATTAATAACATTTCATTTCCTAATTTACGAGACACATCAACTGTTTTGGTGCGCCTTAGAAATGCATCGAGACCTACAAATTTAACACTGCTTAGGCCTAACCTAGAAATAATCTAAACTAATAATTAAATGAGATTCTCTTCTGCTGATTCCAATGGAATACTATAACAGCTTCATCCTTATATACTCAGATATTTTTTTCGAAGCAAAGTAATTTTATTTGCGGTCGCAGGCATGGAAGGTAAAAAAAAAAACTCCCGTGTTTACAAAACTCACCGTAACAGCTGGCTGAGTACTATCCGTCGACATAGTAGACGTTGTGATTGGGCTCGTCGTACATTGAGGCGATGCCAACGACGTTGGAGAGGTTATCGAATGCGATGAGTTACCTGTGGAAGAACGTTTTCACATCAGTTAATGTGACAAAACACAAAAACAATAATTAATTAAATTATTTTTTCAAAAAAAGAATTACTAGTAGGCGGGATCCAATTTTCTTTTGTTACTAAACACCTGATAGTAGTTCAATTTTGTGTTATGTGACTTTAATGTTTTTGTTCCCAGCTTTGTTAATATTGAAACAATTTATTAGTAAATGTATTTCTTTTGTTTCAGGTACGTGGCATTTTGTTTAAATTATAACATAGATTTGATATCGAATTTAGTATCTATTTCATGATGAATTTGTTATCTATGAAAGTATAGATATCATTTTTTTTTAGGAAGAAACAGGGAAAAACTGAAATACGAGTAAGCAAACGTTACAAAATCATATTCTCTGAAAATGAACACAAAACGTATTAAAGTCGTATAAATAGAATATTACTCTTGGTTACATGAAATTTTGCCACTGAAACTTGTGCGCGAATCCGATATTGTAATGGAGTTTATTCGAATAATGCTATTTTACTTTGCCCGTTAAGCTTTCTGCAAAGTGGCAAAGCCAAATCAAATCAGATACAGCAGTGTTCGCGTCTAATCCAGATTGCAGCGGTTTACTCGGTTCAGACATATTAGGGGTTAAATGCGGTAGGATTACATAAAAAAAAATTTTTAACAAATTTTACTAATGGTTAAGAATGTTTTTTTTCACTCAAATAAGAAACCCGAAATTGCGCACCGGCGGGACTTGAACCTGCAACTGTCTGGCTAACCAATTAGCCATTTAGTTCTTTTACTAAAATAATAAAGAAGGTACTATTTCTTTTAATTGTTTTTACTTTTTTCTGAATGTTATTTGTAGGTAATATATTTTTCTAATCCATTAGATTTTTTTCAATTGATGAGTTTTACTTTGTATTTCACGTAATTGTGTACAAACTGTTAATTATTAACACGGCCGATATACCTTCGTCTAAAGTATTAATATAGGTTCACAGAATATGAAGATCCTTATAAATAACTAAGACAAAATTATTGCTTCCTGACCATAAAACTCGTTGTTTGTTCACATTGCAGTGTGCAAGGCGGTTCTACTGATCTCTATTTCATTGTGGCTGAGATTAGAAAACTAATTAGCGTTTGTGAAAATTAGATGCACGGTTCAGTGGCCTAGCTCTATTGGATTTAAGTAATATACTAGAACACACTAAATTAAATTATCTCTATCTTTAGCAGGTAATCTGATTTTAAGGTAATTTAGTTAAAATAATTTTATTTGACATGAGACTCTTTTGAAAACGCCTTTAGTGCTAAAATGTAAATAATTTTATGTAGATGGGAAATGCAATACAATGAAAAAGACAAGTTTCATTAAGAGGTATCTGCTAGATATTTTATTCAAAGTGACGTTTTTTATTTGAATCATACGTTGAATAGTGCTTTCTTGTTGTGAATCTTTCATGCGATGTTTCCTCATGACAAAAAGGGCCATACTCATCCAGAGATGGCATATAGTCTAAGGGTTACTCTAACAACCTTGAGTTTATATACCCACCCAGGGCTAAATGTCAACATGTCTCTCTTTCTGAACCAGTAGCTACAAAATAATTAATTAACCCAGAGTTAAGTGGCAGGCATGTGTGAAAGTGAGCTACTTTGCTGTGCATTTCAGCATACATTACTTATTTATTTTATTTAAATTTTATTTCACTGTTAGTTGTAAAATTGGCGGACATAATGCCTTGCCGCATACGTGGTCGAATGAGAAAATGAAAAAATCTTACCGACTTCATCATCATCATCAGCCAAAGGACGTCCACTGCTGAACATAGGCCTCCCCCATGGATTTCCACAGCGACCGGTTGTAAGCGGTCTGCATCCAGTGTGATCCTGCGATCTTTACAAGGTCGTCTGTCCATCTTGTCGGTGGACGTCCTACGCTGCGCCTTTGGTCGAAGAATTACCGACTTACCTGAAGGTAAAATCACAGAGCTCCTAACAGAAGAGTATGGTGGCGGCGCGGGAGTAGACGCCGGCTTCGCAGTATTCACGGTCGTGGCAAAACCCAAACCGCCACCAGTTCTCAAGTGTGGGTTCCCGTATGTGGCTGCGTAGCGGACGTCCACTCCGTGTATAATGCCACCGTTTGGTACACGATTCACTGAGGACAAAAAGTGGATTAGTATTTGGAGTAATAGTCGCTACTTACTCAGGTTCAGAGCTGGAGATTAGTTTAAACTATGATCAAATCGACATGACGTCACATCTATCTTGAAGATATGTAACAGGATTGATTTCCTGTTTCTTATACAACTTCAGATTTTGTATTGAAATTTTTTTTGACTCTTATTCAGAATTAAAATTAGTCTAACGTTAGTTGATTTACAAAGAGTCAGTAATAGTAACTTATTTATTCTTACGGCCTGTTTCACAGTTATCTTTTAGTTCTTGATAACGTTATGTCAGATACTTTAAACAAAATTACGTTTGAGATATTTGTTGGCTAGTTCTCATTTCTCTATTGTTAAACAAGCCCTTAAATCAGCGTTTCCCAGCCTTTTTCAGTCCACCGACTCTTAGGAAATCAATCACAGTTTTCACGGAACCCCTTAATAAAATGAACAGCCGTTTTGCGGCCCTTTTGCATTTAATGAGCGATTTATATATGGTCCAGAGATGAAACCGCGGACCCCCATACATACATATACTTGTGGACCCCCAGGGGTCCGCGGACCACAGGTTGGGAAACGCTGCTTTAAATAAATAATAAAATTCACCATCACTCGAAGGTAACCCAAGGTTGTTCAGTGCATTACTACTATCCTGCCTCTTGGTGCGTTGCAAGGAGTTGTTCTGAGACCCGGTGTTCGGGTTGTACTGGACTGTTGATGATGTGTCTACGCTTCTTGGCAGACTGCCGTTGACTGACCTGTAGGGACAAGTTGATTTTTGAAGGTATAACAGTTATGAAAAGACAAGAGAGTTCTACCTTAAATAGCTTGCTTAATCAGTTTCCACAAGATGCCAGTTGCCAAAATAAAATTCGAATAGCAACAAATTAAACTATACCGGTTGTTACGTTGTAGGTCCTATGACTATGAGTCAATTAAATTTACAATAATCTTATGAAATGGTTTTCTTTAATCTTATGAATTTGATCTTTTAAAACGTAAAATATTAGATGAAGAAGAATCGTGGCCTAAAAGTCTGGCAATCTACAAAATAAAAGTATTTGACTTTGACTTACCTATTTGGTGTCAGTTTATCACTCGTAGGTGACTGTACCCGTAAAGAGCCTGGAGTGTAGTCATGCCCATAATGTACGTAAGTTTGATATCCATTGCCAAAACCGTTCACCTGTTGTAACAAAAATTAATAATTAAGGAGCGAAAATGAAAATTCAGATAAAATGTAAATGGTCATCACGATTTAAACGCAGAAATAATGAAAAATCGCTGACACTTTGTATTGAAAGTGAGTATCATAACACAATTTAAAAACGTAGTGATTAATTGCTAAATGGATTAAAATTCGTGTTTAGACCCGTTAGTCTAATATTTGAAATGCCAATTACATAAGTAAAGAAATAACACATCATAACGAGGACAAAGTTTTGAAAGTTATTTAGGGCGTCCAAAAATAAAGCCATTTGGCTTAGACAACAAAACTAATCAGCCAAAGTAATATATAAGGAGTTTTAAATAAATGAAGTTAAAGATTAACAGTTTGATGGTGCAATAATTGACTCCTTACCGGATCTTTAACAAGAACTCAATGTTTTTGATGAAGCTAAAGTAATAGGAGAGAAATACGCCATTCCCACTTAAGAGGCTATTACTTTGCGCCTCTAGTATCATTTTATACAAAATACATGACCCTTTTACCCTCCACTCCATTAAATTCGAGCTACAAAGATGTTTTCAATCTAAATGTCATAGCTTTAACTGCCCACGTCAAAACTCAAACTAAAGTACATACAGTAGGATCATCAATGGTACTACGAAACTACATTTATCAATATCATTTTTGTTTTTATAGTGTTTTGTTACTATACAAACTGAAGGACATAAATTGATTAACACTTTCCAGCGCGGTATCCCAGACACAATAGAACTTTTATTGTTTTACGGCCATAGCCGTTCACCGCCCTGGAAAATGTTAAGCCACCTCGTCTGTTATAGTTGCTTTTTACAAGTGCAATGGTACTAGTCAAAAAGCTTTCCTGATATACTATATCTTCAGCCTTCGGCCAGTATTTATGTTGGTGCTACCCAACACCGGGGGAACGCTTATTGGATGGCGACGTTTAAAAAGTCATAATATTCACTGGGGGCACTTATACACGTCCATTGGGAATATGAACCCTTCCACTGCTTCGGGATAATTGTGGGCTAGTGCTGAGAAGAAGCAGCGTAACAAACTCAGTCACTATTGTCAATACCTCTTTTCAAATGTTTACTCGTCATGGCAAAGTTTTGTTACTACAGTCAATTAGTGAATCTACTGCACATATTTAAGTTATATCCCGGTTAGAGCGGACATCGCAAAGGGAAGTTATATTGCTTTGCCTATTATTATTTTACCGACCCACGCTAACCTTTGCAACGCAAACATCTCTTTTGTCTGTCAACAATTTGTATTAAAACACCTACGTTTTTCATTGTTCTAGTTGCGTCACAGTGCTTGTCATATTTATCATTTTGCGAAGATAGATTGAGGCATACTCGTGTATCAGATTTGGAAATAGATAGTTTTGGTACCAACGGACTTTACTCATGACGAAAAGAAAAGTAGAATGTATGATGAATCTTGGAGATTAGGGATGTCAAATTGAAATGTTTTTTAACTCAACATTCACTATGATTGATAGTATCTTAAAAATAGCCATTTGTATTGCTTTATTGTATTTCTTTTATTATATATGATTATTATATATCTTTTTTTATTTAATGGCATAATAACCGATTTATAAATACTCAGAATCTTTTAAAATAGATCCCAAAACATTTTATCAAAATAAAAAACAAGAAACAACACAGGTCCCAAAACCGTACCTTGTAGCAGTCCGCGTAAGCCGGGTCGTTGTAATCGTTGCTGTATCTGTATGGCTGGTAGGTGTTATTTTGATTGATCGACGACAGCTGAACGGCACCGGCTAGTGCCACGCCACTGCCCAGTTTCGCGTTGGAGCATAAAGTACTGTCCGACCCAGTGTTGGAGTAGTCCTAGGGACAAATAATTTGTTAGTCGTAACAGGAAAAGCAGTAACACTTCATTAATTAAAACTTTTAATTAATTAGAGTAGAAGTCCCTACCACTTTACTAATTTCAAGCAAAAGTCTCTAGTAGGTACAAATGACACAAAAACAGGCGTCAGAAGCAACAAACTTGATAGTTCAACACAAAATAAAATTGGGTGTAATACTCGTACTAATGTTCCAGACAAAAGCGTTTATAAAGTCCACATAACTTAACAATTGCCAAACATGACCTATGATTTTTACAGTTTTGTTTTTGAGGCATTCACGACAGCCGATATTAATAATCCTGCTGATAAATCAATGATTTTTGTAAATTGTGGTGGACCTTTCTATTGTCCTAAAATAAGGAAAATTGATTGTGGTGTGGCACTAACGTCTAATGTGAGTAAATTATAGAAAAGTAAAATTGCGGATTGGTAGTTAGTGTATACTAAATAAGTTTTTTCATTAAAGTGATTTTATAAAGGTAATTTCTTTACCAAGAAGATGTAGCCTGAAAAAATATACCAACGCTCTTTGGATAAGCTTAGACCAGCAATTTTAATTTTTTTTTTCGATAAAATAGTAAGATTTTCTACACCACAATATGGATCTTTCTAATGCCAACTTTAACTGAATTAGAGATTCTAACTTCCACTTAGCCAAAATACCACAATATATTGTTGACCGCAAATATAACTTTCTTTTTTAAAGTATTTGTATGAAGAACAAAGTTATGTTTGCGGTTGTTGAAGATGTGCTATATCTCAAAAACTACTAGTTCGATTTTGCTCAAACCAATTTTCGTTGAAAGTTTTTGTTGAGATCTACATCATATATTTTTTTCAAAATTTTCACTTCCTTAGTTCAGAAGTTAGATGGGGGGGACGCCCATTTTACCACTTTAGAAGCGTCTATATCTCAAACGTTAGACTTTTAGAAGAAATGATTTTAGGAACCTCAATGTCATTTTGAAAGACCAATCCATAGACACCCCACACGTATAGGTCTGGCCAAAAAATTTTTTTTAGGTTTTAGTTTCATGTATGGGAGCCCCCTTAAATAACATTTTTTTTAAATTTTGTGTATCTGAATCGGAAAGCGGTGAACAAGATACACCTACCTACTAAGTTTCAATCGTGTGATGCTTATAGTTTCAGAATAAAGTGGCTGTGACATACGGACGGACAGACAGACAGACAGACAGACAGAACCCTAAAAACAGTCAAACTGTTAGTGAATTTGAATAAGTAAGTTATATTTTTGTCTTCACAAATATTTGATTTTATAAAAGTGAAATCCACTGTTTTCGACATAAATCCAAAATCTAATACTACTTTTTTCCCTTACAACAATACAATTTACCAAGCATTTTTATGAACTGTTTTAATGGTAAAATTTTATCTTTCATACATTATATTTTCAAAATTCACGTAGATTTCTTAATACAGGAGATTTTCTTCTTTTTCCTTTTCGATTATGTCCGAAAATAATGTTGTAAAAACCTAATAATAGCCTTATCTCGCTACAACGTAACTTGGCTTGACTTGACACTATTTATTTTATGATTCTCAGTGAAACTGGGATAAGGTATTTTTAAAGTCAGAAAAGCTATTTGTAAATTTTACTTTTTTTACAAATTACTTTTAACCGTATCTTCAAGACCTAATTGACAAATCGAGGGTGCTGCCCTCTATCCTTCAAATGAGCTCAAACAAAACTCAATAAATTCTCAAAACTTGCTAAATACTTTGTTTTTAATCTGATTATCTTCAGCTTACTGGCAAACTTATTAATGTAACTAATTAATTACTTTCTAAAACAATATTTACCGCAAACAATTTTCAAAGTTCAAATTACTTCAAAACTAGCCTGTTTGTAACTTTCCCTCGGAGACTGATTTGATTGATTAATATTTTAAAAGCATGCCAAGGCTTAATAAATTGTATTAATAAGACATTGTTTTATTTTATAATAACGCCTAAATTTCTTTTTGACGCATATTTAATTCACTAATTAATGTTAATCCTATTAAAGAAATTGGTGGCATGGCCGCATTATTGAAACGGATTCATAATGATTTGAGCAGGTATTAGGGACTCGTTTGTCTTGAACCTCGGGTAAGTATCATAATACCGAAATTCATAATACCTGTGGACGAAATACCGAAAATTTGAAATACCGATAGTTTAAAAATACCGATAGTTTAAAAATACCGAAATTTCGAAATACCGAGTGTTGAGATACCAATACCGGCTTTCGGTGTTCTGTCATTCGGTATATTATACACCGTGCTTTTTTAAACCGTCTTACAGCCGAAGGCCACTTAAAGTATCCAATAACTACATGTCATTCGTTAAATAAAACTTGGTTATTATTAAGATTTCAAAGCCTAAGACATTAAAGAAGATATCAGCACAATTTAGTACGAAACATCCTGTAACGAGCACTACGCGCGGATCATTCACTCGGCTGTCTAGCACTACTGACCTAGTTTTACGCACGAATACCTCGAATAGAAAGAAAGGGGCGAGGCGGTGGGCGTCACAAAGGATTGCGCTAGCGCATGATTGGTGAGAGATCCACGTGGACTGTCTTAGATTGGCTAACGGTGCGGAACGCGTGGAGGCGGCAAGGTCAAGGAATGCATTGTTGAAAACGTAAACATTATGAACAGGATGATACATTACGTAACATTACTATTAGATATTTTTTACACCAAAATTATGTGGAGTGTAATAAAAAAATAACATACCCTAGAGGTTTATTAAGATGGTTACATTACGTGGGCTTCGGGTGTAAGACGGTTAAAAAAGCACGGTGTATTCGATACGTATTTTGGACGTAAGTATTTCAACCGTACGTATTATTAACTTTATTCTGATACGTACCTCAAACCACATATCGAACGCTTAAAAATACTCCTATTTTAAAGAGATTTTTTGTTTGTATCAAGTCCAGCGTGAAATTACAGTGACTAGAAGGTATCAATTTGAAAAGTTAAAATACAAGTAGTTCCAATTGAAGTCGTGAAGCGAGCCGATTAATTCTAAGAGATGGTTATTACTCATCGGTTAAACGCATGATAACTCGTTTAGCCGCTTGGTTGATTGATGTAGTAGCCAAGAAAGATCAGACAGTACAAAAATACAGTGACAATACATTGGTTAATACGATTCTTGAAAAGGAACGACACTTTGGACAAATTCTTTCAATAAACACCTGACTGAATCCATTTATTTTTATTTTTAATAAACACCAGTAATTCGCGACTGACTTTGTTAGTGGACCAGGTTTTCGCAATTAAAAATTACCTAATCATAACATTCTTAAAATCGTATCTTAAACCAATTCTAATCGAATTGCTCAGCTCAGCTCATTTTGCTTTAAGCTTTAAAAAGTTCTCTGCGCTTATAAAATGTTATATCTGAATCAGTATAATATAGTATCTGAAGCAGCAGACTCACAACAAAAACAACAAATAAGTAATATGAGAAAAAATAAAAAAAATACCTTTATTTTTTAATTTTTTTCTCATTTCGATTTTATGACTTACATACTTTTGTGATTTGGCTGATACGGTTGATCTATATTAGCGTGAAACGAAACATTATACTTATAGTATTAATATTGATCATGTGTTCGGTATACTCAGTAAATATTGGTGAGTCGGCCACGGTAAAGGAAATTAAATTTCTTGCCACGTAATTACATTGAAAGCCGTTTTGAGTGATTGAGCGGTAACGTTTTATTTACTAAGTAACGTAAGTATGGCGAGACATGAAAACAAATAGTTATCGCTGATATACGAAGTAAGGACGTTATTAACGTCATATTTTATTCATAAACTATATTTTCTAATAACCTAAAAGGCTCTAGGTTATAAAAGTATTATATTTCGTAAAACAAGTTTATTTTGTTATAAAGACGATTGCTTCATGTAAAAAATAGCTTTTACGCTACTTTAACAAATATTGAAATATAACCGACATTTGCGGTCAATCTCAACTTTGTTTGTTTTGATTGTTTGTTTATAGTGCCCAAGTGTGCGCGCAATACACAATTCTAATACTTCACTCTCTCACTGAAGTTGGTGGTGATGACACCCCCGTGCCTCGGAAAGCACGTTAGGGCATTGGTCCTGCGCCTGATCTCTCATCGATCATGTCGGATTTGCCGTCTCACCGAATTAATGAGAGTGAAGAAGCAGAGAGTGCACTTTTGTATTGCGCACACATTTGAGCAATATTATATCTGCTGCGTACCTGGCCTATCTCTGTTGAGGGAGGTCACCTTCTTACCGAAAATCGGTAGGATAATATTTTATTTCAAACAACAACCGATCGTTTTATAATAGTTTATACACATTTAGTACTTACGATCTCGCAGCTTCCATTCGCTTGCCTCAACTCCAGTTTCAAGTCACTTATGTTCGAGTTCCTGTCATTCTCCTTGAACAGTTCCTCAGCTGTCACTGTGACATCTGGCTTCTCTGTCACTTGTGCCTGCTTGCTCTTTCTTTGCTTCCGTTGGCATAGTATTACTAGCATTATCACTGAGGCCACTAGTATCGTCCCTGATGTCACGCCGAATAGTATCAAAAGGAGTGGGAAGGTTTCTGTAACAAAAGAATTTATATAAAATGCTAAAATGCAAGACAGTTAGTAAATTTTTTTATGTAAGAAAAACTGAAAAACATAAAATTACGCATTTAGAACATTTAGAAAATTTAGAACCAAATGCTTTTGGAGTCGGTACATGATGTCAAGCTTACGTACACTAATAGTCAACGCACATCATTCACCGACTCGACATAATTTGATTCTTCTAAAGGTGGGTTTAGTCTAAACGAACAAAGAACTAGAGCTAGAACCAGAACATTCTTTCATTTCAGCGTTTTAAAAAATATCGAGCGAGCGTTCTTAGAATATTCTATAGAACGCAATAGAACAACGAACGAATGCTCTGAATATAAGAATATAATGAAGTGGGGATAGAATGACCATTTGCTCGTCTGATTTAAGTGGGCCTTAAATAGACGACAAATGCGTTTATTAAAAGCTTTTAGTCAGTTTTATGAATGCGGTTGATATTTTTTTATGAATGATGTATTCTTCAGATTAATGGTAGCCAGAACCTATTAGTACATTGTGAACGCTCTGGGCACTCCTGACAATAATATATTCCATTTGTAACTGCTGTCTCCGTTGTCGTATTGAATCTAGTTTCTAAATATACCCACCATAAAATTGTTACAGAAACATCCTAAAAGCTTGCAAGGCATTGTATTATTTTGTCTAAAAGTAGATCGGTATCCTAACTATCAACAGTAGTTTCAAATGTAGTTTTGTCTGATACATTAGGGTGGCTATTTCTGGGACAGAACAACAGCATTTTGTATATGTCACGAAAATCACGGATGTTAGTTTAAGTGAACTAAAATAGATAACACTAAAATAACTCGCGTACAATTTGGAACCATTTGAATGTTGGGGTAGATTTAGGATATTTGTGTAGAGAACTTACGTTTCATTGATATTTAATTTATTTTCGGTCAGGGTGGAGTGTTAAATTATGTACTTATAAGGAGAAAATTAATGATTTTGCATTATACAATGGCATTAAAAGATGTAGCTACGGCAATCGACTTTCTACCATATCATCAAATTCTTGATTTGCTACTTGACAGGACGATCAAAATCATTGAGCAACTATTACTAGGGTATGGAACTGACACCACGAACAAATTTTGTGCTCCACAAATTGACGACACATTAACCAACTCATAGTATAAATTGAAAATTAAATTTTCAAAGAAAACATCACTATCTTGTCGTGTTTGCGACACATTTTTTGCTTGCTTGGCATAGCTTCTCTATACGTAGTAGTAACAATTCAGTGATCAAAATAGTCAGTAGGCTATTTCAGGGTTTATTTTTACAACTACTACTGTCTTGATTTTTTTTAAATACGATAGCATTTTTTGACTAACAGCCTTTTAAAATACGAATAATTCAAATATAAAATGTCATTTTGTATAAGGTATTTGGCAGATAACGCTTACGAGTCCTGAAATTGCCTAAAAATTGTGGAACAGGCCGAAAAGAATCAGTTTACTTATATTGCATCATCATCTTTCCTGATTGCAGCAAACCCCAAAAAGAGGGCTTTCCATAAAAAAATATCCCGGCTTAATTTTATTGAAGGGCAGACGAATGTCCCGTACTCACATACACGGCATAAAGTTAAAGTAGCGATACATTCCGCGTAATGTCCCCTCGTTATATAATAATGTGGGTGCGACATATTTAGGCTAACCGTAGTATGGGGAAAATGTGGAAAAAAATCGGTGTGGTGGACTGTGGAGCATATTGCGCGGTCAATAGTTTGAGTTAAGGAATTTTAAATAGTTGGAGTTAACGAATTAAGAAGTTGAAATAAGAACTTTTTAATGGTGGAAAATGCATAGTTTAAAAAAAACTTTATCAAAATACACGTCTACTAGAAACTGGTCTAGAAAAATAAAACTCTGTAGTACATTTCCTAATAATACCACCTAGTTGACAAAAAAATATGAGCGTTGAATAACTATTAACGATTTTTAGGGTTCCGTACCTCAAAAGGAAAAAACGGAACCCTTATAGGATCACTTTGTTTTAGGGTTCCGTACCTCAAAAGGAAAAAACGGAACCCTTATAGGATCACTTTGTTGTCCGTCTGTCCGTCCGTCTGTCAAGACCCTTTTTCTCAGGAACACGTGGAGGTATGAAGCTGAAATTTATATCAATTACTCAAGTCTACCGTCCCTTGAAGCTGTGAAAAAATCAAACTTCTAAGCCAACGCAATCAAAAGATACAGCCGTTTATGCCGCAAATTTTCGACACTTGCAAGGGAATCAAAACCTACAGGGTGCTTCCCGTGAACTCAGAATCTTGAAATTTGGTACGAAGCAACGTCTTATAGCATAGATAAAGGAAAAATTACGAAAACCATAAATTTTTAGTTACATCACATAATATATATTTTTTAAATAATTTTAAACTTACTACCCATTTCCTCATAAACGCGTAGAGGTATTAAATTGAAATTCATACCAAATACTCAGGTCTATAATATCTTTAAGCTGTAACAAAATCAAACTTCTATGTCAACGCAATCAAAAGAAACAGCAATTTAAGCTGCATATTTTGAAACTCGCAAGTACTCGCAAGGGAATCAAAACCTAAAGGGTACTTCCAGTCGAACTAAATTTGGCATGAAGCAACGTTTTATAGCACACATAAAGGAAAAATTCCGAAAACCTTAAATTTTTAGTTACATTACAAAATATATATTTTTTAATAAATATAAACTTATTACAATAAAACAAAATAAATAAACTTATTACTTTTTTCCTCATGAACGCGTAGAGCTATCAAGTTGAAATTCATATTGTTTTTTTTGCTGAGTGGAGAATTCCTAATTCAGTTAAAGTTGGCACGGAACCCTCAGTGCGCGAGTCCGACTCGCACTTGGCCGGTTTTTTCTTTTGTCCCTCTATTACTTCCTTTATGCCGCTGTATTTTCCTATGGTTGAATGGCAGAGAATGCTTTTAGCATTTGTGCATGAAGTTTTAAATAAAATCACTATTAGTGTGCTTTATGTGGGTTTTAATTGAAATACTAAGTAAAACGTAATTATTAATTTTATATTTAGCAAACATGAGTCACAAATTATAACAAGCTAAAAAATACGCGTACCTGCTTAAGTTCAAAGTCACCTGTGTCATAACATGAAAACAAGGTTGAATAACATAATATTTTTAAAGTAATTACTTTTAAAATATAAAAATATATTCAACGTAATCATGAAAGCTTTAGTGCCCACCATTCTAAGGTAAACAGGTCACCTTAACAATAAAAACGTACTGCAAATTAGTTCTAACAAATTCAACATTAATATTCATGAACTAAGGCTAGACTGAAAAACCTAGAAAGAAAATGTCCAGTGTCTAAGCCGTTTTTTTATTGGTTGTAAGCAAAATAGTTTAAATAAAAAGGAAAAAACTATGTGTGGTAATCCGAGGGGAAAGGCTAGTTTTAACAGTGGACGTATTCTGGATGAAATAACAACCGCGATTAATTTCAATATATTGAGTTAACTTAAGAAATTTTTAAATACCAAGATTCTTAAAAAAAATAATATATAAAAATAAAGTAAAGTTAGCCTGTAAGCATTTCACTGCTGGGCAAAGGCTTTACCTCAAGTATGAGGTAGTAAGAGCCATACGACAAAAAAACATACGAGTATTAATTCACGTTTGTATCTTGTCTCGTTCCATATTTTTTCCAGTTTATCTTTTCTATTAATGTACAGTTTCTCGTTTAAGTCCTATTTAATTACTTTCGCCCAAATATAAACTACCAAAATATAAGAACAATGAATTTTTCGTAAAAAAAAGCTTCTTGTAGTTCATTTCAAACCAAAACCAGGACTGTCATAAAAATAAACACAAGTACGTTTAAAATACATTGGCTTAGTACCACAGAAAACTGTCAAGAACTATTCAAAGGCAAATGGTAATGGATGTACGTGACGCGGCATAGTGGCTGAGTTGTCATGTTCCTATTGCCTGAACTTGCCTGGATTTCAGCTGATTTATTATTAAGACCATGAACTTAGCTCGAGTACTAAAACACCTACATTTGAAATATCAACCCAAACCTCACACAGCAAGGTCTAATTTTGTAACGAACTGACACAGAAACGGCAAGATTCAAACACGTCTTTGGAATATAAACTCAGAAGCTTTAGACCTAAAGTCGGGAATACTTAATGAAAGTCGGTTTTACAGAAACAGCAACATCAGGTAACACGTCAAGTCAGATATATCAAAAGTGGACGACGAATTTATGGTCGGAGATATAATTTGGGAGAAATTTAATTTTGACCAGAGTTATAACATATTCAAGTAAAGTTCTATGTTTATTGCAAAACATTTAAGTATAAGATAGATTAGGTAGCTATGATAATGTATGTTCAGTTTGTCTAGAGATTATTTCTGACACTACTTGTTTTGTCTCAAAAATCAAAAAACCGGTTAAGTGCGTGTCGGACCCGCGCACTGAGGGTTCCGTGCCACCCTTAACTGAATTCAGGGTCCACTTACTTTCACTTAACGAAAACATCACAATATATTGCGACAGCAAAAATAACTTTGTTTTTCATAGTGTTTGTATGAAAGACAAAGTTATATTTGCGGTTGATAAAAATGTGCAATATCTCAATAACTTATGGTTCGATCTCCTTCAAACCAATTTTCGTTGCAAGTTTTTGTTGAGATCTACATCATATATTTTTCAAAATTTTCACTTTCTTAGTTTAAAAGTTAGAGGGGGGGGACGCCCATTTTACCACTTTGGAAGCGTCTATATCTCAAACCTTACACTTTTAGAAAAAATGGTTATAGAAACCTCAACATCATTTTAAAAGACCTATCCATAGACACCCCACACGCATATGTTTGAGTAAAAAAAATTTTTTAGTTTTTAGTTTCATGTATGGGAGCCCCCCCTTAAATATTATTTTTTCTTACTTTTTGTATCTGAATCGGAAAGCGGTAAACAAAATACACCTACCTACCAAGTTTCATCTATGTAATGCTTATAGTTTCAGAATAAAGTGGCTGTGACATACGGACGGACAGACAGACAGACAGACAGACAGACAGACAGACAGACTTGACGAAACTATAAGGGTTCCGTTTTTTGCCATTCGGCTACGGAACCCTAAAAAGAGTTTGAATAACGTTCGCTGTATTTACCGGTTGCTGTAGAAAACCGCAGGGTAGGTCTATAATCAGCAATGGACGTCCTTTATGATGGAAATATTGCTGATAATGATGATGATACAAAGTACTATCTTCAAAAAGTTATGTTACTTACTGTTAGGCTTCAAAATGATCTCCAAAGTGTCGCTGCCATACTCATTGGACACGTTGCACTTGTAACTGCCAAAATGTCTTGACTGGCTCTCCCTGATAATGAGGGTAGAATTGACCACACCCCCTGGCTGTAAGTCCTCTAAGAAGGCGTAGTCCTAGACAATATAAACACAGGTTATACTTAAAGAAAAATTATGAAAAATTTAAAAGAGTATCAATAAAATATCGTTTTTTCCAAGACCTCAGATGCAATAGAGATGATTTAAAGAAGACAGCGATTTGAATTGGATACAGACTTACGAAGAGCTTTTCGTAGAAGGATAGTGAAAGAGGCGATACCTACAGCGAAATGGTCAAAAATTACTTATCGTATGATATTGGTAACTATAGGTAGACCGCGAAACTGAGACCTCGCCTGCGGGACATAGGGGCGAGGGGGGAGGCGAGAGCGGGTGACGTGTGCGGCGCGGGCGGGTGTATCCGCGCCGCCCGTATCTCTCACGCCACCCGCTCTCGTCTCCCCCCGCGCCCCTGTGCCCCGCAGGCGAAGTCTCAATGAAGCGGTTCACCTATAATAGCATCGCATTTAAAAAACATCACTATAGCTAAACTTTGCAGATCATTTGAATGATTATTGTCATATTTTTATAGGTTTTTTAATGAATAAATGAATGGTTTATTCAGAAATACATATCATATTTTGTCCAAGTTTATCTAACGAATCTTTCGTCTGAAGTGACATTGCAGTTTCTTGAAATATCTAATTCTTTACTAGCAAGACTACTACCAATAAGTGCATATTGGTACTTTTGATATTGTTGGGGTATCTAACCTGATCATGGGCTGTGGACGAATACCTAGACCCTGAGTGATAACCCGTAGCCTCAATGGCATCGGAGAACACTGACTGGTTTTTGTGGGTATACCCAATAGGGGAGTCCCACATAACCCCTCATCTCCCCGGGGATCAGCGGGTATTCGTAATATATTTCAAGTCATTAAAAAAATTACCTGATCATGTATAGCATCTATCTCCTTCCCATCAAAAGTCCACATGATGTTATCAATCCTGGGCACAGCGAACGCAGCACACTCGATGTTCACTGTGTCTCCTTGAGATCCGTATTGGGTCTGGTTTGACAGAATCTTTGGTGGGCCTGTGGAGAAATGTGTAATCTTTATTCTGGCCTGTTACTGTTTCGAGTACTAATTTACGGTCGGGGCCTCTTACGAAAATCGCTTGCATACACGATACCAAAACGGGCGTGACTTCGACGTAAGGTGCAAGTGACTTTGGGTCTGAGGATGGCGGTGGGGCGATGACCTCGATAGCACCTCATGGGATTTAAATTTCTATGAGATGGCTTATGTACATTCTAATTCGTACACATTTGATTTTGGGCAACTATTCATGTACCTGTCTCAGTACTTTGTATTTTGTTTCAATATCCTATTTCTTACATTGACCAAAAATAATACCGAATCGCCTGCCGTACAATGAGCTCGCAATTCAGAAAACCGGCAGATATGCAAAGATAAACAGAAACATCACCAGACGTGATGCAGCCCTGAAAGTGAGTGGTGTGTAACGGCGAGCCGCAACCCTGTCCATCTACAGCCACGACCACTCTGTCAAGAGTGCCCGACTCAGAAGAACACATTGACATTCTTGGTTGAATATCTTGCTCGGATCAATCGAAAATGCATTAAAACGTAATAAATTGTTCCAGCCATTACCACTATTCACTATAGTCCAAAACTAGGCGTGGTTGTCTATGATAAGGATATTTAAATCAAATATAAATATTAACATCTACACCTCTGAAAAATATCTACAATTGTGATATTTTCGCAATTTCTCTTTACAAACATTTACTGCAGTATGGTATAACGGGAAAAATATATCACTTACCTAATTTCATACCCAGAATTACGTCAGTATTTGAACCAAATCAAAGACGAAATGATCAAACAACTCTGATACAGGGTGTTCGTATCCTTCAAAAGTATTACATAATTCCCTTAGGCTATTGCGTCATCAGCCAGTCATCACTTTACGGGTAATAACGAAAATGGGGGAAAGAATTTCAAAAGAACTCTATTCATAGTATAGAAATAAGGATTCGTAAGCATAACAGCTACGTACAAAGAAAAATGCTGGCGAAGTCACTTGAATGGAAGAGAAAACAAATATTGGATGTGAAAAGGAAAATAATTAGGTGTATTTAATTAGGATGTATTCACGTAATAGCAGTAAATAAGACGTATTTACGTAACGGTGACGTGATATTATAGTGAATAATTAAAAAAATCGACTTGTTCTATAGTGACTTTATTGGTAGAAAAAATTTGCTTGTCTGTTTTTTCTTTGCTTAGTGAAAATAGTAAGCTATCTTTCATAACTTTCAAAATAACACAAGTCAATAAAATTAATGAACTATTCGATTTAAAAAGATCACAGTGTTCAACGATGAAATGCCTGTGCAGGTTGTGATTTTGTGTTTATTTTTTTTTTAATGAATTACTTCGTAAAGAAAGGAATATCAAGATTGTTTACAATATTCGCAAATAAAACACACAGACTTTGAATATTTGCGTGTCATTACTTCATAATGTACTCATATATTGTAAATACTTTCTGTGATGGTTTTAACCTGAAATAGGTAGCTGTACACCCTGTATTTTTACAAGTAAAACTTAACGCTTTTGTTATACTAAAAGGCTCAAACAAAAGCCAAGTTCTGAACAATCAGTACGAACATGTGTTACTTCGTACAAAGACCATTAACAGTACAAATAAAAGTTAAAAGTAAAGTTAATTGTTTACGATAACTTTCACAGAATGACTTTGAGACGGAATGTCTTTGAAAGTTGTCTAAATTATTGTGATAATTGTTGGTTCACATGAAAATGGACGATTATAAAGGCACCTTGAATTGAAGATATTATCAAATGCGCGCTTGTTTTACTGATATGTTATTTGAATAGATCAAATCGCGCCATTCTGTTATAATGAATACAGAACAGCAGTTTTTTTATTTATTTTCTACGCTCAGTTGAACCTTTTTAGTTCATGCAACCAATATCTTTTAAAATCAAACTATTAATTCTCTTTTTACGGATATAAATTTTAAAAGTATAAAGTATATAAATGTTTATTAACAGCAACTTCCACTGCTTTTTTGTACATTGACTGGTAGGGAATGTCTTATGGCATAAAATTAACTAATTGTGCAACTCTCAGTGTAAGCTGTTTTTTTTTAATTATCACTAAAACAGTCTTTTTTACATGAGGGGTGGTACGACCTCAACGCTTAAAAATCGATTAATGACCGATTTTTGATGAAGGTCGTTTGCGTCTAATGAATTACTTGACAATACAAAAGAAAACATTTGTTGGAAAAAACAATTTGCCCTTGAACTCGACAATTTAAAGGAAATCCACGGCAGTAAAATTAATTTGTCAACGACTACAAATAAATTGTTGTCCTCTAACTCATGTAGAGTTATTTTCACAGCGTAAAGGTACTTTTTTTTATTATTCTCATATTTTAAGGACTTTTATCTTACAAAGATATGCTGGTCCTATCATACCTTATCAAAACCACAGATAATATAATACTACTCAAAACTATACAAAAATGAAGGTATGCTTAATTTAAGGTGAGAGTCAGTTGTAAAGATAATATAATATTTTAAACACGTTAGTTTGGTGTTGTAGTTATAAAACGTTTCACTTTAAATCCCTAATTCTCTATTATACCTCCTGAATTACTATATTATATGAGATTATTATTGAAAACTGGCTTAGCAATTCAATTCTAATACATCACGTAGATACCCTGTAATACTTTTATTTGCAATGACATAGCCAGAACTAAATGTAAGCAAATTTTCTTTTAAAAGCTTGTGGTTTCATAGCTATTATGAAAACCTTGAAGGCCAGAGAATAGTGGCTTTAATAATTCAATTTCTAGGTTAGCTACCGTATAATTTACTTTAAAGACATGGCCTAGAGATTGCGTACAATGTTATTTGATAATGTTAGTAGTAGATAATTAGTTAAGCAGTCTTTGGCACTAATGATGATACCTACGTTGAAATAGATCAAAGACTTTAGTTCCATATCTTATCTCATAAAGTGAAAGATAGTATTTCATTGAGGCCTAATTGACAAACAAACACTGCCCAACGAGTAATTCAAATATGGAACGTCATTTAGATGAATTAAATGATAAATAAATATGCGCTAAACAACACACCATTGTCTAGTTTCGAAGTTAGGAATTTTTTTCCTTGTGTTAAGAAGTACCAGACAACGATTTTGATGAGGGCGTTTCCCATAAATACTTAAATACATGTAACATTCATGACTTAAGTCACGCGCTCATCACACAAACATATGACCCTTGCGGGATTCGGACCCGTGACCTCTGGTTCAGTAGTCAGTCAGAAGCGCTAACCACTGCACCAAACGTGTCGTCAAATCAAAATGAAGTATCTGACGCTAACCAGAACTTATTTAGATATAATGGTGAAACTCTCTTGAAATCATATCTGTCTATGCCACTGGTTTAGCCTGGAGACAAGAGCGAATCCATTTCAAATAAAAAAAAAACTGACCGTAACCGTTTTTTAGGACTTACCTACCTTCCGAATTTGAACAGATAATAAATATAAGTCGAAAACACACTATCTAGTAAAATACCTACATTTCTGAAAAAGCACCTACATGTTTTTGACAAGATACTTTATCAAAAAATAAACTTCAAACTGTAAATAAGCACCATAAAAACAAATTAGAATTTCCTCTATAAAATCTTACCTTTTATAAACACAGATGCCTCTGCCTCAATCTCGGGAAAGCCTTCTATACTAGCTTTGCACACGTATCTGCCTGCGGTATGTGTGTCCACGCTGAGAGTTAGGTTGGCCGTTTTACCGACGCGCTGTAAAAGAAGAATCTGGTTAGATATAAAATAGCTTTGTTATATCTTTCGCCCAAATGCGGCGATGACGGTTTTTTTTACGATGACTACACAATTAAGTAGTAAGTAAATGTATAAACTAGATAAATCATAGTACAGATTCACTCTATTCATTCTCATAACAAGAATTCCCTCGCACGTTTTTTTATCAACATAAAGGTTTGACTGGCAGAGAATGCTTTTAGCATTAAGTCCACCTTTGTACACTATGATTTGTGCAATAAAGTCTTTAAATAAATAAATAAATAAATATTTTTGTGTACGCGGCCCGTTTCGATGACAAGTAGCTTCAAGAAGAATTGAACTCATTATCATCATTATGCTCTTGCCATGTTAAGATATTTCTACTTGTTATTTCGTTATCTGAAAAATTAACTTAACCTTGCCTTATGTGGACATGCACGTAAAAATCTTGTGGTGTCCAGATGACGAAATAATAAGTGATAATATTTTTAAGGTCCGTCAACTGCACACACGTGTGTCCAGTCTCAGGACACAGGTGTCCAGTTGGTGAATAACCCAAACATCTAACGTAAATAAAAACAGGATTTCATTTACAAATATATAATAGAAAACCTTTCGTTATACACTTAGAGTACTTGTAACGAAAGTTCAACGGAAAATTTTCTATTTCTATTCATTGTATTGTTCTATTTTTATGCTAAATACTCGTAAATAATCGGCACCTAATATAGTTTTATCTCTCAAAAGCCCACACATTATTTCTATTATCTTTCTTTGACCAACAAAGAGAAAACACAAAAACTTGGACCTTTTTTGTTTATTTTTAATTCCCTACAAGGGCGCTTTATCAAGATTTCCCTTTATGAATACTTATAATGGAAGGCTACCTATGTTTCTTTGTCTTTACAAGCTATCAAAACTTACTTGTAACTGTTTGATGTAAATCAAGAAAAAGTAATAGAAGTGGGAGTTAATGGAGACCCTTTTTAAAAGAACTTAGGCTTTTTGTAGACGAACTACACAGCTTGACTTTTCATTATGGCATGAGGTCAATAAATTGTATTCAAAACTAAAAATAATGCAATAGGTACCTTTTACAAAAATTATGAAAAGATACTTCCAAGCTTGTTGACTGCTAATGCTTTTAGCGTTAAGTCCACTTTTAAATAATCCTTCCAATAAAGTAAAAAATAATAATTGAGAAGAAAACTACTTTCCAAAAAGAGAAAAATGTAGCCATTCCCTAATTTACTAAACACTTTATTGGCGTTTTGGGGACGATTTTAACAAAATACACGGCTTATGTTCTATTAATATTTATGGACCTCGTTTTTCGACCCTTAACCGTTAGCTTAATACCGTAAGGACACTAAATAAGGAGGCAGGTTTCCATAATATTTCCTCTGACAAGATAATCATTTATCCCCATATCTTCAGTTTCAAACAGCATCAATAAATCATCACATTCTTAATAACGTCTTTGTTTTGCTATTGTAGAAAGGATATGGCAAAAAAAAATGTCACTTGTAGAAAGAATAGGAAGAAAAAAAGTCAATAATTCGAATCAAAAACAAATGCACCTACACCATTTTTTTCTCAATCCGAGCGAAGACATTAGAAAATAACAAATGAAAATCGCACTCGAAATGATGCGTCGGATTAATCACTCGGCAAGTCAGGCGACTAATCGCGATTTTGCGTCCGCTCTAATCCGTGCAAACAAATGGCGAATTAAATGAGATTATTTAAAGGGCAGGTTTCCGCAGAAGTGTCGGTTAGTAGGTTACTGTCGATGAATTTTGTGGTAGCTTTTTATCTATACTAATATTATAAAGCTGAAGAGTTTGTTTGTTTGTTTGTTTGAACGCGCTAATCTCCGAAACTACTGGTTCGAATTGAATAATTATTTTTGTGTTGGATAGTCTAGTTATCGAGGAAGGCTATAGGCTATATAACATCACGCTACGACCAATAGGAGCAAAGATATAGTGGTAAATGTGTAAAAAACGGGAGAAAGAAGTCACTATTCCACGCGGACGAAGTCGCGGGCAAAAGCTATTTATAGATATTGACCTATTTTTATTAACAACATAAAAAAAACATAAACTGTAGGTAGACCGCAAAATTGAGATCTCGAGGGGCAAAGGGGTGCGGGGAGAGACGATAGCGCGCTTAGTGAGCGCCACGGGCTGGTGTTTCCGCGCCGCCCGCACTTCTTCCACTATTTTCCTCCCCCTCGCCCCTGTACCCCTCCCCCGCAAACGAAGTCTCATCATCATCAGCCTATATTAGTCCACTGCTGGACATAGGCCTCCCCCAATGAGCGCCATAGCGCCCTGTCTTCGGCTTGGTGCATCCAGCAACTACCTGCAGTCTTCCGCAGATCGTCATCCCATCTGGCGAAGCGAAACGTTAAATCACGAGAGAAGAGATATTACTTTTCACTACTGTGAGAATGACACCATAAACTAAAGACGTTTTTCAAATTAAATCCTAACTTCAAACAACCATATTTGTACTTCAAGATATAAAAAAGTGGAAAAACGGATATCCTCGCCTTAACTAAGATTATTGTTAAGCTCATTCGCGCCTCCCATTTTCGTTTGCGTTTTGTTCTTTATTCAACTTCTGTCATTGTCTCTGGTTTAATTACATTATCGAGTTGTAGGTGCGTTTCGTTCATTGTCATTGGGGTAGTAAAATTGGAATTTGTTGTGGTAAAATAACGATTTGTACGATGCGAGGATTGTTTCAAACCAAAATGTTTTCATCTTTTATGCGAGAGGATTTCATAGACTTAAAACTTTTGAATGGGATTGAATTGAAATATGAAAGAAAATAAATGAAGGTTTCAACAGACTTTTGGAAATCCAAAAAATATGTTTATCGACTTAAAAATGCACTTTGAAGTTTTGTACCTAATTCAACACAAAGTTATTTTTTAGTAAGTAAGTTCAACCTACACAATACGCAAATGCTGTCGAGAGTTGTATTCTTTAATTTAGAATAAAATGATGTCTCAAAGTTAATTTTTTTTTAATTTGACCTTACTCATTCATCCCACTGCTGGGTAAAGTAAGTAAGTAAGGGCAAGTAGGTACTAAAAACAAAACCAAATCAGTGAGTCCTCTTGTCAACCTAATAGACTATAATGGAAAAACAACTATTATTAACTGTGTAAATTGTACCAATTTACTTTATCCACCAGAAATGCTCGTTTTCATTGATTTCTACAGAAGCCCGTATCGATAATAAAATATTCAGTTCTGATCAAACTGCCGTTGCTTCTTTATTCAGCGCCATACTATTGAATTTCGTATTGATTTTGGGATATCAATAGCCGAAATCGGTTAATAATTCACTATACTAACCCTTATGATAGGATGAGTACATGTAAATCCTTGAAAACATTATGATACTGACATAGGACGAACATAATATAACATTAAATTTTAAATTGTAATAAGCGTCCGTAGCAAATTAAAAAAATACCACTGAACAGATTGACATGAAAGATGGCACAAAAAACCGACAGACACGTTAAAGTTATATGTTATGTTATGTGTTATATAACACAGAGAGGACGTTATTTATAACGTGTCTGTCGGTTTTTTATCGGCTTTTTGCGTCGAGGGCTTAAAATGTATTTTACGTATAAAAAATAGAGTAACCGACACAAAATAGAAATGTTGATTGTAAATATAGGCTTCCTCCATCGATTTGCACAGTAAATATCAAACTATTTTATTTTGCAAACAAAATAAAATAAAAATATTTTTCAGGCACTGAAAAATTTCATGGTAACAGCTGAATCGAAAAACGACAGTCATCGAATCGGGGCTATTTTCGTAACCATTCTGTATCAGGTTGTGTTTAAATTTCCATTCGCTCATTTAATTTTCATGAATTTAACGTTGACTTTTATATTTAATTTACAATTGAAGCGATATTGGCCAGACTGTATTTTAAAATAAATAATAATTACCTGTTTCTTATTCATAATCATCAAATTAACAAGCTTGGATCTTGTCAGTGGACTTTTTCCATAAAAACTCCAAATTAGGGTATATAGAGTGGTGGTTTCCCTCTCGCTTACCACATACAGTTTAAGAACCGGGAGTTTCCTGCCTTTTACAACCCAGTCAAATGCCTTTTCTGATATACCTGATATCTTTAGCCTTTATTTAACTGCCTCGGTGGCGCAGCGGTGAGAGGGTCGCATTTTAAAGCGACGGCTGCGCCAGAGGTCCCGGGTTCGATTCCCGGGTCGGGCCAAAAATGTATACCTGGGTTTTTCTGTTTAGAATTTCTCAGGGTAGCCTGGAGTTTGGAAGTTGGCGGTGTTTCACCCCCGTGACTCGGAAAGCACGTAAAGTCGTTGGTCCTGCGCCTGATCTCTCCCCGGTCGTGTCAGATTGCTGTCCCATCGGGCTATGAGAGTGAAAGGAATAGAGAGTGCACCTGTGTTTGCGCACACACTTGTGCACTATAATATGTCCCGTGCAGTTGGTTAGTCGTTGTGACTGGCCACCGTAGTCGAAATCGGCTAGGGGGACTATTATATCTTTAGCCATCTGCCAGCACTGATGTTGCTGCTACCTAACACCAGGGAACGTTTATTTGATGGCGGCGTTGACTCGCCATGGCACAAGAACGCGACTGAATATTGTAGCTTTTAATAGAGAAGCTCATCCTTCTAGACTCCCAACTGAATTCTGGTAATCCTGCCGCTGTTTGCTTGGGGACTGCTTATTAGCAGACATTCTTCAGCAGTGGACGTCCTGTATCTGATTTTGATGATGAAGAATTAAATGCATATACTCACAATCATCTGATCTTCCTCATGATGCAGCCACTTGATCTCCGGAGTGGGGTGTCCATCCACGTCACAGCTCAATGTGATGGGTGTGCCTATCTCTGCTTCCACGTCTTTTGGCCTATTTCTGAAGGCTGGTGCATCTGTTTAAAAAAATGAGTTTTATTAACTATTCAAATACACATGCTTCTAAGAAGAGGCGTGATGGCCCTTTTAGATTGAAATAGGACATTGTTCAAAATTATGTTACTGAATTTCTGGAGAACTGAAGAATTCCAAATTTTAAATGGGGTATTAAATTGATTTTTAACAGTTGTCTAAGGGCCTGTTTCTCCATCGACAAATCAGCATGAGGCGGATCAATATCAAATGTTTCATCATCATCATTCTCTTGCCCTGTTCCCAGTTTATCAGGGGTCAGCACAGTATGTTTTACGCTTCCACACTATTCTATCACTCGTCACTGAATCATCCACTCCTTTCACACTCATATCGTTTTTCACACAGTCCATCCATCTCTTCTTCGGTCGGCCTCTTCCCTTCCAGCCATCCACATTCATACTCATCACTCTTTTAGTTACATGACTTTCTTCCCTCCTCATTACATGACCGTTACATTACAAATGCTTTATCTTTAAGGTTAATCAAAATTGAAATAACTCACAAGTAATCTCTAACGTTTCCGATTCTTCAGTTTTTCCAACATCGTTGAAGACTTGACACTTTACTATCGCGTCGCTGTATTTTCTTGATATGTTGTAGATTTTCTGTGAACAAAAATGATAAAGTTTGGAGAAATTAAAAAAAATATATAGAACGATGGTACACTGACATTGGGTTTATTTGTTAACTAAAACCATTACAATCAATTAACCACCAATGAACTGGGCCCCAATTCTCACGTAAATCTTACTTTTCCGAGGGGTAATTCGAATACGAGTCTGAACGTTTTACTGAATAAAATTAAGTGATAGTTCCACCTTAAAAAAATATCTCAAGATAAAGAAATTGTGATCCTGAGAAATAAAAACTGTTTTTCCTTCGAAAAAAAGAAAACTATTGGTGAACTTTTAACCTTGTTAACTGCATGAGAATCGGGTCCCAGGTCCTAACGTTAATAAAATTCAAAATTTGTACTAGCTTAATTAATGGAGCTTTTTACAAACTTATGATAAACGTGTATAGCAAAATAAAAATGAACTATGAGACTTTAACCCTTTTCAACAAAAAACTAACTATCACCGAATTTTCCTGTAAATGTATGTTAACTTACTACTAATATTCTATGAAGGTTTCATTACCATAGGTAAGGGAATGTTTGCGTGCAATTAGGTCTGTCACAGGTCGACACACGTTTGTCGTGTTGGCTCTAGTATAGTAATAGCTATTTAAGGCTGGCTGCACGCTAATAGTTAAATTTCTTGATAAATACACCAAAGAAGTCAATAGCAAACAGATGACCGATATTAAACACAATGCACACTTTTTATGACATTAAATTTATAATATATTTATTAATACATTACTTTGAACGCCCTTATCTCTGAAACTACTGAACATATTTGTTTTTTTTTTCTGATATAGCTTATTTATCGGGGAAGGTTATAAACTATAAAACATCACGCTATGATGGGAGGGCAGGAAGTAGGCTAAAAATGCACGCACGCAGTCACGGATGAAAGGACCGCAAATCTATACTAATATTATAAAGCTGAAGAGTTTGTTTGTTTGTTTGTTTGTTTGTTTGTTTGTTTGTTTGTTTGAACGCGCTAATCTCCGAAACTCCTGGTTCGAATTGAATAATTCTTTTTGTGTTGGATAGTCCAGTTATCGAGGAAGGCTATAGGCTATATAACATCACGCTACGACCAATAGGAGCAAAGATATAGTGGTAAATGTGTAAAAAACGGGAGAAAGAAGTCACTATTCCACGCGGACGAAGTCGCGGGCAAAAGCTAGTAAGGAATAAAATGACGTTTACATATTGGCGATGAAAAGGTTTGCAAATGCCAAAAACATATCATCGTTGTCGATAAACGGCGCATACAACGCCGTGTTTAGCTTTAGCGATAGAAAATCAATAACTAAAACCGTTTGTACCCAGCCTAAAGCTCACTAATCAATCGCTATCAGAGTATTGGATGCAAACACATGACGCTTTGACGGTCAGTTGGATTTCCTTTTAGAATTAATATCACTCACTTGAAATTCAAATTCAAAATCTTTATTTCAATCTAGGTCATGAAATGACACTTATGAACGTCAAAATATACAGAGAAAAAAATAAAAATAAATGTGCCCTGAAAGGGCCGTTACATGTCTCCTTATCTTTTGGGCCCTACCAGCGCTTCGAGACAGAACACAGACAATAAAATTAGGCAAGTACTGAGAAGAAACGCCGGACGCCGCTTGTGCTTAGTATACCAAATATAAGCAGTAATTCGCTCAATAAACTACTGAAAATCTCCATTACTAGCTTCGGCAGTGATAGATTCTGATATAAGGTGTACTAACTAGCATTTAAGTGACGTATATCACGAGCATCCGTGCTTCGTAGGCAGATTCAGCAGTTGGTCTCGGCTAATATCGATTGATGTTAGTCGTTTAGGCTAGTCAGAGGCTCTAAGGGCGACGAAGTTGTTCGCTTGCCTTAAAAAACCTCTCTACCAATCCGCACTGAGCCCACGCGGCCGCGTGATCTCACCGAATTAATGCAAGTGAAGGAACAGAGAGTGCACTTGTGTATTGCGCATTCATCTGGAGTTCTATTTTTTAATCACTTGCTTGTATATCAACGAACATCTCCCGAAATATGGTTTTAAGCACTCACAAAATTGAACTTTATTTTTTCAAATCCTGTGTGGATTGCAACTGATTCTCATTTCAAAATTGAACTTTAATTAATGAATATCACGCGCCATCTTGACGCGAGTGAATAAAAAATAGGGGTCCTGGGCATTATAATATCTCCTGCGTATTTGGCCTATTTCTGTTAAGAGGAACCGCCATTGCCGGTAGGAGAATATTGAATAGTAATTCTAAAGGTAGAATAATACTTGATTCATACCAGTTCAGTAGTGTTTCCAACAATGGCTTCGTCGTTCAGAAACCACTTGAAGGTCAGGTTTGATGGGTTGGCATCAGCTCTGCAGACTGTAAAAAACATTGTTATAAAATATCTACATTGAACGCAGTATCAACAGTTAAATAGATACACACTGTTTTATAATATGCTACGTCTGAGGCATAGTCTTTAGCGCCTTTATTCCAAAAAAGATAGTACCAGGTTTGAACCAATACTAAGATTAGCCGACCAATGAAAAAGTATACCTTCATTATTGACTGCTGACATTATGCCATTCTATTTAATATCGCAAGCTCATAAATAATAAGGTACATGGTAGTAATCCCGTATCTAACTATAATAGACCCCCTAGCCGATTTCGACTACGGTGGCCAGTCACAACGGCTAACCGATTGCGCGGGACATATTTCAATTCAATTTCAATTTATTTATTCAAAAAACAATAATACATTGTGTTTGAATTAGTTAACATTAAATTATAAAATAAAATTACAACATTAAAACAAATAATTAATTACAGTAGATATGTCAAAGTAAAATTAAAACATTTGAAAACACAATTGAAATGTATAATAGAAATGTCAATGTTATTTATAGAAATGTCACAACATCATTAAAAATATAATTAAATTCCTGCATTAAAATTAGTTTCTAAAAATTCATCAACAGAGTAGAAGCACCCCTTCAACAGAAAAGACCTGAGTTCCTTTTTAAAGTTACTCTCATACAGAAGCAGTTTTAACCTGACCGGTAATTTGTTAAACAGTATGACAGACTGATATTTAGAAGACATATTATAATGCACAAGTGTGTACTTTGCGTGCTCTCCGAGGCACGGGGGTGAAACACCGCCAACTTACGAACTACGGGCTACCCTGAGAATTTCTGATACGAAAATCCCGGGTACAGATTTTTGGCCCGACTCGGGAATCGATCCCGGGACCTCCGGCGCAGTCGTCACTTTAAAATGCGACCTTCTCACCGCTGCGCCACCGAGGCAGTGACTTTACTAACTATACAATTGTGAGTAACTATGACAGTTTAAACAATATACAGAAAATAAACCTACTTGATGCAATGATATAATCTAACAAGTTAATGGTTTAAAGAAATAAAAAAGAAAGTATTACAATTTTAATTTTAAGTATTCAACGGGCTTGTTAGTGTGACGGTGGCCGAGTGGTATAGGCATACGCCCGGATAGCGTAAGACACGGGGTTCAATTCCTCGTCTGTCACATGTTCACAGTTGTCTTTTTACAAGTGCAATTTATATGATTAAGTTTGTATGGTGACAAAATACTATAAAAACAAAAATAAACTACAAGTATTACAATTTCCTCACCTATAGTGACATCGTCTCCTTCAGGTATTTTCCCGTTCTTTTTATTCTTTATGAATATTTTCACCTTCGGCGCGTATTTCACCTGTTAACAAATGAAACGAATTATTATATTGGACAAAATGTCGATGTGTCGACGGATACAATGCGAGCTTAATTGGGGCATTTCTCGGATTTGGTTGGCAGTACATTTCCATTGATTTATTAACAATTGCCCTGGTCGATATGATTACGTGGAAATATTAATCATTGAATGTACTAATAGATATAGTTGTACTAACTCATTGTTGGATAGTTGTTACTATATGCCATAGATTTAATAAATATAAATATGTAGCAGACAAAGTACAATTTTTTTATGTAAATGATCAAAAAAAGACAAAAAAGCGTTTCTTTTAACATGAATTTTATTTTAATTACATTATTAAAGCAAAAATACAACGAGTATTTTGTGAATGTTTTAAGTGCCCTATTGCCATTATTGATATCGAGCAAAAAAGGGCAAAATAAAAACCCGTTCGTTGTTTGGAATTTACATTATTTTGTACTTAGTAGTTTATTTTTGTTTTTATATTGTTTTGTCAACAGGCCTGTTAATGTGACGGTGGCCGAGTGGTATAGGCATACGCCCGGATTGCGTAAGACACGGGGTTCAATTCCTCGTCTGTCACAGGTTCACAGTTGTCTTTTTACAAGTGCAATTTATTTTGTACTTAGTATTTATATATCGCGGTACTTAATATACAGTCTAGTGACAGACAGACGGACGGAAGGACGAAAGGACGGACTGAAATTAATAGTATTTCGACAATTTATACTGTCCGATCTGTAACAAAGGTTTCTCACATCAGACTTTAATATAAATGTTTATATATGTATAGGTATATGTAACAGAAAAAACCCATAAAAGTACCTGACATGAGCGAAAAAAGGATTTATTCCTGTTTTAATAATAGACGCCTAAACAAGTGAGACTATAAACGAAATTCATGGCTGTGCCAATGCAGAGCTGAAATAAATAGACAAGTGTGAAATTTATTTGCGTGTTTGGTTCTATGGGTCCAACTCTTGGTACTTTGATCCTAACAGTCTAGCTGGAGTTAGCTTTAAAACCATTTGCGTATAAATATATAAAATATTTATAGCAAATTAAGAAAACTGTACTCAATCAAAGGGTTTTTGATATTGCTTGTATGCAACTCGTGTATTAAGGAAGTCATTACCGTCTGCGGCTGTTTTGATAAGAGAAACATTAATCTAAAAATCAATGTAGTTATTCGGTGAAGCCGACATATTCTAACTAAAGACCTTTACAAAGTTAATACACATTTTATAAGGTTTGGTTTGTGGTTGGAATCCTAAAAATAAATGCCATAAATAAAGCGGAAATGGTATGGGAAACTGGAAAAACCCGTAAACTTCACGAATAATAATAGATGAGAGACAGTTTCCAAAACTGCTTTTTAATAGCCAACGATTTTTAGTAATCCATCTCGGGTCTAGATAAAATGAAGCGATATTTTTTACACACAAAACTGGTGTTGGATACAAGCGTTTTAAAATGTTTTTAACGTTTTTTTTATATGCTTGCAATTGGGAATATAGAAACAGCTTTCAATCCACATCATTTAAGCACGCTCTTAACAAACGATTATTCACAAGCCATGTAAGCCAAAAACCGAAAAAAAAAACAAAATAACCTGCTATTTTGACGTATTCCATTTTGACAGAATATGTATAGGAATATTGACAAAGTCAATTCTTTCCATACATTTCGTGTTAAAATTAAAAACGTCAATACCGTCAAAACGGCATTTTCTGAGTGGCTAAATCATGTATTGATAACGTTTTTTTTATTAAATTAAGTATTCGTAGCCTAGAATTTCAAATATTTGCAACGAAATGAAATTAATATTGACTCAAAAACCATATCTCCTTCGACAACCGCGTACACGCTATTTTTACATAGGTTTGAAAACATCGTTATTTTTTCTTTAATTAGCTAGTTAAACCCAATACCTACTGCAAAGGCAATTTCAATACCGTAAATACCTCCTATACCTTTGTGGTATATTGACCAAATAGATACGAATACTGATCTCAATCAACATTGAAAGTTCATTAGTCTATGGCAGAGGCACTCTCAAAAACACCAAAACTAGATTTTTCATGTTTGCAAATGGAAAAAGGACTACCAAAGTTTCACGAATTGCTGGTATCCGGTGTCCGGTATTGATTTGACCCTGCAAATTGGTCGTTTGGCTAAAATGGAAATGATACAAAGTAGCGGGCAATACCTGAGTTCATTTTTGGAAAAACTGAATATTATTACTGATTGACATAGGTACCTAGGTTTGTACATTTAGTTGCAATTCAGTTCACATTTTGATGTAAGATTTGTAGTTTATTAGTCATTGATATAGATAACAATGAACTGACAACTGAAATTTAACTCCAAATATCAAAAATAATTAAACAAACGTTCAAAAGAAAACTTTAATTAAGCCTAAAACTACTCGTTCTAGTTATGCCTAATTGAGAACACCAGCCAATGATGGCAGTACAAAAAACCAATAATACAAATATGAAATAAACAAAAAAAAACATCATACAAATACAGACCATTATACCATACCTCCATCGTTAAACGCCAAAACTGCTACAAAGTAATGCTGGCAACATTCTCGATATCAAAGCAATATCGGCTCATCGTAAAAAGTAATTGGGTTGCCAGTGAAAAGGGTTCCTACTTTATGGGTACCGAAAAAAACATGATAAACAAACCAACCTTTCCGTCATAACTGGGGGATATACCATCCCTGGATGGTTTGTAATCTGTTTTTTTAGTATGAAGCGTTTAAGTCAGACGATAGAAGCTTTTTATACAAGGTCACCGTTTCAAAGTCAAAGGTGTAAAGGATGGGAGGTTAATTAAAGAGTTATCGAGTCTATGATTTAAAGAAAGAAATAAAATCAAGGAGACACGAAAGAGGTAAATACAAAAAAAACATGGGAGCAAAAGTTATTTGCAATAAAGCGATCAATAAAATTGCTTGAAGACAAAACTGTCTTCCAAGCAATTTTATAAAGTAGAAACCTACACCAAAGAATTTTAACGATTATCTATTTCAACAGACAATTCTATTCTTTATTCCAAGTCGAAGAGAAAACCACTGTTTCCTCTTCGACTTGAATATCTTTGCTACCAGGCTTTTTTCTTAATTACAAGACAATACTTCATCATATAAGAACCGCGGTCCTTACAGCATTATTATACCCATTCTTAGCTACATTTCATTTGCCACATTTAGTAGAACAATAATTCTGTGTCCCATAATAATTCCCTTTAACAGTCTCTTCCATGGGCAATAATTTTTATGACACAACGTGTTCGGGCTTGTCGCCATACCATTTATGAACGTTTTATATTTCCCCGTCAGTTTTGGTATCATAACACTTAATTTGGTATGCGTGTCAATGTTGAGTGCATTTGAGATAGTTGAGTTAAAGAACATGTAGAACATAATCTATTTCACGATATTGGATGTCGTTAAATATATTAATGTTATTGGTACATTAGTTGATGACATAGTTTATTTTAATTTATAGGCGGCACGTGGACCATCATATTTTTGAGGCAAAAGGGTGGACTTTTTAATATCAAAGAGTACAAAAAGTAATGTCGTAACATTAGTAAAACATACTTTTATTCTTGATAAAGTAATCTAGATCTAACACGTTGACCAAGCTAAGAAATGTATTTTTAATTTGTTTCTATTTATTTATTTAATTCATGCACCTTAATACAAATAATACAAGACCGTACTATAAATAACTTACGAGCTTTCAAGAGGTCAAGGAGATGGCAAAGAAAGGAATGAAAGAAACTTCACCGACATAAATTCAATATTTAAATTTAGAAAAAGTAGAGCTAACATAAATACAGAATTAAATTTAAAGAATACACTCGTTTTGCCGGCGTTGTGATTGGCAACTATACCCTTTGAGAGAAAACAACCTATCAAAATAAATAAAGCATAAACCAATAAACCAACGTCACACAAATACCTAACACGACCAAGAGAACTCTCAAGATGACAAAACGCCTCCACAAATCACGGCTGTGCTTGAACAACCCCAGTTCTCACTTCCTTCTCCCAACATCCAAAACGTCAAAGATATATCCAGTAATAAAAATAACAACCCCATAGTTGTTGTTATAGAAAACAATATATTTGTCGAAGGAGAAACCGACGCACAGTATGAAAACTGAGAAAATCTATACGTTACAGTTCTATCTCAATATTTTATAAGACCCGCGTTGGGGTGCGATTGGTTTTTCGCAAGATGTTAGTGTGTATGGAGGAGGCACTTTTCTATTTGGATTTGGTTTTGACTATATAAAATTAAGCGTGACAGAAATAATGACGACCATAATACAAGCTCAATATTAAATATACTCATAAATACTTTGTGGGACAATCAATTTATCACTAGGTGAAACTGTATTGTAAATGGATACAATCTTGATGCCTAGTAGCGAACAAATTTTACTGTGAAATAATTAGTTCCTTTTACTTTATTTTGTGAGCTAATTAAACAAATAAACTTACTACTTGCTTTTTATATAAACTTTTAACACAATCACCCCCGTTCCAATCGAATTAAAGATAACACTAAAAATCAACATAAATTCTACGAAAATTCCAGTAAATTACAAGTCAGCAAAAAACGACTACCTTTTTATTTATCCGAAAAATTTCTTAGCTCCACATCCGCAAAAAGGAGATACGTAACGTTACGAGACCAGAATAAATAAACGGTGAGCAAAACAATAGCAATGTGTTTAGGGGTAGGTATGTCCCGTTTACTAATTAGGGGAGGGAAAGCCAAGTTATATTTCTAGTCATAAACAGCTGGGCCCATGATATTGCTTATTGTGTTCTATTGGTTTCGTCTTTGCCCCGGAATATGGCAATTCTTCGTTTGCTCGTTGAGAAGTAACAGAACGAGGAACAGAATCAAAGTATTTATCAGATCGTATCAAAATTAAATGGTAATCAAAATTTCTGTGAAAAATAATTGTTTCTGACGATTAACACTTTCTACTACGTTTTCATACCAAACAACCTAAATTGCAGTATCAAATATAGCTAGCACAATAACTTGAAACATATTAAATCATCATCAATAACAGGTTGCAAATGAACTCTTAGGTAACCAAAATACGACACTAACCCAAAATCCTATGATGTGAAACAAAATGAAAACGTTGGAAATGAATACTAATATTCGTAGCACTATACAATGAAAACTTGTTAAACATACTCGCTTGCTCATATTAGAACTGCAGAACAAAATTAAAGTTGTGACTTACTGGAGCCGTAACTTTATATCGTTTTCTAGACTCTACCGTATTTTTAACACGTATGATGCAAGACGTTTCAATTCCTGCCATCCCATTTGCACACGAATTCATTTCAGTGTATGTGAGAGAAAAGTATGTTAAGAGTAATAAATTCGCTCTATATCCATCTTGAACATTCTTGAGGGTATTAAAATTTAGACAGTGCTTTAACGTGTACTGCGACCACGTACGTATGGTTTAGCAATTTTGGCAAGAGGTTATCTTGTTATCTTCACAATGACTTACATGTTCAGTTTGTATTTATAAGTTATGACAAATTTCATGTGAAATAAATCTTATCATTTCTATCAAATATTGAGTGTGTATCTTCCTTCTCTACAATAATCCACTGAAACAAAGAGTTTTTAATTTAATTTTACAAGATCTCTAAAACTGTATGAGTTTAGAAATCTCCCCCATCCCAGCAAGCCACGTAATCACTGGGGAACATAATGCAGCGAAACATTGTCGTGAGAATTCGTACGTGACTCGCACCAGAGTCGGAGATCGGGACATTTATAAGACGTACAGGTGTTACAAATCTGTTGTGATATTAACTAGAACTTTCTCGTTCGTGTTCAGTTTTAAAGGTACGAGATTTATGACCAGTTGCTTTTGTAACACTTGCTTTGAACTTAGATGATTGGTAGATTTTAGCCCAATTAGATTTGGTAATTTTTGATGAGTCAAGTTAAGATACAGATCTACTTTTACTCTGTTACAAATTAAATTGATAGAATATGCAAAATGATTGTTTATACTTAATGCTCTGTGTTTACAAAAAACATAAGACCAAACACTCTAGCCACAATTTTAAGTTATAATAAATGCGTCGTTAGTCGAGTCTTTTTGAAAGGTATAAATTAGGTATATGCCAGCTATTGGTTAATTCCAAACCAAGCACAACTAGGTATTTCCCTCAAAAAAACACCCTTACAGCCAGTCACCACGGGATCGCTTTTATACCAAACATGACATCGACAAAGTCAGGTAGTTAAACTATCAGAGCGTTACGCGGCATAATGCAATCTTGGCGTTTGACAAATGCTAGCCACCCATGGCTGGAGACCTATTCTGTTTACCCTTTTTGTTCTCAGCTGCACCTATTCCATTCACTCCCACTAACATGCTAGCAAGAGCAACAGGGACGACAAGAGGCGAAAACTCAGAGGTAGTTGACATAGTAGGGTTGTGTGTCCGAAATCGCAACACATTCTTCGCATACAACACTATGTCACGTCCGGCAACCGTCGGTGTAGACCGATATGTCGTCGATGTAAGCTTGAAACCGAATGGGTGTATTGCTGGGAATTCAGTTCGATTTTGGTGAAGGTGGCTTTGTAACCTTTTGGTGGCTAGTTAGCTCTAGGGTGGTATCGATAACAATACAGAAATCATCAGTACATATTTTCTTGGAAAAGGTACATAACTTCATAGTTACAAGTTCCATCTGACAGCCAGACACATGCTAAACGTAATGTCTAACACATAAAATATCGTAAAAGCTTATTGAAATGTGTATTTTTTAAACCTGATTTACGTGAATTCCAATTAGAAAAGCTTTGCTCCCAAATTAACGCTAATGAGATGAGAGGAAACGTGAGAAATAAAAAATATTGTAACGTAGTCGGTAAAAGACACTCGGCTACTAATCTTAAAGTAGCTCATTTGATCACGGAAGCCAAAGCTTATTACTCTTACATTGTAAATAGTATGTAATCTCAAACAGCCACAATATCTTTCCCTAATTTGGATATATCTCCAAATTCAAACGCCCAAACCGACGTTATTTGAATAAAAAACTGCATTTGTAATCGTTTAGATTCCTTACCGGATACGATTACTTTGACTCCGTACTAAAGACAAACGATAGAATTTTACGACCGTCACATTTTTTTGTGGTAGCTTCATCGTTAATTGATATATCCGTTGATTCGTAGGATTCTCAAATTATTAATGAAAATTTACCAGAATCAAAAGCATAATTGCTTTTTCATTAGAATAAAAAGTAGTAGGTATCTATTACATCTTTTATGTATCGAAATACTCGTAGTTCTCCACAACACATAATGTATGTTTATGGCTTATCAGAACTTGTATTTTGTCTATTGCTTTTACCTTTTTTGTGTGCCGCTCGTATTTTTACTATCTATAACCATTTGTAGCATTCTTTATAGTAGAGTAATATAAATAAAGTCCAAATGCTAACGTACATATTCCGGGCCTTTTTATTTACAATAACACTAAATTTTGGGCTATCGGCCTTATTGTTGTCGTATAAAGTAATGTCGTTATCAATTGGATCTCGAAATCTTTTATCAGACATGAAAGTGTGTTTTAAAATGTTCTTGACAATGTTCCACACGGTTGATATGAGACTATTCGGACTCAGGTCTCAAAGGGCTTATGTAAAGACAGTCCCATTGGCAAGGAACTGTCGTCTCCGTTTGTGCCTTAACGGTTCCATTTTCAGTTAGCCCCTGAAGACTGGATGCAATCGTGGCATTTCTATTCTCATTTTACAATGGTCACATTGTATTAGGTTGTGGAGCTTGGCTGTAATACTTATGAGCAGTTTTAGAAATAGAATTCTGAGAAGATCGGTAAATCTCGTAACGGAATGTAAGGAATACTGTGATAACTTTTATGGTATGAACTTACATGTGGGTAAGCTCTTAATAATACACTGTCTATTGTACAATTATTGATGTCTTTGATACCTTAATATTTTATTGAGATTCCCAATAAAAATTGGTGTCGGTGTGTTTTTAAAAGAGTCACGTCTATCTCACTTGCACATACCGATAAAGCGGCGCGCTGTATATTCCTATCTCGGTTGATATTAGGGTATCAAAACTCAGTTGCTTACCTGCTGACTTTAATTGTTGTGTAGTGCATCATTGACATTGGAAAAATGATTAAGATCTAAAAGGTAACTTGTTAGAATATTGGACTATATGTCCGTTTATCCTCTTTTCCCTTTTCTGGGCTTACTGCGGAAAAATTGTCAAATGTTCCACGTTTTACATCAGTGGGTTTTGTGTAAATTGATTTAATTAAAGTGAGTAATCAATAGCTAATTTGAATTTTTAGAACTTCCACTTACTGACTCTACAAAATTGTTTAAAATACAATTTGCAAATAAATATCGAGGAGATTTCATTAAGTTATAACACCCTATGAAAAATATCTGTAAATAGTGTTTTGTTTAATAAAAAAGTATTATCGTAAACGTCAGAATGTTACAAACCAAATTATATTGTAGATTAGATGCTGTCACAACCTTCATTTTTTGTCATATTTTACGCCGACAAATTGGCAACGCGCCCTTTTCCAAATAAGACCTAACTGCCAATGTCTATTACTTTTACCAGATTATCCTTTACGCCTAGAGGAGTATTAAAATTGAAAGTATCTTACCTCGATCTGTATGCTAGCTGCCCGATACGCCCTGTCAGCTGTGTTCTGCGCTTGACACGTGAACGTTTGGTTGTGATGCTCTTTCTTTGGTGTCATCTTTATTATTGACCTGTACAAAATTTTGGGGTTGATGACGTTGGACCTTTTTTTACGTAGAAGACTAAAGAGTGGTGCTTTTTAAAACTCATTCGAGTCAAACAATAAAATACAAATAGCTTGCAGTTATGTAGAAGTGTTTGCAATAAAATTTTGGTGTACAACTGATGAAATATACTCTATTTTTATCAGTTATTTACCAAAATTTTACGTTCAAACAATCTACACTTAAATCAAAATACATAATAGTTAATAAGCTGATTACTTAAACAACATCAATTGACATGGTAGTGCCGTCGCCCTTCCTTTTAGCATTGAACTGTCCTACTTGTTTGACAGTTTTAGGGCAGTCTTTAAAACCAGGTTAGCTAACCTGAAGCTGAGGTGACACAAATATGAACAAGAGGACAATATGAACAGTGAAATTTATATACTAGGAAATGATAAAATCAATTCGTACCTTGCAGTAAACCTCTGTCCATCTGACAATGGCTCCACAGTATTCTTGACTCCTTGCGTCAAAACACCAGCATTACTATCTACCCACGTTATCTGAGGAACAAATATAACATAATTAGCATTCGAAACAGTAATCACAATAAAAACGTCAACACAATCAGTATTAGAAAGTTACGATCAAAAATATTGCGCGATATGAAATATGATATACTGTTATTAGGAATAAACGAATGAGGTTAATGATTCCGATTATGACAAATAATAATTCAATGTTCATTAGAATTGCTATATTTGGAGCTCTGAATTTTAATTTTATAAATTAATTTCTCATTAGTGACATCTCGGAGAATTTAAGATATTTATTGATGATGACTTGTATTCTTTTGGTGACTTTTTAATAACATGATGATATTAGGCTTCGCAATTGCCAAAAACCAAACGTGAATTTACCAAATTTACAAAACATTAATTGAAGATATAACGCTTGAAGTAACGTCATGAATAATGATAATATGTTTAAGCTTAACTTTTGACATCTGCATTCAAATGGAATTTCAACGCCCTAAATATATTTAAGTCATACTTAATTATTTAATTATCCAACCGCCATTTCTCGTCAGACAATCTCTTGTGACATCATTTTCAATTTCACTCCTAATTATGGGAGTTCCCATAGGATCTTAATTCACTTCACTCGAACGGTTTATTCGAAATAAGGAAGTATTTATAAAGGTACGAATTTTGGAATGTCAAGAGAATACAAACGTTATACTGTTATTATAAGTAAACCTTAGAGATTAGTATTCAAGATGTATGATTCAAGGATATCACATACAAGTTAACGGACATAGCCCTGCGAATCAGTAAGCTCAAGTGGCAGTGGGCAGGGCACATAGCGCGTAGAATTTATGGGCGTTGGGGCAGAAAAGTCCTAAATTGGAGTCCCTTCAACCAAAGGCGCAGCGTAGGACGTCCACCGACAAGATGGACAGACGACCTTCTAAAGATCGCAGGATCGCACTGGATGCAGACCGCTCACAACCGTGGTCAGCAGTGGTCGTCCTTCGGCTGATAATGATGATGATGATGAGATACAAGTTATATGTAATGTAATATCCTTGAATTAGGTTTAGCTTGACGACACGTTTGGTGTAGTGGTTGGCACTCATGACTATTATGCCAGCCGTCGCGGGTCGAATCCCGCAAGGGGCAAATGTTTGTGTAATGAGCACGAACATTTGTACCCACGTACGTATAAGTCGTGAAATATATATTCTAAGCAGCTAAAAAGTTAATGAGATAAAATGCGCAATCCGAAAAGAACACACCGCCTTGTGTGAGGGGAAAAGAAAATTACCACAGTAAAATCTCATCCCCGAATCAAAATCGTTCTTAGCGTCACCATCATAGCTTGAAGCAATCTAAAAATTCCATACCTCGGCTGGGGGTTTTCCTCCGACAGAGATGCATTGCAATTTGATCTCTCTGTCTTCGATCGTAGAGTAGAAATTGCCTTCCAGAATTTTCGGCGGCTCGGGAGGCACCAACACGGTGAGCTGGGCGTATCGCGACCTAATTGCTGGTTCCCCTGTACAAAGGTTTCATTCACAGATATATAGGGTATTTTGGACAGTTACCACTTTTGAAATGGTGAATCTTATATTTTTAAAATAATTTGAGTTTTGTATACTAATATATAAATATAACTTTGTTCAATTTTACTACCTTTGTGTTGTCTGAAATTGTGTGGAATGGAACAAAATGATTTATATATTTACTATGAAAACATGCGTGTCTAATTTATTCCCCGTCACAACAGCAATTTAATAAAAGAGAATCGATTTCCAGCCCAACCAATTAAAATACAGAACAAATTACTTTGACATTAAATTATTCTTACTAACATTTAACAATTCCTTCAATTGATTTGGATTGCCTGCATCCTAAAAATCCTAATAGATTGAATTAGAAAAGCTGCTCAACGCCCTTTGTTGACGTTATTTTTGACATGCTGGCTAAGCTGCACACACTCGAATAAGGGCATGCACTCGAGTCATCTATTTAGATATGTATCTATGCTTTAATTCCAGTATAGTGTTGCGGTACAGTCGCCAGCGAAAGTTAATTAAATTGTCCCTTTTCCGTCACGCTCGCTTTTTTTGCGGACGTGACAGACGTGTTTTTAATGTTAATATTTGGAGGTTTTAATCTTATTAGTGGGTTTACCTAATTAGTAATGGAAGGCATTCTGTCGGTGTCACAGTTTCAAGAGTTCCTTGCAAAAATATCCAAGGTGACATCGTAATTGAATCTAAATGTCTTGCGGTCAAATTTCTTTATGAGCAATTTCCTTCTGCTTTCTCAGCTACAATAAGAATACTATTATGTAAACAAGACTTTTATTATTTGTCTTGTGTAATCTTGACTGCATATTTTATTTACTACAATTTTTGTATTTTATGTATATGGGTGGATTTCCCAACAGCAAAAACTGCGTGGCATCGATGAAATCGGTACTAAAAAACATAGTAATCATGTTCAATCATTTTTTTTCAGTTAGTTGAAATGGTAGCCTTTGTGAAGCACTAAGTATTTTATTATTTGGATGAATAGGTTTTCCAGAAAAAAAAATTGAAACCTCGAAATCTTTCATTGCCATGTTTGTCCACACGACACCTTGATGCATATTATACTTTACTGATAAAAATCTATTGGTTGTTTATATTGAAACCTATTTTTATTAAATACGTGAATAGTTATAGCATTGTTACGGAATAGATTTATTCAAATATATTAATAAGACAACGAATTGTCAATAAAAAAACATCTGTCCCAGAACGACCTTTCATCTCCGTGTCCTAAACAAGTTAGAGAATACTGTTTTATCTAACGACTTGTGCCCTGCCCCCTACCCGCTGAACGTTGCTTAGCAGTGCCGCCTAAGTGCTCGACGTGGAAGGACGCCCCCACGTGCCTGCGTTTTTGCGCTATAAATTTAAGTATTCCATTTTCACGTTACTGGACATTTTTTCTTTCATCGCCGTGCATAGGTATAACTTCTATTTGAATAAGTTTTGCCTCTTGATAAGCCATTCGATAAAATGCTATTGCTATAATGTTTATTTGTGAAGTTATTATTACTTTGCACAAACAAAAGCTTTTTTGTTATTTTACGTTTTTGCCTCGATTCTCATTGCCATGCTTTCATTTTCGTGGTTTCCGTGGCAAAAATTTGCTATGGAAATGAAAAAAAAGACATGGCAATGAAAAAAATTTCATTGCCATGCCTTTTAAAACGATTTACTTTCATTGCCGAGGCCAAGTATTTCATTTCTGTGCCTTATGTTTTCATCGCCATGGTATAAGGTTCTGTAAAAATGGTAGTATCGAATACTAACAGTACAGAGCTTTTCAAGTTAGCCCTCTGCAAGAGCGATGTGTATCAGATTTCAAAATAATAAATCGAAACTATAATTTTTCATCAAGTAACAAAAAAATATTTCACCCTGAATATTATTATTTTCAATATTGTAGGTACTTGAGTTAACTTACGTTTTACATTGATTGGTGTATTTCATTCTTAGCCTAAGCACTATCACAATATTACAAACAACACTTTCACTCCCCTTGAAAATCACTTGAGTTTGTATTTTGCGGTACAAAAACATGTGACAAATCGACCCCCACCTACGATCTTGTACGTGCACTGAGACATAAAAAGATGCAAATCCTTTAAACTACACTTTTAGTCATCTGGCTATCACGTATGATAGTTACCACTGGCGGCATGCGTCGTCGCACCTATTTAGCCAATGCGGAACTGAGTGGCGCAGCGCGGTAGTCAAAGGGGTACCGCCACTGTACTCGCAGGCTGGCGCGTTTAGGCGGAAAAATATTTTTGATACTTTAGAATTTTTAGTCAATAATAGAAACTTTGAAACTGTAATTTCTTCGATTAATCGATTTATCAAAGTGTTATTTATAACTTTAATTTGTAACAATATTGTTTTTCAAAAAATATACAGTTTTTACACGCACTGCTGAACTGGGAAACTGCGCAAGAGCGTCTTCTCGTCTCAATTACCTCAGTGTCTGAAGATGAAAGTCTTCAACCAGTGTGTATTGTGACCAGTGATGACATACGGATCCGAATCGTGGTTTCTAACTATGGGCCTCATAAAGAAGCTCAAAATTACACAACGAGTGATGGAGAGGGCTATGCTCGGTGTTTCTCTACGAGATCGAATCAGATACGAGGAGATACGTAGAAGAACTAAGGTAACGGACATAGCCCTGCGAATCAGTAAGCTCAGTGGCAGTGGGTAGGGCACATAGCGCGAAAAACTGATGGACGTTGGGGCAGAAAAGTCCTAGATTGGAGACCCTTCGACCAAAGGCGCAGCGTAGGACGTCCACCGACAAGATGGACAAACGACCTTGTAAAGATCGCGGGATTGCGCCGGATGCAGACCGCTCACAACCGGTCGTTGTGGAAAGCCATGGGGGAGGCCTATGTTCAGCAGTGGATGTCCTTCGGCTGATAGTGATGATGATGATGACACGCACTGACATATGCTATTACGACGTTTGATTTAATTCAACCATTCCTACCTGCAAAAGGATAAAAGTCTTAAGGATGGACTTGATCCCACTTACTAAAAAAACGATAGCAGGAGGCTTGGAAGTCTTGACACAGAGTTATCTGACGAACATCAGTTGACACTCGAAAAACGCTGACATAAAATTCGTGTTTTCATGTATTTGTTTATCCAAAACAATTATTTATAAATACTTGATTGTTTTTTTTTATTTCTTCAAAGATATTGCTAGGTAACTAAATTAAAAGGATGTTTGATGTAGCAGAAAATAAAACAATCGAACTAATTGAGGCTAAAGGCTCAAAAATATGACTATTCGTTTGTTTGAGACTGTGGCCGCTGGTTTAGGCGTACGTACGTAAGCTTGACATCATGCACCGACTCCAAAAGAATTTGTTTCTTCTGAAATGAAGACGAATGCGTTATTTAAAGCTTTTTAGTCAGCTTTTTGAAGGCGGTTATTTTTTTAAATTAATTGATCGGTTAATACCTTAATAAGGTTCTTAGCATGGTTCTAACTTTTTGAAATGAAGAGAGATACGTTTTTTACGGTACAAAACCATTTTAACCTTCCATACAATATATTTACAACTGATAATTTTTACAAAGTAAAGTAAAACATCATTCATCCATCATCAACATTGGCAAATTGACAAATAATATGAAAGTATCAAAATTACTTAATAGGTAACACACATATTAGGTTTTTCATTGCCGTGGATTGATTCCTTCATTTCCGTGGCACAGTTCTTTCATTGCCGTGGCCGCTTATTTCATCGCCGTGCACGCAGTTTTCATCGCCGTGGCATCAAATTTTCAATCTTGTATATCTCGTTAGTTTTTTAAGTTATTTGCTTGATATTGGGCAATAATACTTACATTATCTAGTACTTTAATAAACGCGACTTTGTTTTTTAAAAAAGCTTAAGATAAAAAAAAACCACGGAATGAAGATTTTTAGGGACCTGTTGAAATTCACTTATATGTTGTACGGTGTTGAATTCTCAAATTTGTCAATTTAATTTACAATACATTGATAAATATTTCAGTTTTTATCAAAATTGACATTCCATGTACTGTGACTACACCCGAAATTTAATTCTGAATCATTTACTAGATTAGAGACTGGCCTTTGAGTAATAAAAATGATCCAGTTCTCGAAATCTACTTGGTCATAAAATTGAATCGTAAAAAGGTTATTTCCTTTTGCTGTTGAAAGATTGGACAAAGATCTTCATTTAGATACTTGACTTGTAATGAAAATAAAATTGTGATATTTGATTACTTGTTACAAAATATGAGAATGTCAGAAATTTTGTTTACTTTTGTGACCAAAAGTGATATCAATTCGATGTTCTTTTTATATATTTCGATATTAGGTGCAACTATGTAGATTGTGTTTCTTTCATTACATTGACAGTTAACAATATTTTATTTTAATGTTTTGAATGAATATCAATGTTGAATGTTTTGAGAAACTTCAAACTAATATAGCAGAGAACTCCTATTAATTGAAAGTAAATCAACAGCTCGCAGGTAAACCAACACCGGTCTGCATTTCAAACGTAAATAAAACGGTAAAATTACCATCAAAAACTTACTGCTACTGAAATGTACGGTTAAAAGCTTTAAAAATTATAACCCAGTTTCAACGTTGGTGGAAAGTTCATTCACTACATTTAGTAAACCATCTGATAAAAAATTTAACTGCAGCAAATACAGTAGACTCGAATTATTTAGTCCACAATTCGAAGTCTTGTTCGTGCATAGGGACATAAATCATTTTTTCCCCTATGATTATCATTGTTTTGCCAAACTTACTTTTAATTTCGCCCTAGGTATGATTATGATTGCTTTGCTTAACTAGCCCTTTTGACTCATCATTTTGGTAACGATATAGCAAAAGTTAGGTATAGCCCCTCTTGTTTTTAAGATAGTAGAATAGATGTAATTAAAATAACAGAAGATATGTTATTATTTTCGGTTTTCGTTAGGTGATTATAAAAGGTGTATTACCTCTGAAGTTTCACAATTTCAGTTATACTAGCTGGAAGACCCTACAGTTTAAATTTAGATGTAGCCGGCATAATATCGGCTAGACCCAGTTTTACCCAAATACAATTGGCTAATATAAGATTTAGCCAAAAATGTGGCTACCTCCCCCTAAAAATCCGAGGCGTAGCCGCGTTTTAGGAACTGGAAATAATCAGACCCAAAAAACGAATTACGAAGTTTGGCTGAAACTGTGTCACCTTGCATGCCTTTTGCCTCGTACCTAATAATTTGACGTGGGATTTTAATAGCTCTGCAACTCAAGTGACTAAGCCTACTGCATTCATATTGAGCTATAATATTATACTGTGTGTGGACTTATAAAACTATTGCGTGATTCGTAAGTGCGTGCTAATTTTGATGTGTTCCATGAAACTTAAAGTCAACATTCGGCTATTGTAATGGCCTGTGATGTACAAATTTCTATAGGCTTATGGATTGATCGATAACTATACAGAAGTTTCTTGCTTATGAATTCTATTTGATGAAAATTTTATAACAAATTCGTTAGGAACCTGGGCCATAAATAAAACGTTAATTAGCTTTATTTTATTTCACACAGCTACCAATACTGAATACTGAAGATTAATAGTATTTAGATTGGCTACATTTTATTAATATTTTATGGCTATACTCTTGTTTCTAGACTTTATCAGATGAAGCATAGATAGATAGTCCTACACCAAATACAAAACAGTAAATTTCATAGCTCAATAATTTCTGAAATGCACATTCTGGTTTAGTAAAGTTAAACATTTGAACTTTTGGTTAAATCTGGTAGATTACATTTTTTGCAAACTCGTACATAATGATGAACCCATGGATTCACTGCAAGTTTGTGCCTCGAGATTTGTCAAGAATCAAAAATTCCGAAAAAAAAAATGGTGCTTTCTCAGATTTTGGTGAATTTTATCCTAAAGGACTTGTTTTTAGTAAAACCTTTTCAGGACATCTTTAAAATTGATAAAATATGCTACAAATGAAGACTAAAATTTAATTAGTAAAATTAAACACACACACACATACACATAGTGAGAGATATTAATACACGCCATATCTGATGACCGTTACTTAAATATAGTACATAAAATGTAAATCCGTCATTGGCTGTAAGTCCGATATGTCTGTATATTTTGTTTTCATTTTTAAGAGCTGTGGATTTTGTAATACAAATAAAATAAAATAAAATAAATTAATCCATAAATATTGTCGACGAAGGTACTGGACTATTCACAGTACATACAAGTACTATAGTGGATTGTTCCCAACGTCTAGACATTAATTGGAACACAAACGCCATTCACGTATTCTGACGTCATTGTAGCCGTATCACTGTGAAATGCGGAAGGGATGCTATGGCCTTAATAATTTAGATCGATAGTCGACGAATGTACACTTTCTTAAAGTTCAAAACAAATACTTTCAATCAGAATATTTAGTACAAAAAGAAAAGAAGGACGAAATAAATTAAGCTTTGCAAAAGAGGAAGAAATAAATTTAGCTTTGCAATCAAATCTAGCAAGCGTTGAAAATGTATGTTTATCTTCAACGCTTGCTAGATTTTATTCATAATTAATTCTTATAGCATTTTAATTGTTATTATATCTGTTGTAATTTTCTGATGTGTAAATGTTTCGGACTTCATTGATTTGTGATTTATTAGGAGAGTTCATACAAAAATTCTTATATTCTAAATTAAAAAACATATTTTACGTAAATAAGAAAAAGTATATTCTAAATTAGAAAACGCCCTTCCGCAGCAAAGTTGTTGTTCAAAGTTCTGTTTAATATTTAACTCTGAAGTTTTCTGAGAAAAACTATAGAAGTTGGAATGGGAAAACCTGGCCGTCGGAATCATTGACTCTCTGGACTAAATGGCACATAATCAAACAGTTTCATGAACAATTTTGCAGCAGTGTTAAAAATAAATAGATTTGAATGCAGTGGAAGATGAAGAAGGCAAATAAAACAAAAATACGAAAAAATAAATTTCTGTACCCCAATCACGGATAACTGTCGACTGCGTAAGCTTCTCGAGAAATTTCAATTCGTATGGAAATTGGACTATTGCCCCTGGTGGTGCGTAAAGAAAATACTTTTTTAATATAGTTTTGACATTTCTCGATACGCTTATGCAGACGATAGTTTTCCGTGATTGGGATACCTACTGAGCAACTGACTGCTGTTTATTTGAACGTTTCAAAATTATTCTAGTTTCAAATCTTTTCATTTAGTAAGAAGAGAAAAAGACAATTACTTTAGTTATTGTATCTCTAGAAATAGGTGATTCGAACTAATATCGATAGTGTATTTCTGACGGCTCTTATATCTAGGAATAGGGATTGAATATCCGCACTTTCGTTCAGTGTTTTTGCTTTTGTTTCGCACAGTATTGCAGAGAGAAAATGTATCGGTTGCGTTTTTCCCATTCCCGGGATGGTCGGTTTCCGTCAGTATTTATCTTCGTAAATGGAACTACAATAATAGATTTAGTTTTCTGGGTAAAAAAACTACTAAAATCTACTGTAAAAATAGTCAAAATTATTTATGAATTGTGGTTTCTGTAGCCATGCTGACGTAAATATGACAAAGATAAGATAAGATAACTCTTTTTTGCACTCTATGTTTGAACTTCTCTCTTCACAATTCTTTTTGAATCATATAGGTAGATAGGTCAGTTACAATAGTTTAACTAGGTCGGTTATAATAGTTTTAATAGTCAGTTACAATAGGTCAGTTACGGTAGTTTTGGCGGTTTATTGCTATCAGTTATCTCTTGCAGATATTTCAGATTAATAACCATCTGATTTCTCGTAAAAAACCTTCATAAGAATTTTTAACCCCTTGTGGATGAAGTAAGAATGGTGAACACGATATGACTGGTAGCTAATTCCACGTGCGTGCATAGAGTTAAGTCTTCCTTCTGTGTAATTGGCAAACGGAAAAGAGCTTATAAATTAATTTATATCTATAATATTCGGGAATGAGTTCTCAGTCCGTAAAATTTATTTTATCAATTAAAATTTAGTTATAACATGGCAAAAGATCATTAAACAGCTTACAAATTCTCAATTTCAAGAATGCCTCTAGAAACAACATTTTCCAATAAACAACTCACAATTCAAAAGATTAGGAACAATTAATTAAACATTTCACTAGTAAGATATTATCGTCGACATTTCACAGAACAATTTTCAAACCTCATTTCCGAAAACACAAATTCAGGACAATAACTTTAAGTCTTATTGTCTTTAGAATTTCTCCCGGATGTAAATCTTGCCTAATTCAATAAGTCAGCGAAGTAAGTTTCGTAAATTCGTGAACTAACTGGAGATATCGAGGATCAGAACTTATAGTAGGAATTAAAGACAATGAAAATCGCTATAGCAAAACTCTCAGTTTCAAACAAGTTAGCAAGTTAAATGGTGAGTCTGATTCTATTGATACTCCGATTAAAACTAAAGTAAATGTCTTTTTCTCTTCTAAATAAATGAAAAGAGACTGATTGCAATGACTTAGAGACGTAGCAGTAGCGTACGAGAATAGCGGTTAGTTGCAAAGATAATTTAGCAGGCACATCACGAGATAGCCACTATTTTTTATGGACTACACTGAATCACGCAAAAAAACCGAGCAACTTACAGCTGATTGACGTTTTTATCATTGTAGTCTGAACTTTCGGTCGTCGGTACATCACTAGAATCAGGCCCAGTGTTAAGTTGTGCATTTGCTGCAAGCGCTTCCCATTGTGCTTTTGCTTTAAAAAAAAAACAACTTTTCTTTGCTCATTTCATGTAAATAGCTTCTTTTTGCTTTCGCAGAACAACTATGAACTAGAGATAAAAAAAAACTGAATCTCGTTTGTGCTTAACTTAAACTGCTCGAGTTGTTTAGTTTTCTTCTGTTCTTTGAGTTGAGATCGCTGTTTTATATTCTTTATTAGCTTCTGGATAATATTTATTTGTTCTTCATTAGTAAACTCGTTATATTGTATGCTCAGTTTGTTTTCTATGAAAAAGCTTGAGACGACATCCTAATAAATGGGACTGCATTTAAAGTATAACCAGGATACAGTAAATCTCAACTTCACCACTTAACTCGAGAACGGATAGACCGATTTTCATGGTTTTGACTCAGTTGGATTAAGATTAACGCCCTGGAAACGACATATGAGGGAAAAAAGTTTGCTACCGTTAGTTTATTAAAAAGAAGTAGTACTAACAAAAAAAAAATAACTACAGCTATTATTATTTCGCTCGAGTCGAGTGAAAAGTTAAAAATTTCTCTTATTCCTAATGATGATAACAATTTTTTTTGTTTTTCTAATTAATGATTCTCCTAAGTCTAATTTTCAACAAAGACAAAGTATTTTGCAACGTGCATCTTCGCGTTTCAAGCTTGAAGTTTTTTTAAGGGTTGCGTAGTAGATACGAGTTACCCTAATAGCAACATGTTGCATGAAAGTTTAAACAGCCCTGTCAGGGTAAATGGACCAGAATATCAAGGCAAGTTTAGTAAGCTTGAGGTTGCCGCTCACTCAAGGTATATTCTTAGTGAAGACTACATAATGGACTTAATATAGCTGCGCTACAACAGCAAATTACTGGTAGACACGCGTTGCATAAATTTCTATGATAAATTTCATGAAAAACATTGATTGGGATTGGTCAGTTATTACTATTGTCAAATTCTACAAATGTATTCTTATTAGGATTACAGTAAAAAAAATATTTTGGAAATTTAAGTTGAACGAAATGCTCTGAAATTTGCCCTCGTCCGATCGACGCCAGACCCTTTACTCTCACTATCAAAAATGATTTATTTGGCAAAGTTGCCCGGTCTTAAAGCAAACAAACCAGTTTACACAGGCTCTATGTATTCAGAACTGAAATTCATTCAAGCCTATGATTTAAGACCCTTATTTTGGAACACAATAATGCAAACGAAATGAGAACAAACTTTTAATCCACGCTCAGAATCAAATTAATACTGAGAGTAATGATTAAAGAATACTTAAAGACGTTAATGATTTAAGAAACACAATGTTAAATCTAAATCTTGAAACAAAAGCTGAATGGGCCATAAGAGCGGGGCTAAGTAAAGATAAGAATATACTACCAGTACGAATACAAAGAGAAAGCAAATTTATCAAAGGTTACTAGATGCTCACGGTGGTACAAAGGACTATGGAAATTAATTTCGTGGACCTTTTGCATTTGAATGGAGACAGCATTCGAAGGATCGAAGTACTCCGAAATTCTAAGACGGTTTATTATAAATTCGCATAAACGTCTCGTCATAAAGCCCTGAAATTAATTTTATTGGGAAGGTCAATAGGCATGAGAGGGCGGTAAACAATTGTATTGATACTTGAGTAGGTATTATAGGTAAAGTCTTGAGGGGTCGATGGGTGAATATCGGGAATATTCGTACAATAAGGTCTTAGGTCGCGAAAAGATACTTTGAAGGAGCAAGAAAAGGTCGGCAATGAGAGAATGCTATTTTACTATTTTACTTATAGCAAAAACAACACTTGAATATTCCGGTTTGTTTGAATATGATAACTTAAAGGTAGTGCTGTATTACGGAATAGCACCTAGATAAAATATTTAACTCAAATTTCTTTGTGACTTCGATGAGTTTTATAAGAATTGTTAAAATAATAATAGATCCAAAGAAGTACGCCCTAGGGTGTTACGACCTAGAAAATATAATCAACGACATTATTAAAATTCAAAAGGAAACTTTCAAAAATACAAGATTGAGATTACAAAACATGAAAAGGGAGCGAAACGCGGGCGGGTAAAAGAAAAATTAAAAACAAATTATGTTGGCGAACAAGAGAAATTCAGTATTGAGTAAAAGGGTGACGCTGAAAAAAAATACCTTGCCAAAGAAAGGGCGTTTTTAGATTGGACTTTTTTCGCGTTCTTACAGGTTTATTGATATACCAATTCCATACTGATATTTTATTGATAAACCTTATACTTATTATTTGTTTATCAACAAATTAAAATAGAGTTCATATTTCCTTGCCTTAAAACGATCTATGCCTACACTTGTCAAATATAAAGACTTTGTTGAATATTTTGTTAATGGTAAATACATTAAGAGACCTGAGTTGAACCAAAATGTGTTTATGTACGGATAACAGCACGTCAAGGTAAACACTGCGGTATCTTATGCAGTTGTAATAAGGGCTAGTTTGCAACAAAAGTTGGTAACCTGATGTGCTGGCAGCTGTACCTTCGTTAGTTTCTTTGGTAAGATAGTCATCCTTGATCGCATCTTCGTTAACGGTCAGGAGAAATTTAAATCAAATAAATCCTAACTAGGCATTTATAAGAAAAACGTGCAACAGCTTTGTCTAAAAATGCCCTTACGGGTGAGACAGAGAAAAATATTCACCAAAAGTACCGGAGGTTGTAGCGATGGCGAGAAAAATGTATACGTAGATTGTTTTTCATTTTACTTAAAGGAAGAAAGAAAAGCAATAGTGAACCGTGTCAAACGAAATATAGCTTGCAATTTGTACGAAAAACGAATATGTACAGCTTAAAATTTATTGTATTAAAAGTTAAATCTTTGTTCAAATTTTCGTGTAAGTCCAATATCCTGTAAATTTTATTGCCAAGCTCCGATTTTATATAATCCTTTTTATTTTTAGTTTATTAGCAATTGAATTGCAAATAACTGCATCAATTGGCTAATCTTCGTATGAACGGATATTACTGCACCGCCGGATACCATTATTTTGTACCTTTCCAGTAAATAATTATGATTATATAAAGTAATCTCAGGGTACGTAATATCTACATCCTGTTTTGAGCACCCCTTTATTTATACTACCAGGTTCTTTTCCGTTCTAAATCAGTTTTTTAAGGATTCCTATTTACTTAAATATTTAACGACGCTCTAAATGCTAATTAAATTATTTATGATTCGCTCTTGAAATTATATATTGTGTTTTTTTATATAAGTAGGAATTTTCAATGCTATACAAAACATTGCCAAAACGGCTAAAGATTGTAAATTATGTATTATATATTTTTCAGAACACACAGTTAAATGTATTCTTGAATAATAAAAGAACGATGCTGTTAATAAATGATTTCCATCAAAATAATCATTTATTACACCTAATTAGTTACGCCACGTACTTAATGTAAACCCACTAATAAAGATTAAGTCCATAACCAAACATACAAGCCCATTACAATATGTAGGGGACATTAAGTTCAGTTAGTTCGTCCCTTATTGCTTACATTATAGGGATTACACCCACAATAATAGCTAGGCTAGAGATGTAGAGGTATCGATAGATTGTTATTGTCGATATATTCTTTTTTGGAAAAAAATATGGTGAAAACAGCTCTGGGTGTTTTATTCCGAGGTGGAAAATCAGTAAAGAAGGATATCAATATGGTGTCTTTTTCAATGCAACATTAGATTGATCTTTTAGTTACGTATTTTACGCATTCAATCTAATACGTTTCCACGTAAGCAAGCGCTTGTAATTGAAACAAAATGCATTGTTAAGTCAAAATAGGATACAGCGGTAAAAGAAAATAATACAGGAGTAATAGTCCCCCTAGCCGATTTCGACTACGGTGGCCAGTCACAACGACTAACTGACTGCGCGGGACATATTATAGTGCACAAGTGTGTGCGCAAACACAGGTGCACTCTCTATTCCTTTCACTCTCATAGCCCGATGGGACAGCAATCTGACACGACCGGAGAGAGATCAGGCGCAGGACCAACGGCTTTACGTGCTTTTCGAGGCACGGGGGTTAAACACCGCCAACTTCCAAACTCCGGGCTACCGTGAGAATTTCTGAACAGAAAAACTCCGGCACATATCTTTGGCCCGACCCGGGAATTGAACCTGGGACCTCCGGCGCAGCCGTCGCTTTAAAATGCGACCCTCTCACCGCTGCGCCACCGAGGCAGTTAATTAATGCAATACACGAGTATAAATAGGATAAAGACCAAAAGCATTAAGGACTAAGAGTGTTGTAAAACACATTCGTTGTACGTAATTAAAATGTCTGTCTGGTATGTTATAAAGGAGTTGACCGACAATATATACTTTGCAATTCTAAAGACAGACTAGTTTATTATAACCATTGACTTGCCATTATCAAATAAAGCCTTTGTTTATCAGCTTAAATCTCAAATCTGACAATACTTAATCTATCGACACCCCTTATCGATACGACAGCCACATCACTACAGTACATACCTCTGCTCCCCGAGCTGACTTGGCACTGGTACTTGGCGTCGTCTTCCAATGTAACATCCCTGATGTCCAGCGAGTAATCCCCTGGAATTATACAACGCCATCATTCACAATCAGGTACAATCCTCAGCTTTGTCTGCCAAGGAAATGGTGTGTGGAGTTGGTGTGTTGCACCAATCTACTCTAACTTTAACAATAATTTAGACTGCAATAACCGTAACTTCAGCCGTTAACTTTTACTAGTCAAAATGCTATTTTAATAGTGGCTGCCATGTGCGGCGATTAAAGACATTTTTACCGTTAAATATTCTATGATACAAAATAAAACAGTTTTTGTTATGTACCTTGGCTACAGTAAGTTGGTCCTAACTCCTCATGATATATGCTTGAAGTGTCCTAGGCCATGAATTGGTTAGGTAAGTGTTTTATTGCAGACGTGAAACATACAGATATTTTTTAACATGTTCGTCAAAATCATTCAAATATTACCTACATTGTGGCTACGAGTTTTTTGTTAGGAACTTCTGAAAACACGATAATAACCGTTAAAAAGTACTTATCCGGAAATCTATTGCCCGCAAAACAATGAAATTCTGTCGTCGGTTGAATTCTAAAATAAAATAATCTATCTGAAATGGTTGCTCTGCATTTTATGCTGAGAACGCGGCACTAAAACGAAGAAACGTTGTAAGGGAATCTTGAAAAAAATTAAGCTGTTACAAAAGCCTGGCAAAGAGGAAATAAGAGCAGTAGACCCAATGAACAAACACACATACATCTTATTCTTAGAAACACTATTATCTCATTTTTATATTAGCAAGCTCGCTTTCTCACTGCTTTGTATTTCTATTGCATCTTATTTGAATCCCTAATCATTTGAAAAAATACCAAATTTTACCCCAAACAGGATAGTTTGCTTAGAGTGTAACTAAAATAAAACTGCTTGGTAACACTGGCTGGTTGAAAAATAAAACTGCATCCCAGGCCGTTTTTTATTTCCTATCATTATGTGCGATCACGTGTATGTTTTTTTTAAACTGTGACTAAAGTTGAATTTGAATACCAATTGCAATTCTTTGTACGGAATGGGTCTTCTGTACTATGCCTACTCTATGTCCCAGTCAAGTGGTCTGACACAAAAAAGGTCTGGAGATAATGACGGAATTAATTAGTCAAGAGGGAAAGAGCGGACGTAAGGATATCGTCGAAAGGCCCTCGATTGCATTATGAATGTGTTTCTGCGTAAGTGGATGTAAGCACGGCGAAATTATTTTGTTAATATTTATGAGAAACTATTTTGGGTGTCTGGAATAAGTGGACATCAAAATATATGGTAAGGTTTTTGTAGATTTTATATAATGTTAAAGTTACAAAATTAAAGTAAAATGTTATTATTGTGGAAACAAAGTGTTATTGAAAAATAGCTATCGAGGGAAAGGTCACTATCGATATGACAAAACTATCAATAATATCACTCGACCAATATTCAGCGAAACGTATTGATACTATAATATTATAAAGCTGAAGAGTTTGTTTGTTTGTTTGTTTGTTTGAACGCGCTAATCTCCGAAACTACTGGTTCGAATTGAATAATTCTTTTTGTGTTGGATAGTCCAGTTATCGAGGAAAGCTATAGGCTATATAACATCACGCTACGACCAATAGGAGCAAAGATATAGTGGTAAATGTGTAAAAAACGGGAGAAAGAAGTCACGATTCTACGCGGACGAAGTCGCGGGCAAAAGCTAGTTGATACTAATATTAAAGTACTATTTAAAATAGTTGGTCGATATTGCGCTCCGATACTATCGATATTATTGCTGTGTGTCAATAGTTGAAGCCTTCGGGACTACAGATAATATTAATACCTACTCATGTTTTTGCTACACTTTCCATAGTCTATCGAATAGGCTATTGACAGTAGACAATCAAAATCAAACGGCAATGATTACTGTTTAACAATACAACAACTAATCAGAAATGATGGAAGCTCCAGTTCGCGTCTTTTCAGCATCTACTGTTGGACTACAGTAGTCATTCAGTAGAAAGCATTGAAAGGTGACACGCCGCTGTCAGAATAGCGAGTTATATCAATTGTCCACTCGTAGTACAACTGATGCACAATTCAGTGACGACTCAATTAGCGGAATTGAGGCCCGGTTTAGCCCAAAGGTGACACTGACGATGATCAGATGGTGGATGATAATGATGGTGATGAAAGGTAAGATGAAGACGACTGGTACAGAATGCCATATAGCGTTAAGTCCACCTTTTGTAAAAAAAATGGTTGCAATAAAGTATAAATAAATAAACTAAGGTCGAACATTTGTGACTGCTCCTGGCAGCAGCACGATGCGGGTTTTTATCAATGGCAGCTTCAAGCTGTTGAATATGACTTCCGTGTATGTTGATCACTGGCTAGCTGCTCGAACTGTCTGTGTATGGCGGGCAGTTAGCCAGTGATCAACAATTCAACATACACAACTGCTCAAACTGTCCGTGTATGGCGGGCAGTTAGCCAGTGATCAACAATTCAACATACACAACTGCTCGAACTGTCAGTGTATGGCGGGCAGTTAGCCAGTGATCAACATACACAACTGCTCGAGCTGTCCGTGTATGGCGGGACTAAAATATATTTACCTTCTTCATCACTCCCGATCATCTTGTACCTATCGTAGCCACTCAGCTCCCTGTGAAGACCGAGACCAAAGTCGTCTTTAGTCCACTGAAGTTGACCTGCTTTGTTCTCCACTCGGCAGGGTAACGTCACTCGTGATCCGACTACTGCCGTCTGTTGGTAGAAAAAAAAAGTTTTTTTTTAATTGAGAAATATATTAAGAAAATAAAACTCAAATGACCCTGGTTCGCAATTTCGAAGTTAATCTCTGTTTCAAAATGACGTTGTTTAGTAAAATTATTACTTACTTTTCCATTATCAACAGGCTCTTAATAACAATACAAAAACATTTTACCAGTAGGCCAAACAGTACCAGTAGGACAAATCCAGATTTTTGGGGTTCCGTACCCGAAACAACGGGACCCTATACTAGACTTCGCGGTCTGTCCGTCCGTCTGACTATCGCCTAGCTGTATCTCAAGAACCGCGATAGCTAGACAGTTGATTTTTTTACAAATTATGTATTTCTGTTGCCGCTAGAACAACAAATACAAAAATCTTAATAAAATCGCGAGTTTGATTCGCACTTAACCAGTTTTTGAATTATTTCAGCTTATCATGTCAATTTAAATATATATTCAAACAGTTATGAATAACTGTGAAATGTACAACTAATTATTCAGTTAAACCAGTGCTAGTTTGTGCAAATCTGCCCTGTTTTAGAGTTAAATAACCATGAATAATGTATTACGCGATTGATTTCCTATTTGAAAGTCACGTCAATTTCTGGAATTAGTTTTCGGTAATCTATCATTAGAGCATTTTCAGATAACAAGAGAAATAAAATCATTAAAATAAAATACAACACCATTGGCTTAAAATTAACTGAAGTACGTTTCATATTCGTTTTATAAATAATTATTATTTTCATTAGTTTAATAATTTATATGGAAAAGTTGTGCATAGTATATAGAAACTATATTTTTATTTATACTGGATGTAAGAAAAATGGCACGAATTTTTTGGCATGATTCGTACATACACAATTACATATTTAAAGGCCCAAAATGGAAATTACTTTTTAATTTAAATTTATTTCTTTAAATCAGGCAGTGTATTACAAAATGCGAAACAGACCAATAGAATAAATACCTTACAGGCTAGCATACATAAAAAATAGTAAATTGAAATAATTGCTTTATAATACTTTTAAATTACACGCAATTTCACGGGCGTGTTGTTCTAATTAAAAAAATAATTAAATAAAACAAATTTTTGGTTACAACCAACATACATTTATTTGATGACACATTTGCAGTTATCAAGCTTAATATAACCTTAGTCTGAACAGACAACGAAAATGGCCATAAAATAATAAGTAATTATTGTTAACGGCAACAGGATACCTTTCTGAAATAGTGCAGGTCGTTAAATTGCCCATTCTAGTTCCTAACTAGTTTCTATTGTGGAAAGTTGGTCGTCCAAGTTGGTTTGCCATAGGTAATATACCTATAGGTACAATGTACTATTAAAGACTGTGTCTATAGCAGAGACAATGATTACAAATTTTTAATTTACGATTTATAGTTAGAGGGTCTGTATTAGTAACACATTTTTAAATATTGAGAATTGAACAGAGGCAAAATACTTGTCAGATGTATATCAAAATAAAAGATGTAATGAAAGACGTTTTTCGAACTCTATATTGGGGCGTTTCACACCACGAGATTTTCGGGTCGCGTTGCGAATCTTCCAAGTGCTGTTTAAGAATACAAATGTACCAAGATGTCTTTAAAATAGGTCAATTTGGACCATGGGATAAACATCTGATGCTGACTAAAGATTCTTATTATATCAGTACAGTAGAAAAGAGTTTAAAGCTATTTTATAATATATCATAATACATTATTACGATAATTAACTCGTCAAGTATGTGTAAACGAGACACAATAAAAATTCCATTGTTATGCGACTCTCGGCATTCGTTTGATACCTGACTGATTAAACAAGTAATAATCACATGTTTAGTAATAGAATAACCACTTACAAGTAAAAAAAAAACCTTCAATTTGAAAAAAATACACTTGGTCCGTTTGTCCCACGGTCCATTCACACCGCTGAACCACTGTGCGGTGCGAATTAGTGCGAGTGAACCTATTCTGAAACAGCACATAGGCGATTTACACTACGGCCCGAAAACCTCGTGGTGTGAAACGCCCCAATATTTTACAGTACTTTACAAAATAAAACATTAAAAGTTGAGTTAAAAATGCATCTTACCTGATCCTGCGGCTCCATAGCAAACTTCTGTTCGTGATAACCACCGCACTGTCCAACAACACAAAACAGCACTAAAAAACTAAAAACAACACTATGAGTCCGCAATAATAGGAACAGTGGTTTAACCCCTCTGCTGGTCACTTTGAGTCTAAAGTCCCTCATGCTTCCACGGTTGACACTGCACTAAAGGCTATCCGAACATAGGTAACGAGGATATCCGATCTATTTTTATCATTCACATTTTGTCCGGATATTTAGTTTCCCCTACGAGAAAGGGCGCTATTTTTGGCCTAGAAAGAAACTCAGGCGCCATCTTATTTTTGGTACGGAGATGATGTATAGGTGGCGTTGCTTGATTTATTTCTCTTTCCGATCTGAAACAAGGGAGGATCGATTAGTTTTTAAAGATGGGACGAACGTGTTTATTTTTGTGTTGCATGCTTTTGGAACGTTTGCCTGCACGTGGCTAGTTTTTGTGACCAAAATAGATCATATCAATTAGTATAATAAATCAGTATCCCGAAAACGTGAGTCAAATTTCATATATTGCCCTATTTAATTCGATGTAATGTTAGTTTCTTCTATGTAAACGACTTTATCAAGACCATGAATGAATATACCCCCCTTAATCCTTAAGTATGGTAATAGTAATAAAAAAAGGGAAAACCCATAATAAGTAGACGCTATACATTAGAAGTATGGCTGTCAAATACAATACTATTAAAATATTTATAAAATAGACGGCATTCAATTAGAAATAGGAAGTAAACTTTGTATCTGCAAAATAAATAATTTCATTGCTTTCAATTCCCAACACACAATTTCCTACTATCGAGTTTGTATTTTGTTCTGTTCAACACAAAGAACAGTGGTCGTTGTACAATGTTTTCTAAACTGCGGAATACAAACTATTCTCATAAAATAAATACTTTGTTATAACCTGCATTTTAGTGTTCCAGACCTAGTTCTTTTTGAATTATAAAACAAACCTGAAATAAACGATGTTTATTCTTTCGTATCTCAGAAAGTTCAGAAGTTATGCTGCCAGAGAAATATGAACTGGATAATTTGAAATGAAAAGACGTAATAAATTAAAATACCTGCTGCATTTCAGACGTAAAATGTTTACTTAGTGTAGATAATATTCAGATATTTCTTAACATTTGTGTTTTCTTAAAATAATTTAGGCTAATGTTAATATTTTATAGGTATTTCTACAAAATGTTACTCATAGATCGTGTGCCTTGTGAAATACAACGATGATTATGAGTATGACAAACTAACGCTAAGATCTATCATCGTTACTTTTGTGGTTAAATCATTAAACTACTATTACTAGCGTATGGATTGGCACCACGAACAAACGGTTTCAAATTTCAAGGAGTTATATTGTTATTTTTTTTGCTTGGCATAGCTTCTCTATACGTAGTTATAACAACTCACTGGGTTAAACTCCTTTTTCTCATTGAAATAGTCATCATTTTTGTGGCTGTAAAACTTTAATGTCCACTTAAATCGACAAATCAATTTAATAAAAACACCAAATGAATTTCAACATAAACGCCGCCCAAAAACTAATTTAAAACACTATACCAAATAGATTAAAGATTAACATAACAATCCAGATTTAATGTTTCGGAGCCAACACATTAAAATCAGGTTTGGTCGTATTAATCCGGTGAAAAGTTACCCAATATAATGGTGGGTACTTTTGTAAATTAGTAATAACAGAGGATTAGGTATAATAAGGTTCGGTAGGAAAATTATGGTAACTTTTTTTATGAGACTTAATTAAGTAGTAGTTTTTGCTGCTTGAGACAGGCAAGTGGTTAAATGAAGTCCTATCATATCAGAAAATTGTGTTAAGTTTTTATGGCACAAAATAAAGGTTTATATTTACAAATTCGTAAATATGTACGGTCGAGGTCTCTCTTGCCTAGGTACTTTACAACGAAAATCGCTTGCACACACGGCGCCACATAAACGGGCGTCACTTTTGTTTGAAGTGACGACGACGCGAGGTCCAATAGATTTTGGTTCTTAAGGTGGTTAAAGGCCTGAGAAACTGCAGCCGTACGTATGAAGTCAGTAAAAGGAGCTTCAACACTGAGCCATAAGATTTTTAAAGATTCATTATGCCTTGTGGTATTTACCTGCCGAACTGCTAGCTAACACCTAATCTCACGCCAAGAAAAGAGAGAAATAAAAAGCAGAGGGGTAATTGTGTAAAGCAATGGTATTATTCATTTGACAGTTCAAAACGTACGATATTCAAACCTTTTGTTCTTTGCTTTTTGACAGATCATATCGTACGTTATGAACTGTCAAATGAATACGATTGCTTTACACAATTCCGCACCAGATAACACACTCTCCCACAAGTTCCTTGACCTCATAATTATAAAACTTATCAGTGATTTTTTAAAACCCATCAATTAGTGAACCACTTGAGTACACAAAGCCGAAAGGTTATTTATATTATCTATACTTAACCGCTTTGATAAGAAATTAAAGAGTTTAAAAGTTTTGATTAGATATGAATGGAATTACATTCGTTTCTTGATTGGCTTTAAATCTAAGCAGGGTTTGGCTAAGCTTTTAAGTACGAGTAGGCGATTAATGAAATTCTTCTTCTTTAACTTTAAAGCTGCGCTCTTGTTGGTGGAGTAATCGCCATTATTTTCTTTTATATGCCTTCTTCTTGACCTCCTGGCACGACGTGTCACTTGACTTTTCCATTCACTTGGTCATAATAACTTTTCCTAGGCCTTGCTCTTCCCCTTTTTCCTTCTAACTTTCCTTCTGTGATATTCTGTAAGAATCTGTCTCTAATGTAATTAATTAAATCTCTATTTGATGAAACAGATCCTTTAAAAATATTTTTCAATTAATATTGACGAAAGAAAATAAAATCTCCGTTACCTATATTATTTTATTAAAAGGAGGTTTATTTAACAACAAGAGGAGAAGGAAGAAATCAGATTTGTTATACTCATACTTATGAAAGTTGTTAGCTGGCAACCAATAACTTCCTCATGGTTAAAAAAAAATCCGCCCATGCGCAACTTTTGACATCTTTAAAAAAAAATCTAACAGGCCACCAAAGTGCCCCAATTTTTTTTTTCAAAAATCGCACTCACCCAAAATTCCCCGGCTATTTAAGTCCCGGATACAACAGACACAATGCACTCCCCCAACTCGGACTACGAGACTGTCTATATTTGGGCCCGTATTATCCAGGTTTATTTCTGCCCGCCCCTTCCAGTCTGAGTCAGATAGAACACGGAATGATCTGTATGCGATGTGACTTGGTTATAATTAGCTTGAGGAAAAATAAAATTTGTGAAACAGCTGAATAAAATAGTCAGATACGTGTGTTACCCTTTATTGATGGTGATCAGACTAGACATATAATTGGTAATCATTCATACTCTCAAAGGTGAATTATGAAACCAAAAATTGCGTACGGATGGGACTCAAACCTGCAACTTTCCGGCTCCGACCCGTGCGCAATTTTTGGTTTCATATTTCATCTAATATGACTCTGTGAGTTTTAAAAACATTTTAAGGCCGTCTTATTCCGTCAAATTATCTCATAAGCCCCGCCCCCTTGTTAAAAGTGCGGGGCGCTTCCCCCACCAGCACCCCCGCACAAAACTTTTTCTGTCAACTTTGTCTTACAAATCTCGTGTATAATTAAGCCATCTAGTGTTTATTTAAGGAACAAAATTTTCTTGAATAAGATACTTCATGCGCTTTTGTAAGTAACATACCCACGCCATCTAGCAGAACCCCTAAGAACTTTTACAAAATGGTTTCTTTAGTACACCATACATGCTTTTTAGTCTAAACGTTTATCGAAAGAACAAGGAACGCAAAGAGTGGCATTTCATTCTCACACGACTGGTCAGCACTTTATGCCAGCAACCTGTAACCATTATAAAAACAAGAAAGAATATCCGATAACATTTATTATATTCTTTATTGCACTTATAAGATGTACAGAAAATAAGTACAAGAAGTCACAATGTGAACAAAGGTGGGCTTATCCCTAAAAGATACCTCTTCCAGCCAACCCATAGGTGTAGGAAATGTAATGTAATAACATTTAGGTGGTTTATATTAAGATCCTTTTTGTCGACACAGTTATAGTCTCACTACTATCTTCCATCAGTCTTCCAATTGATGATGACTGAAGACCATTACAGATATGGCACTTCAAATTTAGGGTTCCGTACAAACCAGTAGGTATATAAGTCAAAGTTCACCCATCACGAGAATTTTGTCATGTTTTTTTTTTTACACACTGAAATTCATAACATTTCAAATCATCATCATCATTCTCTTGCCCTGTTCCCAGTTTATCTAGGGTCTGCGCAGTATGTTTCACGCTTCCGTTTAACATTACAAATATGGAAAGCTAAATTAAAGACAAAGGTTTCTTTATCGTTTCAGTAATCCTTTAATAATATCAAAGTTTTTTATTTACTAGTCGTCTCCTGCGACGTCGCCCGCGTATATTTTGGATGTCCCGTGAAATGGTTCAAGTAAATTAATGGTTTAAAGTAATTACTATCGAGGTCACCCACACCACGCTTAAAATACTCGCTTAATATCAGCCTGAACTATAAAAATGACTTGACTATCATGTGTTAGAAAGTAAGAAAATAGTAAGGCAAAAGTAGTTAGTAGTAATCTCTCATTTAGATGCAATACTTTTTTCGGCGAAGTTCACTATCAAATATGCTGAGCATTGAACTTGGCTATCATTTTTCACATTGATGTTTTTGTTGGGATATCATAACTTTTTATAGAAATGTTTATTTGCTTATTCATAAATCATTTATACATATTTTGTGCAAGCTTCCATCCACTTAATTATAACGGTTTCAGACCCTACAATTAAAAAACTTTCTTTTGTTTTCAGATTTTTTCCTTCGCTTACACATTATTACCTAGCTAGATGCCATATTTCAACTGTCTAGGTTTGTTAATTAGAGCACCGCACCCACACAATTACTTTGATAAACCATATATGGTTTTGCCATGTTTGACTTTTTGTAGTCTAGCTTATAGACCTTTTTTACTATAAAACTGTAATTTGGCATGGGTTTCTTTATATGCTAATCACACCGCCTAAAATATGTATTTTAAAATATTTTTGGGACACCTCCCTACAAGGAATGAATTATGATGAGCATGAGTTCCTACACCGAAAGGGCAACACCAGGGTTTATCTCATGAATCGTGATAGTAAGACAGTTGAAATTTTCAGGAAGGATGTATTCATGTTGCCGTTGAAAAAACAAAAACTTAAAAAACAGTTTTTTTTTCAGGTTGCTCTCATACAACTTATCTACTCTGATAATGATAATAATGAGGGGCTGCCCCATTATTAGGACTTCATATCTTTTGTATGGGACTCCCTGACAACAGATATGATGTTTATGCCATTTTCATAGATAATGGTACGGAACCCTTCGTGACCCCGAAGCGCCATTTGGCGCTAACTACAAGATTAATAGAATTATTATGTGTCACAAACACCAAAGTTGTTTTGGATATTCAGTAACAGCAATTTGAGGAACAACGGTTATAAAAATAAAATTAAGACAGTCTCCACACATTTTCGAAAGAACAAAATTGAAAAAATTATTCAGATTTGACATTTCTGAATGCAAATATAATTGGATTATACTGAGTAATCTCCATGTTCGTCGCTCAAGTCCATGTCACCAAATAAGAGATAGATAGTCAATGCATTATTACTACACGATTCAGAAAATGTGTTCGTACGTACGTAAATAACATGGAAACCTGAGTTCCATACACGAAGAGAGCTAGACCGACCTTAACTTAACCTCCAATGTTTGTATTTTGTCACAGGAGTCTAGATGTAAATAAATAAATAAAATTAATATAGACCTATCACCTAATAATTTTCTCCCTCCCTCAAATTCATATAATATTTTCTCGTCTCCAATATACTAGAGTCACCAGGGCACAGCTTTAGCATTTGAGATTACTGCTAAACCTACAGTTATGGTTTAGCTCTGATTTTTCCAAATAGAGAAAATGTTCAAAACTACAAAAAATTGACATGAGTGTTTTATGCTTTTTGTTTATATTGTTACTATAGAAACGGATTCATCTCTACGATTGGTACAAAAATATAGTTCATTTATTCACAACAATTATATATGTCGCTAGAGCCTTTCTCTTTTTATTTTGCTTAACACGTAGAGGTTGGGGGTTCCATCCTCATGGCATTGAGGAGATTTATCCGCATGGTGATGATGTTTTTGATACTAATTTTCTTTTTGAAATTTATTTTCATTGTTATGTAGTTTTTTTAATAGGATTTGCTACTTTAAAAAAAAAACAAAAAATTTAATTAGTTTTTATTTTTTATTTTTTTTTATTTTAAATGTTAAAATGTCCAAAAATTAAAATAAATACTTATTTCGTTTTCTAAAAAAATATTGTGACTATGTAGAAAAATATTCATGATACCCCCGATTTGAACTCGCGACCTTTGATTAGTATAAGACTGGTGCTGATCCAACTGAGCGTGACGCGGCGCGGCGAAATTAGCTATTATTAGTTCTTAGGTGTTTTACGTAATTAAGTACGCAAATAAAATTGTAAAAATTGACATAGGTCCAGCGTTCGCAGTGGCGTCAAGGGGAATGAGGAAATGGTATCTCGTGCTTGTCATTTGAATAAAAAGATAGCGCTATTTCTGCTTGCATGTATAGAACAGAGATGACACGACGATCAACTGTTGCGTCAAAGTCGTTGCGCGAATCACCATCGTCACAAGTGTGAGAATCACTAAATCAGTGTTTTATGAATGAAAATGTTAATAAAACTGGAAAAAAACGATTGGCCGCCCTAAACATCTTTGGTGTCTAAAGTAATCTTAAAAAGACAATTGGAAGAATTTGCTGCTTGTAAGAAAGAATACAGACTAATGAAAAAAATGGACCTTTCTTTGCCTGAACATAACACCGATAAAAACTAAAAAAAATCATTTGATTCATAGCTGAGATCTCACTTATGTGGTCAAAATGTATATTCTTATAATCCCCTGTTCCTCACATCTGTGTAGCTTGAGCAAATCAAGATCAAAAAAGTCGAAATAGGTCAAATAAAGTGTTTTTAGATATTTCGTTATTCTGATCTAAATAACAAACATTTTGAAATCATTTTAACATGTATATGTGTAGAATGGAATTACCTACTAAAATATGTGATTTTCATAAATATAATTCCAATAATTTGAAAACTACATAGAAAATACGAAAAAAAAGGGGCCCACTTCTGAGGCAATTATTATCGAGCAAAGTAATTACAATCGTGTTTCCAACCACAATCCAGCTTTCTAGTAATCTTCTTCTATAACATATATAGATTCGAGATTTAAATAATTAGTGTTTCCATGTTTAAACTCAATCGAAACATCGTAAAAATGGAATATCTAAGCCTTAAATCAATCATTCATGTATTGATGAAAAAAGATTCCATCAAGGAAGCCTTGTAACTCCATAGATGTATCTATTTAGATTTAGACACGTGGTAAACAAAGTAATACATTTATATTATATGCTTATTAATTAAATCACTTTAACTTAGATAAATAATAACAATGGAGTGCCATCTCACCGGTATTGCGCTAAAACTTTAGACTTATGTTTAATATCGCCTTCGTATGAGGGCTAATCTCGATTGAGAAAGAATGGCGACTACTACCTAAAATATTAATAGCAACATAAACCAATGACTCCTATCACCTTTATAGATACAACAAGAGTCATACCAAGAGAATGCAAGCCACATCCGGTAGTAAAAAAAACTAGTATGCCCAAAACAGACGATGGATCCTGCGCAAGCGGCGATATAACGGTTATAAAAATAATTACTGAATTACTCCATGGATGAGTGGTTTGGACGACCGGTTTTAAAAGAAAAAGAATCGGTTCGTGGTTTGAATCCCAATTTGGGTTGACAACGGATTTTTTTAACTATTTTGAAGATTTTACTAAACGCGTTGTTCGTTTTATAGTGACAATGTGCAAAACTTTATTCTTTCAAAATTCGTCCTAGTTCTCACGGAGTAGCACTACAAATATGTAAAAGAAACCATCAATATCGATTTTGTCGTCTATGTATTTCATAACTTGCAAATGAACGTTGTGCTTTTGCCGATTGACTCCACACAGATAAAAAGGATTTCTCAAAGCAAGAAAAATTGTTTTCTTGACATAATTACTTGCATCAAGAAAAATGCTCTAATAAAAAGTAATTTTTATTCATTTTTAGATATTGAAAGTCTTAAAACAAAAATTATATTTTCTTGATGCAATTTTAAAATCAAGAAAAAAATATTTTCAATGAAGATAAAGTAACATTAATCTAAGAAATTCTAAAGTTATTGCTTTAATACAATGAAATACTTATTACAAACTGAAAGTTTATTTATCACAATAATACAATTCATTCAATGAAGAAAATATTATCTTGAATCATATCTTATTCAAATTAAAAACAAAAACTCTTGAACTAATGACATCTAGTCTTGTTTTGAGTAAATATCCTGGTTTGCTACAAAATATTATATTACCTTGTTTCAATTAAATAAACGATTTAAAAAAGAAAATATTAAATTAAATCAATAACCACTTTTCTAATCTGTAGCATTTTTGTTCTCTGTTTTGAAGGGGAGTACAATATAATTTGTGGTGCACTGCTTGTGTTAAGAAGTGCGACGTCGCGACGTGTGTCCACAATGAACGATGACGAAACTAACAACATAGTTACTCTTCTCGAGGCAAATTATATTCCTCCAGAAGTAATAGAAGCTTTTGTGTGTAAGTAACCTTGGATTTTACTGCGGCTAAAAGGCTACTAAATCCTTTGATTAGTTCAGATTATTAGTGTTGTTGAAGTGCCCCACCCTTACAAAAAATAAAATTATGTCCATGTCACGTTTTTTTGTGTACTTTTTAGTGAAATGTCACGATACTTCAGCTGTTTTTGTTTTACATTTCAGCAGGTGGTAATGCAACAGAGTTATTCTACAAACTCATTCCAGAGCAACTCAAGGAACTCTGTCCTCTTGGGACCCGGATAAAGCTATTATAAATTATCATAGCTCATGTAAGTGCAATCCATTGGCATTTGCGGTTGCGGTGGCGGCCGCGTTGGCATGCACCGCTGCAGCTAAAAGTAGGCAGTGTTATTTTTTTGTAATGTACACTTGTTCTATGTAAATGTCTAAATATTAAGAATTTATGAGGTTCACTTATTACTTTATTATATAGTTAACATCTCAATTGTATTTTGTGTACAAGTAAATACATTTTTATACAAATAACATGTCTTTTCATTTTATGTAAGCTAACACATTTGATATTTTTTTATGTCGGTTCCTTGTATGTTGTCTTTGACTTTCTTTTCAGAAAACGACTCCAGAACTTCCATTAGGATTTCACTTTGGGAGGGTTTCGGCCATTTTTGGGAGTTCCTAAGCCGTATTGAATTAGTATTAGACTTTAAACACGCTTAACACAAGCATTTTCAGACTTATAGCAAGGAACTAATGATATTAAATCAAGAAATATTTTTCCCGGAACAAGAAAGGTTATTCTATATTGAAGGTAGCATAAATTAAAACTTAAAATATTCGATATTGGTATAAGGACATAATTTCTAATAAATTAAATTATCAACTTTGAAATAAGTAAAATTTTTGTTCAAGCATGATTTATTATTGTTGAAAGAAAAGTTTGTGTATTTAGATTAAGAGTATATTATTTCTAGTGAAGTGATTTCTTATTTGAATTTAAATCAATATTTTCTTGAAATAAAAATACATCGTAAGCTTGTATCAAGATAACTTATCAACTTACATTAAAAATACTAAAAATTCTTGGGTTAAGATGTATTGTTTAAAATCAACCGAGACTTGTTTTAACTCAAGATAATTTCAAGTATCAGTTCAAGATTATTATTTTTTGAATGTAAGAAAATATTAGTTTCAATATATATGAGGTAACATAATCTTGGTTTAATACAATTTTCTTTAATGCAAGAATATTTTACTTCTTTGGAGAAAACCGTTTTTTCTGTGCACCCAATGTGTATTTTCTACTTAGTCCTTAAACATGATGATTACTGATAGAGAACATCTTATTTTGTGCAAACTCCAAAATTTGCTCGAAAATAAACACTTTCACAAAATATATTTCCAAAATCAACGTCTCCCAACTAAAAACCAAACAGCCACGTTTTCCCGCAACTATTTGGTATCACCGACACTGCTGGCGTAGTTGTAATTAAAAAAATCAATAATGCTACGCCCAAACCTCGTATACGGTCGGCAATTAGTGTAACTACCACGCTATGTCTACCGGGTAGAAAGAAGGGTTTTGCTTTTTTGCAGGGCAAAAGTTAATTTAGGAGAGCTAATTTCGAAGCTGGTATTTTGCGATTGAGAATAAAAGAATATTGGTAATGATGAAGATTGTACTCGTATTTCGTTAAATTCTTTGATGAAGAAAAATACATACTCAAATAATCACTAAGGTAGTAGGACCTGATGACTTCACAATCGAAAAGTTAGCTCTTCCTAACTTATAATTTGAATAACGGGGTAAAACTTCTCTAGAAATACTCAATGAAAATGTGGAACAGGCCTACAAGGACCTACAGAATTAGTCAAAAGAGTCTGATATTTAAAATACGAAATACTTCGCATACGTTTAAGCTTTGCATTACATCCAAAATTTTACGCACACTGTCATGGTAAAAAAAAACTTAACTTGTTGATGCAAAAATATTGATAATTGTTACTTACGGCCAATTCTGGATGTGGATTTGTATTTCAAACATAAAAATCCGACCGTTTAACATGTTTTTATTATTACGTATAGATAAGCTATGTGAAGCAAAAAAAGTGTCGTAAATACGACAAGATCATGACAATATTCCTTGAAATTTAAAATTCGAATTCATGGCGCACAAGATTTGTTTGTGTTGTCAGTTCCATAGCTAGTTATCAAGTAGATTACTTATTTGTAGATCAATGTTAGGACATTGATCTACAAATAAGTACAAGTACAAATTGCGCAAGAGTTAGGACTCTACTAAGATCGAGCAAGCTAGTACCACGTGTGTAATGAACCATCAAACAAATGTAACTACGGAACCAAAATTACGAGCTACCGTTTTTTCCTATAACTACCGAGACCCTGACACCAGACCTTTGATTGACGACGTCGATTATGTCAAATGTGTCAATAATTGGTGACATTATCGGCCACTTGTTTCGGTCCATTTATTTTGATTATTATTGTCATGTGAACTATATTACACAATCGTGAAGATTGACATTATCGAAAGCCGATGTCTCCACTTTGATTTATCTTGAGGAATCGTGGAAAAAACTTTAAGGATGTTTGGTCGAGTTGGAGAAATGTAGATGCGATGACAGATCGTGAGTCAAAAAGTTTGTAGTTGCAATGGGTTCAGAGTAGTTTTAGTTACTTTTTTAAGCAGATACTGTCGGGGTATCTCGTGCCTATAAAAAAATCGCTTGCACACACACGATACAAAAACGGGCGTCACTTCAATCAAAAGATGAGGCAAGGTGCAAGAGAGATTTTGACTCTTAAGGTGCTTTTCGGTGGAACTGTCATTTTCGGAGTTTATACAGTTACTTATCAAGAACAAATGGCGTGATTATTATATATTTTTTTCATAAATTTACATGTCACTTTACCACACTGATTTAGGTGCCCCATAATATTTTTGTGAGAATTTATTGATACCTAATTCTGAACCAAGCATGTCATTTCAATAAGCATTAAAAGATATTGAAATCAACTAAAAGAATAAGAAACTAGAATCATAGCATCCACATAAGGGTTTCGGGAACCGTTTGGAAGAAACCATAGACTATTATTATTTATAATTCCTCCCAAAACTGGAGGCATGAACCTTCGTGACTATTTGTCGGCGAATACTTACCAATTCTTGTTATACTGACGTGTTCCTAACGTATGATTACTACCAACACAAACATGGTTCTCCAAAGAAACCTGCACCATATAATTATGTGATTCGAACAATATGAGTCGGGGTCGTTAAGTCTAATTTAATACAATTACAAAAGTTGGGCGACTCCTCTTGTTGTTTGTTTGTTTCACATGCACTTAAAGCAGGCTTTATAATGATCTTCAAATATAATTTCTATACTTAAATACTTCCGTTCTCAATACTCTAGTGTGGAGAATCCAAGAGATGATGTACACATCTAGTTATTTTCAATACTAGCGGACCCAGCGAACTTTGTTTCACCCCAGCCCCATTACGTCCAGCCCCGAAATTCTAAATATTGAGCGGTCCCGTAAAATGTTGTTTCGCCCTAGCCCCGTTCCGCCCTAGCCGGCCCCGTCAAACGGGATAAAAAGTATACTTTGTCTTTCTCATGGTTCTAAGCTACCTCCCCATCATTTTGCCCCGGCCCCATACCACCCCAGCCATGGCCCCGTCTAACAGGATAAAATGTATCCTTTGTCCTTCTCTCGGTTTTAAGCTCCCTCCCAACCAATTTTCAGCCAAATTGGTTAAGCCATTCTTGAGTTATCCATTTTTTTGAAAGTTATAACACGTTTTTCTTTTATATACCTTATAAATGGGACTTTTCCTACCATTGTAACTTTTGTCTAATCGGGTTTCAGCTAGGCCTTGGCCTGAAAACCTTTGTTAGTGATGCGACTGCGAGCAAAGCCCCAGGAGATAACTTATCTACCTTGAATTCTTCAACGAAATTAATCAGAAAATATGAAGAAGTATTTATTTAGCAAAATTTATTATTCTGGGCTGAAATTGTAACTGACACCAAGAACAAATCTAGTGACACATGAATAAATGTCACTTGTCATCAACTCATACAAACGTTTCACATTCTAAATTCAAATTTTAAGGAATACGTCACAACCTTGTCGCCGTATTTGCGACACATTTTTTGCTTGGCATAGCTTCTCTATACTTAGTAATAAAAACTCACTGGCAAAAATTAAGTTTAAAAAGATACTGTTTTGTCACTTTCTGTCAAATGATGACAGCGCCAAGAAAGAATGAGACAAAACAGTGCAATAGCTAAGATAGGTTTAAAAGACCGTTTGAGTTATTATGAATGGGGGTAAGTCTGGTACCAATTTGGTGTATATGCAGATTATTTTGATAGACGTTTCTTATTTAGCCTAAAATTGAGAATTTACCTTTTGTTAGCTAGAAAATTTTGTACAAACATTCTTTTTGGTCCAGAAGTAAACATAGCGCGAATAAATCGAATTGGTAACTTTTTTTTTCAAGGAAAAAAGTTGTTTATTATACATTCAGTCCAACAGGTTATTTTTGACTTGGCCTGTTTTTGTAGCGGGTAATCGCCACGTCCTTTTTTTACTTTTTTTCATCCAATCCTTCTGGGAACGGATGTATCAAGCATCCGTTTAATCGTTTATGTAGGGCTGTCGAAATCATGTTTGTTTATTTATGTAAGACCCAGTACTGGAAATATGATTTTTTATACAATTTTTGCGAGTCCTGGCTGCTGGAATACATATTTGATGACATCTACGATGGCGATATACGTATGTTATATTATTATTAATAATTGATTAGAAGTACCGGTAAGTAATAGGTAACAACATTCGTTTGCTTTTTTTAAAATAATTGTTTAAACGATATCCATATATTTAATATGGCAGTTTAAAACTATGATGTCATAGTTTTCTGCATTAAACTGACTCTTCACTGTTTACAGATTTATGAAAATTTTAATTGAGTGAATGAATGACAATGATCAACGAAATTTGACCTAAAATATTGTATTTTCCTTAAATATTGGAGTCTTGGTGTTGTTGGTGATTGCAGGAAACTGCCCGATTGAAACAATCATGAACTGCGGACAGACATACAGACAGACAACCGGATATAAACTATTAGGGTTTCATACTGGACTACGGAACCCTAAAAACGATTTGATTTGTAAGCAAATACCTGTTTTTATTTATAATTAAGTTAAAACTAATTTATCGTAACAGCATTTCCTACAGTCATTTTTTTAAATAATATTCCGAATCTTTGGTTGCTAACCCTAAGTACACCCAATACAAGAAGTTCTTTATAACCTGCCAGCCGTGCATATGCAAATTTCGCATTTAATAACAGAGCTTAGTGCTCAAAATCGCATACTATAGATCGATAAGCATCGCTGTACAGTTCATAAACATTTTACCTTTAATGTCTGGTGTACTGTCATTTTTCTATTTGAAAAGTAAGCCTTATCACATATGCAGAAGGTTTAAAATGGATTGGTTTAAAACGTATGTAGCACTTGAAATCGGATATGTTTAAAAGCTGATTTTATTACTATCTTCGTATTTATTTCTTTATCTCGTTAAAGGAAACAGTTGCTTTCCTTTGATGGTGAAGTTAAAAGGGATTGTTATTTTAAATGTTTTCTAGAAACGTAGAAGTAACAGAATTCTTGAATTTCTCGTTTTTGGCGTTTCCGAAAAAGTCGTTTTGGATAGTTTTGTTCATATACAAGTTTCAAAAGATAATGATCTTATGAATAACAACAAATATGGTTCTGAATAACACAACACAAAGAAAAAAATACTCATTCATTATTCAAGAAATATTGTTCATTCGAAATCAATATATCTGCTTTGTCAAAGAAAATTGAAAGTATCAGAACAAAAAATCAATCGAAATGCAATCTAATACTAATCCATATTTAACTAACAATAGCAATATCTATTTCATTTTCAACCTTTCATATCAATATCACTTTCATAACCCTCAAATTGTCAATGACAAAAAAATGCAGCAAAAAAACGTATTGGCAGAAAAGGCGCGTCATTGTCAATACAAACACGGCGTAAAGATTTAAAATAGTTTTTCTAGTTTGCCGCCAAGAAAGAAAGGTAATTTGCCTAGATTAGTTCCACTTTTATGTTTGTACTGCATTTGCGGCTATAGTATGGTGCAACAATCGATAGAGGCTACGGGCTAATGGAGGTATTTATAATGTTTGAGTAACGGATAGAAGTGACTCGCTACTGTGGACAGTAATGATATAACATCCTCTTAAATTATATGTTTCTGAATGTAAATTTTGAGGACTTTCTTTAATTAAAAAAATATCGTGGTTGGTTTGGAACACTAATAAAGACAGTCCAGAAATTCTAACATATGTATCATACTTAGTACAAAAGGATCTTAGTAAGAATTCCCAAAAACGAATTGCAAAGGAACGTGTCCAAATGTTCACGTTTACAAGCCAGCTGCACATAAACTTATCACAAAACGTCACAATTTCGCAGCAAGAACTCAATTCTACTGTTGTGCACGTAAAGAAGAAAATTGGTTGAACAAAAATGACTTTTGAGATAGGTTGACTTGCTGTTAACTGTACCCAACGGTGGGTCAGGAAATTTCATTAGTCGGGGGTCAATTTTGATATAGCCTTTTTAGGGTTGACAGATGAAAGTGCCCTATTTGTGTATTGACTGTCCTTTTGCCTTTCATTTAGGCTTTCTGTTGATTTTAGGCGGGACGCACAGACCATATCAGTTTCATTTTGATGGTAGCTTTGGTGCAATATATGAAGAGGTATCGGTATTGGGTGTATCGAAACGTTGGTTATTTACAATCAACAAAGTTTAAAATATATTTAAATTCAAAAGGTTTAATGATCAACTATTTGAAAAAATACATTTAAACGTGAATTTTTACTATGATTCATTTAAATACCGACCGATTTTTTAACCTATCTCCCATTTCATTGATCTTTCAATGATATTGTGTTAATTTTACAGTTTATCAAAGAATGTTCGAAAGATTTTGACTATTATTTATTTAAGAACTTTATTGCACAAGTAACAGTGTACAAAAGGTGGACTTAATGCTAAAAGCATTCTCTCCCAGTCATACCTTTAGGTCATGCAGAAAGATTATAAGTGACTATATATTTGAAACATGAATTTCTACTACGATTTTTTAAAATACCAAAGCAAACCTATTTCCTATTTAATTTAGGTAACATAAAATACATTTTATTCTATTAAAAGTTGATCAAAGAAGTCAAACAAAATTCTTGAATGTCAAATAGTAAGTAAGTTTTTTTTGTAGAGATAACAATCTTCTACAGTTTCAGCTGCACAATTTCTAGCTACCACAGTCTTAAATGATCCATAACAAATCATACTCATCAATGTCCCCTTAATCGAAGTGATACTTCACACATTGATCGATAGTACGCTAGATCATTATCATATTGATTGGATATTCAAGCAGCTACCTGCTGTCAATAGTTCAAAACATATCAATCTGTGTGATCTGTTTAATAATGGCTATTTATTTTAAATATCTAAGAATGTTTAAGGCGAGATGACTGAGGCTTAGAATAATTATTTATTTATTTATTTAAAACTTTATTGCACAAATAAAAGTGTACAAAAGGTGGACTTAATGCTAAAAGCATTCTCTCCCAGTCATACCTTTAGGTCATGCAGAGAGATTGTGATGGGTGCATAATAATTCTTATGAAAAACAAGAAGGGTCAAAAACGCTGCTCGTTCTACAGAGATTACAAAAAATATATAATAATGGCATACTCAATATCAACATTTTCACTGTCTAACATATACCTCTAAAATAAATAAAAATGATTAGTAGTGCATCTAGATTGAAAAGAAAATATCAAAGCTTTTATTGCACTTTTAAAATTAAACATCTGGTTTAAAACCATAAAACATTATTAAAACATTCATTTAATTCTCGCAGATGATAAATCATAAACTTTTAATTAGAACTGATAACTTCCGAAATATTGACATATCTTTATTAAAACATAAATCGAATTTTCAGGTTACCAATTAGCAATAAACTTTACTCATACTTTAAAATGCTAACTTGGAATGAATGCTAGTACATTTATTTTAGGATTGACTTTCGTTTAGCTCCTAAAGTGTTTATTTATTAATGATGTTGTTCGTAAAAGGAAGTGTCAATCAAATCATGCAAAAGTGTTCCAAAATATATTTTGATTATATTTAAGATTGTTAAAAGTGGCAAAAACCTACCGGATGGCAAGCATATAAGTATGTACCTATCGAATATGAATAAAAATGGACGAGGAATTCTACTCATACTTGACAGGAGATAATTTTGAAGCTTTGTTTTTTTCAGCTTCAAAAAGTCTCTACAATTACGTCGTATATGTTTATACATATATTAAAATTTACCATCATAATATAAACATTGACTGTACCTACATCCAACAGTATATCAACCTATTTTAGTCTTTACCTTTTTTATTTGGGTCTGTTTCACATTATCCGTCCAAATAAGCACAACTCAACGAATATAAGTAAGTCCGTTATTTCGTATGAAGTATTTTGCAGATAGGTCTAACCAATATATAATATGTAGATAACCGATATAAAGATTTTTACTAAGTTTATTTTTACTGTAGTAAAACCAAACAAAACACGTGAACTTGACCTAAAAGACTATGGATATTATTAATTTACAGTTTAACAGTTGACTGTTACTACCAGTCTTCCCAAATAAGGCATTTCAATTATGATATGCTAATGTTTTTTTTAATGCTAAACCTTTCCAATATGGCGCCGGTTTGCGAAAACTATGCCAGTTTTGGTAGAACTAAATATTTTTATTGATGATTAACACTACATTGTGATTTTAATATTTATGATGCCTTTTGTTGTTTCCTAATATATTTCTCAGTAGTATAGATAGTAAAGGATAAAAATCAATAGAAAAAAGGTGGTTTAAAATGTTATGAACCATAACTAACATGAATATTCCATAACTCTATTCATATAAACATGTATATAAATTATGTTGGTTCTCACGAGAACTTGAAAACTAGTCAATATTCATTGCATTTGACACAGCTTATTTATATTTTAAACAAAAAATATCGCCGTATTAATTAGTACAAATCCGGTAATTAAGACTATTACTAATTTTAATTGCGGTAACTTTGGTGAATAAATTTTTAATGAGTCCATGTGATTTATACAATGGGAATGATTAAAATAAACTCAAAAATGACTTAAAGAAGTCTTGAATAAACCCAAAGAAAACAAATACGTCTATTTAAGGGGTCTAAGGAATCTAATTTGAGTTTCATTCAGAAACTTCTTGAAACTGTGTAAATAAACTTTTTTGATTATTCGCTTTTTCTAACCGTTGTCCTGGATGGAAATACACCTTTTGTTAGAATGTAATGTTTTATTTTTACATTTTCAAGCCTGAGTTACTCAAAAATAAGTAAAACAACATCTTATTTATAGATTAATAGATTATAGTCAAAGTGATGGCGGCCTCTCCAAAGTTTTTATTCCTATTCCTATTTTTACTAACTTAATTTTATAGTGGATCATAGCATTTCTTAGTGTTTTTTTTTTAATATTACGAAATATCCGTTTACATGCATACAAAGCAACAAATAAAATGCAGTACAGTTACTTACTAAGACATGTAAAAAAAGTAAAGTTAGCCTGTAAGCCCACTGCTGGGCAAAGGCCTTACCTCAAATGTGAGGTAGTATGGGCATACTCCACCACGCGGGCTCAGTGCGGATTGGCGGAGGGGTGTTTGCAAGGAAAGCGACCAAACTAGCTGTCAGATTTTATCAAGCCGCCCATAGGGCCTGTGACTAGGCTTAACGACTAATACCAATCGATATTAGCCGAGCTAACGGCTTAACGTGCCTTCCAAAGCACGGAGATGCTCGTGATTTAAGTCACTTATATGGTCGGAATGGTCACCCATCCAAAAACCGACCGCGCCGTAAGTTGCTTAACTTCGGTATTAGGTACTACCAAAGCGCTGCCACCACTGCGCTACGAGCACCTCATACAAGACTTATGTATCAGCACCCGCTGCATGGCACATCGATAAACCCGTTTGTCGCGCGTTTTACCGCGTCTACCTAGATAATTTATCTCCACGTGCATGGTACAGTCTTTTAATATATCTATAACGCGAGGTCGTAGACAATTTGTCTCTAGTGCGTAATGGCTGCATTATGGCTGCCGTTTTTTATACAAGTTTGACAGTTTAGGAAAGTTAGCATAGCGTCAGTTATATCGACATCTTCGATCGTTTATATACCTATATCTATCTATACCGCGTCGCGCGCGACGCGACAAGCCAACCCATGCAACGGGAGCTGGAGTTAATTACCTATGTGGAGAGTCCTACTCATACTTATTTTCTATTGTTTTTGGAACATCTATTGAACCTCACTATTTTGTCTCCTAACCTGTTTCTTATAAAGCTGATTTTACCATACCATATAAAAAATATTCGTTGACTAAAAAAAACGACTGATTTGAAAAGATCACCTTTTTATCAGCAATTAAACGTGTTAATGTATTTTTAAAAACGGTCGCTTAATATTTTATCAGTCAGATAAGTTTTATCTGACGTTTAGAAAATCGACTCTTAAAGTAAAGAACAACCATCAAAACATCGTCACCTCCACTAACACATCTTAGTGCACACACACCCCTTTGCAGTCAAAGAGTGCACATTCAAAGACCCGTCAGACGAGGCTAGGCCGGTTGTGTATCCGCTAGTGCACCTGTCGGTTGCAGCAGTGTGGACGCGGCTTTATTGGTAGCGGCGCTTATGAATTAGATTTTATTTATTTCTGGAATTAATCCGTGGGGAATGTGTGTTTGAATCAATTGATTTTCATAACCCTTTTTTCAATGTCGTACTTGTATTTTTATCAATGAACCGAAGCCCCGTGATTTTTTGCTCGGAGATATTGTATTTTTATCAATGAATTGTAGCCTCTATGTTTATATGATGTGTGTGAGGTTTTTTTTGAAGTTTTTTTTTTAATATCCTAATTGAAAAGTTCAGCGAATTACACTCTTAAGCCCTAAGCAACATAAATGTAGATCAGGATCACCAGAAAAATCATACATAAATAAGTTTAAAGATTTAAATATGTTAGCAAAATGTCGAAGAAATATTTTGTAAAAATATTGCAATTTCTAAGATAAGATAACTCTTTAATACACAAGCAATAATTAATTTACGAATTTGTTTAAAGGAAATGTACAATGTAGAGAGCTAAAAACGGTTTCTAACTTACTTTAAAACACATTTTAGATTCAAAAACTTTAAAAGAATTTTACATTCAGAAATGATAGTAAAAGATTTTCATCAATTTTATATTTTCTCTTCAAATCTCTACCCACTTGAAGTCAAGCCCCAGCTTTACAAGGTGCAGTGAGTGGTGTTCAATTTTCTTTATTAGAAATTTTAAAGCGAAAGAGAATTGTACTTGTTTTCTACAAAATAACACTGACACTCGTGATTTATATTTCCACGTGAGAAGAAATTATATTGCACATTTTTATCCTTTTAAGAGCAGTTACACTAAGTACCTAAGTATGATAGTAAAAGTTATTAATGACTATTTAAAACTTTTTACTGTGTTTATATTGCCGCTATATATAATTTTAAAGGACATTAATAGGTGTGTACTTATAATAAAAAAATAATATTATGTGTAGCAAGAAATTAAAAGATTACTTAATAGAATAGGCTTTGGTATCGATATTTCATTCATATGGTATCCTATCTTCAATTCACTAAAGTGTGAACATAAATGAAATTCAACATTCAACAAAAAGCCGACCATATTCCGAATACAAACAAACATATCCAAAATAAATGCATTATACGCAGCAAAACATAAAATATTTCATATTCCATTCAATGCTATATCTTGGCAGAATAATAGTACTGTATAAGTATTTCTTTCAAAAGCGTTGACACTAAAAGAGACAAGAATATATTTTTGCACAGAAAAAAAAAACCAGTCGCAAGTATATTACGCGTGGCACTGCAATCACATCAAAAGGACGTAAAAGTAGCTCATTTCTTTCAATACCAAAATTAGCACTTAGTTCTTTGAAATACAGATCAAAAAGGCTTCCAAGGGAAATCGTTGTTCGCGTGGCTACCGTCCGTCATATTCCGTGGAATAACGTCGTAACTGCAAAAGTCGCTTTATTCAAATGTACACCTTGTTTGTAATAGGTGACGGCTAGTTTTTCTGTGCGATGCTGTAGTATAGTTTATTGCCTATGTTTTCAACTCATCATTTAGCTACCAGTTTTGCCTGAAGTGCGTTAAACTTTACGACTAGTCGTTGTATGGCGTAAATAGCTCCGCGGTTTTTGTGGGCACATCAAATAGACATTGATGAGATATTCTAATAATGGTATTCGTTGTAAGACGAGCTGTTTCTTAAAAGCATTTACTTTCATCCTAAACATACCATTTGCTGTGTGAGTTATGTATAAATGAGTCATTAGTACCTAGTTACTTTTAACTTAACTCTTATTTTGTAAACTTATATTGATATTAGTTAGTAAATGTATTATAAGTTTAATACTTCACAGGGTGCAAAAAGAGTCATAGTCTAAACGTCTATGATAAAGGATTGCCCTCTATCTATGCGTTTGTTGAAAAGAAACATTCTCCTTTTAAAAATCAATTTTTGCTTCAAAAGTCAGACAATGTTTAAAGAAGATTCTGTCATGGTTAAAACGGTTTATAATCAGATACGACATTATACAAGAAACGTAATATAGAGCTCATTTATGTCACTATTTCGATGTCAGTATTTCATGAAAAACTCTATTGTGTACGGATTTTATGGTCATCGGGGAGTTTTAAATTTAAAAGCATGTAACAAGAAATCCGAGGTAAAAAGTTCGTTATTTCTAAGTGGTTGGGTAAAAATAAAAATAAAGCTGTACCAAGTTGGAAGTTTCTGCCAATGTCCATACAAAAACTGCCTTATAACTGTAACAAGTTTCTTGCGAGTTGTTTATCGGACTTTTGAATAAACTGCTAGAATAGTTTTTGTTTTAACTTCTGATGTGCGGATTTTAAAGTTTTTGTTCACAGTTTTTTTCTTGAATAAATGTGTACGTAACATAATTTTTAACTAAATGAGCAAATATAATAAAACATCGTGCAGAAGGTACGACTGGTAGAACACGTCATTGTGAAATGTTGACTCTCCATTTAAACAAATGTTTATGTCAAGTCACTAATCGAATCCTCCCTCCTTTTTGAAATTATGTGTATTCACAACATGGAAAGACTTTTAAAACAGAACTGCAATAGATTAGGTTCATTAGCTGCTGCGAAAAATAAACAACACGCACGCCAATTCTTCCTTGAGTCCGGTTTGACAACTCTTGAAAGTACTGCTTGCAAAAAAAACTACAGCTTCAATGGACTCACGAAGGGTTCCATACCATTGACTAGGTACAATAATACGTGCACATCATTTATTGATATCGAGCAAAAAAAAGGAAAAAAAAACACTTTTTTATCACCCTTAAGTGTGTAAACACTTTTTATTGTTTTTTTTTTGTTGGCAACTGAAATACATATTTGTGAAAATTTCAACTGTATCTATCGCTGGTTTTAAGATACAGCTTATTGACAGACAGATGGACGGACAGATAGCGAAACTAATAATAGGGTTCTGTTATTACCCTTTGGGTAAAGAACCCTAAAAAGGAATATCTGACTGGCCAGTTATTTCCCAAATAAAACAGAGCATTGTATTTGATATCGCTACATGAATATTTGGCAGTGAATCTTTGGAACCGGTTTCGAGCTAAGAGAAAAGATTTACCTTAAGTGTCATTGCGTGCAGATAATTTTAATTCTGCGGTTTCTGACCAGTCGAAGCAAAAAATCAATGGTGTTTTTTTGAGTCTAAGAGATGAAATGCAATGATTTGATGATCACATTGAACCCTGTTTGATTGTTTTATTAATGAAAAAGGCACACGCTTAAATTGATAATTCAGTAGATGATAAAATGGGACTAATTTAAGTTGATGTCTTCACTACATACATACATGTCAAATTGATAACCACCTTTTTTAAGTTGGTTAAAAATACCAAAATCTTTTTTTACCGAATCCTAAAAGGAGGTATGTCTTTTCAAGTCGTCCCGTACTTAAAATCCTTAATTGCGCCTAACGAGATAACTTTATGCAAATTCAATTAGATGGAAGCTCGAACATTTGTTTGACATGTAAAGCGGGCAAACAGGCTAACTTCTTAAATGTTTTGAATAATTGTTTACGTTCTCTTTACGGCTTTCTGAAGTTTTTCAACTCTAAGAATGGCGCGAAAGAATGACATATTATAAAAATAGAAGGCATGTTTTTAGCTGATGATGATGATGATGATGATGAATACATTTCTATCTATACTAATTATAATAAAATTTACAAGTTTGTTTGAACGCGCTAATCGGAGGAACTACTGGACCGGTTAAATGTACAGGGTTACTTTGAAAACATGGGCAATATTTTAAACTAAGAACCTACTCATGATTTATAGTCCTTTCCACATTATAAAATGAAAATCAATTGATTTGATCAAACCGAGAAAAATCATTAAGTTTCACTCCGATTTCTGGGATCCGTTTAGGCGGGGTAATTTTTTTGATACATAACCCATTAACGCCCTCTGTACCTGCTCAGGTACAGCCATATAATCAATAAAAAAATACATTTTGATTATGGTAAGTGTGGATGAAGTTACATATTTCGAAACAGGATGACACCAGCTTTCAAATAATAAAAAAATATTGGCGGTAGCGCGAAAACAAAAGTCATTAATATTTGTCAAGTTTAAAAAATCTTAAACTTATTTATAAGTTTAATTTGAAGCAAGATTCAATTCTAAAGTTTTTCTCACATTCTCGGTTTCATCAAATGATAGTTGATAAGAATTAATTTTCATTTAAATATGTGGAAGGGACTATGAATCATGAGTAGTTAGTAAGTTAGTTAGTTAGTTTAGTTCTTAGTTAAAAATATTGCCAATGTTTTCAAAGTCACCCTGTATATTTTTGTGTTGGATAGCTTATTTATCGGGGAAGTCTTTAGGCTAAAACATCACGCTGCGACGGGAGGGGGGGGGGGGAGGGAGAAAACCTAAAACTTGCGGCACAGTCGCGGGGGCCCGCTATTTTCTAATAAGTTAAATAATACAAATATGACATTTTATTAAATAAATATAAAAAAAAAACAAAAATAAAATAAAAATCATACCTACAGTAGTCCCCCTAGCCGATTTCGACAACGGTGGCCAGTCACAACGACTAACCGACTGCGCGGGACATATTATAGTGCACAAGTGTGTGCGCAAACACAGGTGCACTCTCTATTCCTTTCACTCTCATAGCCCGATGGGACAGCAATCTGACACGACCGGAGAGAGATCAGGCGCAGGACCAACGGCTTAACCTGCTTTCCGAGGCACGGGGGTGAAACACCGCCAACTTCCAAACTCCGGGCTACCCTGAGAATTTCTGAACAGAAAAATCCAGGTACATATTTTTTTGGCCCGACCCGGGAATTGAACCCGGGACCTCCGGCGCAGCCGTCGCTTTAAAATGCGACCCTCTCACCGCTGCGCCAACGAGGCAGTTCAATCATACCTACAACTATGTACCTAAAACATTAATGAATAACGGTTTCTCTAAAGCTCTCATAGAATTAGTCTAAAATAAGTCATAAATTATGGAAAAGGGAAATAGCCATTCTCACATAAAACATAATGGCAAAATGTGTTATACTTATTTTATTGCTATACCGTGGGCGTGAATTTATTCTTTTTCTACATAATCTCCTATAATAAATTCAAACAGATAATAAAATTAGGGGTTCATTCTGTAACGGTACGATTAAGAACAATAAAATGTTGAAGTTGTTACTAACGTTCGTTTTATTAGTTGCCTTTTATTTAAACTAGAGAAAAGAGTAATAAAACTCTTTTTTATGTCGACCGCCTTTGAGAACATAATTTTAAGTTTTCGATTTTTTTTTCATATAATACTGTTTTAAAAAGAACTTTATAACGTTTGTGTTTTTATAACTTGTATAACAAGAAACTTTTTGACATTGCAAATGGAAAAATAACTATTTATGCAGTATTATTTTAAATACATCCCAAAAATTTGTGGAGAAATGTTAAACAAAAAATAAATATTATCTCGTCAAGTATGTGTGAACGAGACACAATAGAAATTCCATTGTTATGCGACTCCCGGGAGTCGTTTGATCCCTGACTGATTAAAGGAACATTTTTTTTTGTACACTGTACATTATTCTTGATAAATGTCGGAAGTATCATTCTCACACACCCTCTATTCCCAATTTTTTTTTCATATATCAGTAAGCTTTTACTATCCACTAATAAGACTTCCTTTCGCATAAATACTGCTCCATAATCCACCTACTTTCGCGAAATTTGTCTACTACAAGCCGAATTTATACACAACCACATAATCGAAAAACGATTTAGTGCCAGAACGTGTATGCTACCCTTACGGCCAGATATATCAAGCGAAAAGCATCTTTATTGCCGCACCCGAAGTCACAATATGCCATAAACTACGCACCGCAAAAACTATAACATAAATTTTGTTTTTATATATATTTTTACGCACGCGTATTTTTCCTAGAATAGGTGCACCGTAACTCATATAAACGGGCAATAAATGTCAATGTATCCTTAAAACTATGTTGGTCTTGTTTTCTCGTGTCGATTAGTGGTGAAACAATCCTTTTTTGTGTAATTTTATTACAGCTACATTAGCAATTTAATTGAAAACACAGTCTTCGCATATTTCATTATTTATGTCTTTCAAGCCAAAATCTGTATTTGGGAAATGAAGTCAAAAGAAACGCGAGAATTAGGTTTAATATGAAATAGTTTAATTTTTTTGCCAATTTCAGAAAACTATTTTTTTTTTTATACGTGTTGAGTGAGAACTAAGGTAGCTTAAAAAAGGATTAGTATTGTTACAGAATTGCTTTGAATATAAGTATTTTTGATACTAAAATTAACTTGCCAAAATTAAAAAATATGAAATGGGTTCCGCAAAGATTTTCTCCAAGTAATTAATATCCATCCTGAAGTAAGTGTCTGTAAATTCCATAACGTATGTATAATTCACAAATCAACATTACTAGTGAACATCCAATTTCATACCTAATATTGTGCTAATTTACATAGAGATAACATAGATTATATTTAGATGTGCCTAAATTATACTATAGATTACACTAAATGGTTATTATTGTGTTTGTAGGACAGTTAAGAACAAATAAAATAACCGAGGTCATACTAAACACTGTTTTCATTATAGTTACGTTCTATGACTTTTCCAATATCAATACAAATTACCTATGTATAAAATGTCCGTTCCGTTTGAAGAAATTTTTTTTTTTCATATTTTTATATACTTTATTCACCTAAAATGTTTCTTACAAAGTTAAAACGGCTCTGATATTAATGGATTTATTAATAAATTTTGTTATTTACTCTTTCAAAATTTAATTACAGTCCCTAGACGAGATTTGGATTTATCCCAAAATAGATTTGTATTAGATCCAACCACTTACGCTTTTTCCATCTGATTTTTCATTTAAAACCCTTCTTAAGATCCAATTTACTGAATGATCGAGATAAATTGTACTGAAGAACAATCTTATCTAAGACCCATTAACTAACTTTGCTGAGTATAATTACCATGAAGTGGAGAGAAGATATTGGTTGCTGTAGGAAATTCGAAGATTTCGGGTAATAGTGACATACTAATATAATATTACTTTAAGTAGGTACAAACATATTCCATTGTTGTGGATATGTCACAGACTGCCTCGGTGGCGCAGCGGTTAGAAGGTCGCGTTTTAAAGCAACGGCTGCGCCAGAGGTTCCGGGTTCGATTCCCGGGTCGTGCTAAAAATATGTAGCTGGGTTTTTCTGTTCAGAATAGCCCGCAGTCCGCTTCACTTCTCAGGGCAGCCCGGAGTTTGGCAGTTGGCGGTGTTTCACCCCCGTGCCTCGAAAAGCACGTAAAGCCGTTGGTCCTGCGCCTGATCTCCCTCTGGTCGTGTCCGATTTCTCTCCCATCGGGCTATGAGAGTGAAAGGAATAGAAAGTGCACCTGTGTTTGCGCAAACACAGATGCACTAATATGTCCCGCGCAGTCGGTTAGTCGTTGTGACTGGCCACCGTAGTCTAATCGGCTAGGAGGACTTTATAATTATCAATATATGTCGCAGAAATCTGGTTAAGCAAGCCAGTTAATTGAATGCCTAGGTAATTCATTAAACGCCAGCATCAAATTAAACGGCCAGGTCGATGATTATTTCGACTAGAAACACTTAACGTTTAACAACTTGGCGTATTGAAAGCAAGCCCTTTGAAGATGACTGACCTTTATCTAGCCAAATGATTCAAATTAAGTTCAGTATTTTTCCACCGCAGCGCCCCGCCATAAAAATATGGCGTCAATGCCGCAAATGTAAACGATACACGTAACCTTCGTTTTTGTTTGCAATTTTAAGTGAAATTAAGCTGTGCCTGTGCTATTGTAAAAATAGTATTACAATATAAGTAGAGGTTATAAATAATTTTACAGATTTTATATTTTAACCCTCATCTTCCCAGCGCCCCATTTACGATGCGCTTTTTATAATACTTTACTACTATTTTAATATTTTTGGTGTGTATTTTTTATTTGACCATCAACAAGATGCTTGGTTTTATAGTATTTTACCAGACACCTAAAATGTTAATGTATGTTATATCGATAAACGATAAGTCAGAAGAGATAGATCCAGTTTTTTTGTGTCAAGTCCAGTGTTAAATTTCAGAAATTCCTTAAAATAAATCAATGACAAGCCATCGCCACTAAATATGAATAATTTGGCTGACCGGTCTAACATAATTGAGTAAAAATGCAGATGGTTTGCTATTGACTGAGCTGTAGAAACAAACGTCCGATCGAGTCACAGCACTACTTATATGTCCGTATTGAATTGTCTGACAGTGAAAATCTAATAGGCAAATTGATAACATAACAATTTACACATCTTTTTAGAAATTGGTACATAGACTTCTTTACAAAAAAACAGTCTTAGTTTCGTAGACACTATTACTTGAAAACGGGCATAAACTCTAGTTTATGGCAGCATTAAATTGCTTCAAGTAATATCATCTGAGTTTCAGTAATTGTTTATGGAAGCTACTATTCGCAACTCCATTGTGGCCTACAGAAATGTAAGCGGATGCAAATATCAATAAATTATTTTGTTTCTCTTCAAAACTAACGTGTTTAAACATTTATGGGCTTAATATTCGTCAATAATAATAAACTTGTCACGGTGCTCACTTCGAACTACACTTTTCTAATCAATCAGACTTCTACCATCTCAATTAAAGAAAAGTTATATGCAATTATTAAATCATCATCATCATCATTATCAGCCAAAGGACGTCCACTGCTGAACATAGGCCTCCCCCACGGCGTTTCACAACGACTGGTTGTAAGCGATCTGCATCCAGTGTGATCCTGCGATCTTTACAAGGTCGTCTGTTCATCTTGTCGGTGGACGTCTTACGCTGCGCTTTTGGTCAAAGGGTCTCCAATCTAGAACTTTTCTGCCCTATCGGCCAAAAGTTCGACGCCCTATATGCTCTGCCCTCAGCCACTTGAGCTTACTGATTCGTAGGGCTATGTCCATAACTTTAGTTCTTCTACGTATCTCCTCATTTCTGATTCGATCTCGTAGAGAAACATAAAGCATAGCCCTCTCCATCGCTCGTTGTGTGATTTTGAGCTCCTTTATGAGGCCCATAGTTAGAGACCACGTTTCTGATCCATATGTCATCACCGGTAACACACACTGGTTTAAGACTTTCGTCTTCAGATGAGACTTCAGTTGAGACGAGAAGACAATTTTATATCTAGATCACGTAAACATACACTTGTTTCAATTTTAATAATTTAAAAAAAAAAGGCGTTTTCTTGCTGTCATGTGTAATCTGTAAATGGCTCTTTACAGTGTAGAGATCTCACAGATGTTTGATGCAGCAGACAATCGGATGATTGAACTATTCACTGCGAAATGTCACACAATTTACATTTCGACTGCTTCAAACTACATTCTACCAGGGAGCGGCTATGCCACACAGGAATTATGATTGATGAGAATGACTCAATTTCTATGGGTTTTACCAAAGCATACTTACAATTCAAATATTCTGGTATTTTTATCGCGACAATGCGTAGGTGTCAAAATACGAGGTGCATAAAAATGACATAAAATTACGTTATCCAGGTTGACAGATCTTTTGAATCCGCCGAAATTGCATTAAGATGATTCACTGCCCTGTCTAAATAAAAAGAAAAAGTTGATACGAGAATTTACGGTACGGTATTTGCACCCACGCAGTTTTTTAAGTTCGTTTTAAACCTGTTCTTATGTATTGGCATAATCAATTTGAAACTTAAGTACGCCTTATAAGGAAAGGAACTTTTAAAATGTAAAATATTTGATTAGTCACTCGCTTGCAAATAAAAATAAGTTTGGTTGCAGAGTTGCAATCTTTATATTTCATTTTGCAAACGGTTTTGGTCATTTTTGAAACGACATGGTTATTTTATTACATCACTGAAGTCGTTTTATCAATTCGCATGTAATTATAAGGTTATTGGTCGCTACTAAATTGCAATTATTAAATTTATTTTTGGAAACTGATTTTTATTTTCTTGTACTTACGACTTTTTATTGCTTTTCAAAATTGATAGCTTTGATGAAAATTATATATATACTTTTCTTAGCAGATTATAAATAATATGTGAACTAAATAATGAATAAAAATTTATTTGATCTTTTCAACGTGAAATAATGTCAGATTGGTTTTTTTTTTCTCAAAAAGTCAATTACGATCTAACCACAAAGTTAATTTGGTCTTAAAAATAATAATTTACTCTTATAGTACGGCCAACAATACATCAAAGTAAACGCTATGGTATCTTATACAGCTGTAATAAGGGCTAGTTTGTAACAAAACTAAGTACCCTGATGTGCTAGCTGCACATGATTATCTTAGAAACTTCATAGAAAGTGGCAAAATTATGTTCCAATAAAGTTTTCACCTAATTTCTCCCCGCCAATTGATTTTGTATGTCCGTAGAATGTGAACCGCAAATCATACCGCATAAGGTATGTGATTATGCTTTCTAGCTGGTAACCTGCTGGTAATATCTTTCTATAGTAGGACATGACTGGGCTTGGCCGGTAATTTTCTAACAGGAAGACATAGGTACGTAAAGGGTGTGTGTCCTAGTTCCTTAGATACTAAGTCTATTAGCATACAACATAGATAAAAAGTACTTTGAGCTTGTATTTTTTAAGCTTTCTTGAAAGTAAGACTTAAGGAATTTTAATAAAAATTTTGGGATCAAAATGTTTTAACTTTGAATCGGAGTCTTTTATCGTTAGATGTCTAGTTTTAAAGCTAACCTATTAATTTGTACTACAAATTATTAGTAGGAACAAGTCACTCAATGATTTTTTTAGATAGCATAAAGAAGCCTAATCATGTTATATGCATTCTATTAACGTTAACGTAATTAAAAACGCCTTGGAAAACATCAAAAACGCTTCCTTAATTAAGTTTTTGACACGGTACCCTCAGGGCATGGGGCAAGCTAAACATGTGTCTTTTTTTCATTCTGAATACTGAATACACGAATACTCGTTTCGCAATGAGGTATACACCTCATTGCGAAACGGAGCGAGCGTTATATTAAGCCGGCTCTACACGATGGATACAGTCATGCGATATTTTTTGTGAAATGAGAGAGAATGGCCTACGGTGCGCTGAGGTAAGCGAAATACCTGTGTGACATTAATTTGGTTAAAGAGAAGAATAGTTATTTTGGAGTTAAGTCTAACTAGACCATGTATTAATCAAAATACAATATCTTATCTGTTATATAAGTTCACCTCGTTTTAAGGGATAATATTTGAAGGGCAGATTCAGCACAATAAATTAATATTTTTTTTGTAGAAAACACTTTGGGTTTTTACCTGCTAGTTTTTGAGATATTGGAGACTAAGGTAATACATTTTTTGAGATTTTAATTTTTTATTAATTTAGGCTAAGATTAGAGAAAAAGAAGGTTTGGGCTTTAGATTGAGAGAGGCGAAATTGTCAGGGTGCTGTTTTAAGAAATGGTATTGTCTATGTGAAAGAAAATAATAAAATTAATAATAAAAATTACGGTATTCCAAAAAATAATGACAGTGTTCTATTTCTACGATGCATACTAAGCCACTGTTAAAATATTATCACTTAAAATGATTTGAAACTATAGCTGCATCAAAAAGAGTATGTTTTGGTTAACTTATTGTTTCTGTTATGTCATCATGTCATGTATGTTCTCAACCTTAGAATGATAAACGCCTAATTAAAAGTAATTACACGTCTGTTAAATGTTCCTAATAAGTAGGTATCAAAACTTAACATGATAACACGTTACAGCTAGTTACAGCTAGTTACGTAACCTAATTGTCAACACAATATCAATTACACTCACCATTAATTTCATTGTACTTAACCAATGCTAACTCTCTAATAACGTCACGTCATACCTGTTACATTAATGAGCTGTGACAAGTATCACATGACACGGTGTAAAGCCGCCTTTATGAGGTTGCGAGAGAAAACACATCCCGTCCGCCTACGCTTGTTGGATTGGGGCCGGCGGTTTTGGGCTAGGGATGTGACTGTGTCGATGAAAATGTCGATAAAAACAGTAACATATTCAATTTTAGACATAAAATTACAGTAGCTTTGAAAGATAAAGTAGGGTTACTCGTTTGCTTTAGATGATTGAAGAATTATAGTGGTTTATAATTTTATAGACCTTGGTCACTGGTCCCATGAGCCTCTTAGATAAATAAGAGATAATTAAGCCATTTTTACAAATACGAAACACATCTATCATCATATCATACAAAAAACAACTTACGATTTGTTTAAAAGTTTGTAAAGATTTTGACAAGTTGTATGTATAGTTTCATGGGTATTTGCTTGCAGTGCTGTAGTCAGTCAAGTACCTTGTTGTGATTCTACGAAATTGTGATTTTATAAATCGATATCGATAAACCTAATTTGTCCCCTCCTTAGCCGGTGGCTTTGAACCATCAGCATATTAGCCCAGTGGAATTGTTTAAAACACTGAGCTCTTATTTTGGTATAAAATAAGTTTTATCATCGCAACGGTAGGTCTTTGTAGTTTGCTGTCACGCCCTCGAGACAGTTAGGTTGTAACCTACGCAATGATTTATTTCTGTTGTGTTATAAATTACAATAAAATGTAAGTAAGCTATTTAAGTTGGTTTGTGTGGGTTTTCAATTTGCTACCAAGTAAAAATTTGAAATAGGCTTAGTTCTTTTAATAGTCCGAAATAGGTCAGTTAATGGAACCGAAATACTTATTTGGGATGTCTGTCTGATTACAGTGACAAGAATGAAATAAAATGACAAAGAAAATATAACTAAGAAGCTTGTATCTACTATGTTACTTTGTGACAACGTCCCTAAGTAATAGAACTTTATTTTATGAAAACAATATTAGGGTTTCATATTAGTTGTCAGATTTGTATATCTACTAAGATGAAATAGCTATTTAATTAAAATGAGAAGTACGAGTATTTCATTAGCAAACTTACTAAAATTGTGAAGTAAGATGCCTCTCTACTGGATTAAGTGCTGAACCGATTTTGATTTATTTGAGATCCTAGAAGGTATTTATTTATTCTTTATTGTAAAAAAAAACGGAAAGTACAAATGGCGGACTCAATGCTAAAAAGCATTCTCCACCAGTCAACCATTGGGTGAGGCAGGAAAAAAATCCTAAAGGGAGAAGGGTTTAAATTGCACAAACCATCCGTGAAAGCCTTTTCTAAAAACAACCATGGAGGTCCTTACTAACTAAGTAGTTGAATTTAAGAATGTTTACTTATTTTACATTATTATTTAAATCTCAACGTCTTCATATTCCCATAAACCTTCACTATCATATTTCTATGAGAACCGGTCGACTCTAGGTAAACAATATGGGAATCAAAGCCAGTACTGCTTACATGCATTTTCATAAGAACTTAGAGCAAAAATTAAAAAAAATCCACAGTAAAGTCTCTTTTATCTCAATCTTAATGTTTGAAACTTTAAAATTTATTTTAGAATCAAAAAATGACTAATCTGGGTAAAACATACAACCAAAACGTAATAGCTGATTGGTTCTCTGTATTAAAAATAAAATACTTTTCAAAAATATGTTTAACTTTTGATCCTTTTATATCGGCTACTGTGTCAGTTTTTGTTTGTTTCTCTGCTGTCAGATGTGCTCCTTGAATATTAAGATTAAGATTAGATCCTTGAATATTTGAACTAAAAGAGACAGATAATAAAAGTCATGAGTACACACACGTATTCTGAATGGTACCGTCAAGGATCAACTATCACATGTTGCTTTGTTGAGCGTATGCCATTGTCACATGCCGCATTCGAATGTCATATTCCGCATGCGAATGCAGCGATTGACTAACGACGTTATATTCTGTTACCATTCCTATATGATTAATCCCAGACCGCATTTATTTATTAATACTTTATTGCACAACCAAAAACTGTACAAAAGGTGGACTAAATGCCATATGGCATTCTCTACCAGTTATACATTGTACCTACCGCATTATCTACCATCAAATAAAATGATGGCCAAATATCTGGTAATTTAAAAAAATAAAATATTTAAAAATTTAAGGTGATAATTGCAATATGTTTTCAATCATTAACTATTTAAATTTTCCCCAACTATTTTATTTTTCTCACGCTCAAAGCCCTATTTTAAAGGCTATGGTATTACACTCTTGTGGTGGCCAGCATTTAAACATACTTAGTACCGATAAGGAGTTTCAGGTTACCTCGAGTTATGAAGCCATTATCCAGATAAGAGTAACACAAAGCTGTTAAATAGTTACACTGCAACGAACACAATGGCCTATGCGGTAATCTGGACGCTTGATTTATGAGTTCAGGTAATATAAACTGTGGACAGGTTGTAAATAAGCGATTGTAGAAATAAACGGGTCGCAATGTTGATAAGGATAAAGAAGAAAGAAAGAAAGAAAATACATTTATTAATCAAGAACATCAGGCACACAGCATAGAAGGCAAAATAAAGTAAAAATAAAAAACAACATCCAGGACATATTGAAGATCTAACATAGCTTCTGACTAGTAGCCAGCAATCGCGGGCTCGAATCCCGCAATGGGCAAATGATTAGCATGAACATTTGTACCTAAGTCATCGATGTTTGTAATATGTATTTTAGTGTTATGAGAGACGCCTCCGTCATAATCGTTGTCTGGTAGTCGTAACACATGGAAGAAATCAAAATCAAATCATGAATGAATTTGAATATACATGAAAATGAACACTTATTTATGCACGTCATTTGGCAAAGAATTGCCCTATGTCAGGCTCGTAGTGCATGGTGGCAGCGCTATCTATGGTAGTGGTTACCGAAGTTAAGCAACCTCCGGCGTGGTCGTGTTTGGATGGGTGACCATTCCGGCCGTATAAGTGACGTATCCCAAGAGCTTGCTTGCTTCGGCTGTTGGTCTCGGCTAATATCAGTTGATATTAGTCGTTGAGCCTCCTTCCCCATAATGTTCTTATTTCTTTTGCTTTCCAAAACAAACTAAGAGTTCACAAATGCTTTCAGTACTCATAAGACCATTAAAGTAAGCCTGTGATATCCCACTACTGGGCAAAGACCTCATCTTAATAATGAGGTGGTTTAAACCTTACTCCATCATGCGGGCTCAGTGCGGATTGGTGGTGCGACCATCTTGGAATGTTTTCAAGTCGCCCATAAGGCCTTTCTTATTCAGTTTCTAATAAGATCTTTTTAACTTCAGTAATGTATAGCTCAGATTTACAAAGTTTTAAAGGAAAATATATAAAAAGTTATCAATCTGGTCCTTGGGTAGGACACAAATCACGTAGGCACCATTGTGCATTTTATGGCCATAAACAAATTGTATTTAGATTTTTTAGATTTTTTTTGTGGTAAGGACTAAATAAGACCTAATATCTATGTGCCCTGATTTCCCAAACCTGTAAAGGTTAGTTTAGCAGCAAATGTTATTCAAACCATTTTACCGTAAACAAATTGTATCAGAATGCCAATAACACTCACTGTTGCCTGCGTAAATATGTTTCACATTTTTCTGGTAAATATTCTAGAGGCATTAAAAATTTGGGGCAAATTTTTCGATGGCTATTAAAAGGGTATAATTTTTGTCCTAATTTTGGCTAAGCCTTTATTTTTGGAAGTATTATCCTGTTCATAAAATGGGTACTTATGAATTCCTCAGATTAATAGATATTTAGACCTGAAGCAGAAATTCAAAACTTAAATTGTTTTTTTTAAATAGTATTTTGTCACTATTCAAACTTAATATTATAAATTGCACTCATAAAAAGCAACTGTCTCAGGCAAAGAATCGAACCCTACGCTACCCGGGCACATGTTGTGAGAGCAATCTCGCAACATTAATTAGGTGACGCAAAAGCCAACATGCTTGCTAATGATTCGGTGGCCGAGTGGTATAGGCATGCGCCCGGATAGCACACACAGTTCGATTCCTTGTCTAAAACAGCACAAGTGCAATTTATAATGGTTATTTAAATTACAATTTAGTAGTAGCAGCAGTGGAACAATATGTTGACATATAGAATTCAAAAGATTAGAACTAAAAGTTTCAATAACAAAGTGAATGTCACGTCAATAAGATTTGCTTCGTTTTTCCTAACTTCTTCGGGTGCTCATATGCTCGTCAATTGACAAAAGACCATTCTGATCTTGATCAACGCTAGATCGACTTTCAAACTGAAAACATTTATTCAAGCCAACCCAGAAAAACGGAGCAAAAATCAAAACCGTTATCTTTACAAAACAAACAAATATTCTCTCCTTCTACAGTTTAATTTAGAACTTCAACGGATCTAATTCTGAAACTTTGGGCCCACAATCAAAACTTCGAGAACGCCCCACAAAAATATCTGGCAACAGTTTGCTGAACTTGGTTTGTGAGTTTGGATTGTTCTCGATTACCATTAGTCAATTTGTTATCTAATTTCGCTTTTTAGTTCTAAGCAACTTTAGTTTTACCTGTTATATCAATTGAGCTCGATCATGTCTTGGTTGTACAATGAGGGCTACGTATGAATTCGCCGCTAGGGGTGCTTGTGTAGCGTGAGGTCTTCGAAATGTCAAATGTCACTATTTGTGGGTTGGATGTGCGAGTTTACTTCTATTTAGATTAATGTTTCGAACATTAAGCAATATTTTCCATTAATTATGGCAAATACTAGTTACGGATCAATAAATGAGAGTGTTTCAAAAGGGGGACTAAGAAAATAAATGTTAAATCTTTAATAACTTGTGTACTTATTCCTCTTTTACTAACAAAACTGGACTGCGGCATGCCCGATGCATCGTTAATATCGTTATATGTATAAAAATTTAATGGCAAACCTAATTTTTTATCTCTCCATCATGACAATTTACACGCCATAAATAAAAGCTATATTTTGGACCTCACGCGACAGTGGCGCCAACTAGTGAGCATGAAAACGGTAGCCCCCATTGCCTGTTGATTTTTGGCGTCACGTACCGTTAGATAAAAGGCTCTACTTGATAGGTGTTTACATATTTCAGGTACTGATAATTAAAGGCTTACGATCTTCTTCAAATCGTGCTGCTTGGATGGATTTTGAATTTAAATTTTAACCGGTTAAGTGTATATTTACAAAATATGAATTTAAAAATAATTGATTATTTTATTAAAATATTAGATACCATAGCACCAACAGAGCAGGAATACATTAATTTGAAAAAAGAAACACAAATGTCAAGCTATAGCGGTTCTTGAGGATACAGCTTAGTGACAGACAGACAGACGGACGGACAGACAACGTAGTCTTTGTAATAGGGTCCCGTTTTTACTCTTTGGGTACGAAACCCTAAATATATACAAATAAAATGCGGTACTCAGGAGGTACTGCTTCTTACAAAAAAATGAAGATTGTAAAGAGATAGATACGCACGATTGTGATTGATAATTTTGGCTTAATATAGTAACAGCCTATCTTTGTATTCTAGCGCAACATACAAATTCGAAATCACATTAGTAATATCTCCTTAACTTTTCCAGATCCTAGATAGTTGTACATCTTATAAGTGCAATTAAGAATATAATAGAAATATCGAATCGGCATCTCAACTCAGTACCTACCTACCACCTGGTCGAGTAGGGAACAGGTTTATGTGGGACCGTGGGATAATGACCAACAGGTGCTGCACGTTGTTTATTTTTGGTCCATGGTCACAACCGGTGGCGGAGGGTGACCGTGGTTACGGGATTAGCTGGGACTGGTCTCGGTATCGATATTTTTTTGGTTTTGGTTTTATTTTTAGGAGCTCAAGACCTCTTAACAGAAAGACCTTTCATGTACTTGAAATAAATGTAAATGTCTAATAATTGAGATGGTAACTTAAACATACCAAGAAATCTACATGTCAATTGGACTTACAGGGTTTGATTTATTTTTTAACGACTTCATAAAAAGGTGGTAATTGTGTTGTGTTTTGCCAGTAAATTGTCAAAAAAAATTATTACATTAGATGGTCTTTGATTTAATCGAATTATTATGTGTGTTATCAAGCCTTTCATTATTTTATTTATTTATGAACAATTTATTAATATTGGGTCTAAACGTAGTTATCAAATAGGTTGACTAAGAAACCAAATTCAGTGTATTGAGGATAAAATCAGTCTTAAGTGTTAGACAATCCTAATAAGTTTTAATTTGAGTAATCTGTCCAATGATTTAAACAAAATGAATTCCATATTAAAATTATTCGTTGCTCAGTGCGTATTTGTTGATAGTGTAATAGGCCCCATGTCATACAGTTTTGGTATCTTTTTGCAAATAACCTTTCGTAAATTACCAAAGAAATGTAATTTTATGAATAAAGTCGAAAAATAAGATAATTGACCAACAGGTGATTGGCAATCGTTAATTTCTGATTCGTGGTTACAATCGGCGGCGAAGGCTGGCCACAATTACGCAAATAGAGGGATTGTTTTACAAAGTTATTTTTAGCATGCCTTTAAATTCAATGCAGAAATAAAAATAAATAAAGATAAAACTTTTTTTTTTTTTTTTTAATATTCTAAACTTTCTTATTACTTATTTAACTAATGTTTTGGTGCGATATCATAAAATTTAAGTAAATATAGATATAAATAAATATTTTGATGGGTATAACGCCACCAGGACAAAAAATAAAATCGAAATTCTCAAGCCTAATCCACGATTAGATAATATTAACCGAAATTACAGCGTAACGGGAGCGGCTTATCTGGCTTCCAATTTTGAAATACCAGCCTTTAGGGCCCTATTCTACAAGACCGTTAATATATTTTCGACTCTAGGTGTCTCTATCACACGTACTACCAAGACTGTTAGAGTAAAAAGGACACCAGATTCAGAAATATCGATGTTTTTTGGGTAGGACGCAATGAAAAGGTCCAATACACCTGCGGTGTGGTATTAATCATAGATTCTTCGTAATTCCGAATAATGGGAATAATTGTGATGCTTGCTACTAGATTTCTTTGATTTGTCGGTTTATGTATGGATTGAAATGTGTAGGTGTGATATCTTATCGCATAAGCAGGCAAGGTGAAATAAACAAAAAAAATACACAATTTACGGATAATTTCGCGATAATTTATTTGATTTTAAATTATCCGTAAATTGTGTTTTGTTAAATGTGTTATATTCGCGTAAACTTCAGAAATAAGTAAACAAAAAAAGTTTGGACACCAATCACACGTTTCTTCGATTTCAAAATAAGTACCTTTTGCACTACTTCATTAATAACAAACAAGAAAAAATTAAAACTAAGACATGCAACATAAAAAATAAGACTCCCCTATTCAAAAACGAAACCATTTCCTTGTGGTAAGGAGGCTATAATTTTTGGAGTCTTTTGCACTTGTTACGGAAATCAAAAGCAACAGTGATACACCCAGACCCGGGACACTTTCGTCCAAGGGCTACAATCCAGATTTTTCTGCCCCAACGACCAACAGTTCTTTGCGCTATGTGACCTGCCCGTTGCCACTTGAGCTTGTTAATTCTCATGTCTATGTCCGTTACCTCAGTTCTTCTACTCATTTCTGGGGTTAACACTCATACCTAATTACTCGATTCATAAATTAGTTTCTTTATTATACTCGTATTTAATATTCATTTACCAGATTTGTAAACAGAATCCATTATCAGAGTAATAGAACTTACTTAGAGAGCTTTTCTATCAAATATGTTTCCCAGAAACCCTTATTTGAATTGCTTCTTCACATTTTGTACACAGTAAAACCTATTATCGACTTCTGGAAATCATAGCTTGTGATAGAAACTTTTTGAAGTTAAAGCTCAGAGAAAGGTTCGCTCGAAAAACACTTTTGTTGTATGATTTTTTGGTTGGTAACAAGAATAAGTATTAGCAAGAGTGAGTATTTCAAAGTAAAATTTAACGGTACTTCTTCCCTCGAGATACGACAGTATTTATAATGCAATGGTTTGACGCTACAACATGTGAACTATACTAAATTATACTAAGGTTTTCTGGAAGAGATCGCTTAGTGATAAATAAGACCGCCTGATACATATTTTTATTTAATATACTGCTTACTATTATCGTGTGGTAGGTAAAAGGTTGTTTAACTAAATGAAGAATATATCGATAAGATTTCAAACATAAGCAACTCGTGTTAGTAACACCACTTATAACAGTTGGACCGATTTTCATGATTTTTTCTTTGATGATTTTATCTTGGCCCCGAATAGGATAGTTACTATAAAACGGGACCGGGCGGGATGGGGCCGAGGCGAAAAGAAACAATTGAGAGTAAAGTAAAGCAAAAGTAGAATGTTTCCTCGTATCATGAGGTCTAGAGAATGGCGGAAGAGCGTAAAGAATGAAAAAAACTCTACCGACAAGAGCTTAGCTCTGAAATTAGATGATGATGAAAGTCTGTAAGTGTAAAAGCCTTCCAAAACTTGCGTGGGTTGCAGTGACGTCAAAATTTGTGCTTTGCACGATTTGTTGTACAGTCGTCAACTTATGTGATACTTTTCGTTGCAATTTCACCCCTTTTTCAATAGCATTAGACACCGCATTCGCTTTGTGCTAGCATCCGCGATATCGCACTAGACATGCTAACTTTTAAAATGCTTTAATTTGTGAATACATATTCTTAAAACCTTTCTTTATGTGGATAGCTAGGAATTTGACACGATCGGCGATAGTAAAGAAAAACTTTTATATTTGTGTATTTGTTTTAGGAAGTATTGTATTTTCTACAGCAGAAATAAGTTGAATCAGCAATTGCAAATAATAAATTTTTACGCGAAATAAATAATGAAGTTCCTGTTCAAAAATATCAAACTGTACTTCAATTTACTATAAAATATGTCCATTTCGTGGAGTTCTACTGAATTTTATTTTTCATTAATTCTTATTAAACATTCTTGGAACCTACTAATCGCTTTGAATGCCTACGCAAAATTGGACACTAAAATAGTAATTTGTTAAAATATATCTATTCAATTAAAATAAGCGATACAGTAAAAAAGGCAGAATATTCATTTCACTCAAAAAAAGCCAATAATCATTAAACATAGTTGCCAGAATCTTAAAATATAATTTTGAAACTTGTTATTTTCTTCTTCCTTTGGGACCAGCAAAGAATCTTTATCTACATGTTTTTTTCGGTTTGGTCAACAAACCTAAACTTACATTAAGCTTAAGCATGTTGAAAAGAAGCTCCGAAACAAAATCAAGTTTTAAAAACTGTATTTTTGTGTCATGTCTAACTTCTCCGTATTGTTATACTGCGTTCAATCAACTTAATAGGCTTACTTGATTTTAATTCTAGAAATGAAGTAGACAATTCGATATTGCCATAATAGTTCGGCCAATAAGCTGTATTGAATGTCCTTCGTTAGTAGCCTTGACTTGACCTCGATCAATTACAGAATTGTTAGAAATCCTTGACTCCTTGTCAAATAGACAGTAATTTCCTTATTACCCAAATTATTTTTAAAAAAAAAACCTTAAATAAACAGTTTATTATCTGCTCTAAAGACAAATAATGTTAAAGTGAAATAAAAGATAACGAAAAAATCAAAACCAAAATAAATGAAAATTATATTTAACCCATTAGATTATCATTTTGAATGTAGTAGGTATTGATGAAGGATTGAAACGTATTTTCGTAACAAGAGTTTGACTGTCGTAAATTGGAAAAAAATATGAATGTAAATCCTTACAAGATTTACTAAAATAACTATTATCGCCTAATCATCACTACCCACAACGACCGGTTGTGAGCGGTCTGCATCCAGTGCGATCCTGCGATCTTTAAAAGGTGAAAAGCCGTGGGGGAGGCCTATGTTCAGCAGTGGACGTCCTTTGGCCGATAATGATGATGATGATCACTACCCAGAGTAAGATTCGATTGATAAAATATAGATTAGATTAGATTAGAACCAAGTATATCGATTGGAGGTGTGTAGAGCTATGTTTTGATAGAATACGCAAGTGTTTTGCTTAGGTAATGATGTCTTAGACAACGTTGGTTCATGTAATTTGAGATGACTTATTTTTTTTTTTTTATATTGACTTTCTTGTCTGTTTTTTTATCAGATAAGGTCTTATTAGAATTTTACGCACTATAAACTGTAATAGTAGAACTTCCATTAAAATGCAATTTTGCTGATTTGTATTTTAATTAAATCTCCTAAAAATACTTCGCTCTAATGTTTTTTTATTGATCCTATAAGCCTTATTGATTCAGACTAATAAACCTATCTCTTACTATCATTGGTATTTCACATTCATATCAACAAGAAATAAATAAAAATACCTAATAGAGGTCCATATATTTTAACGATGACAACTGGTAGAGTTAGGCTGATAGGTAATCATGTTATACACTAATAATTTATAAAAACTATTGGTATCTTCAGTTCGCTACATCATTATTAAAACAGTTTTCAAAATCCAAAAAAATAATTGTGCGCTTTCAAAATATTTCAAATCCACATTGTCACAAAATTATGTTTAGCAGAAAGTACAATCCATTTCGAAAAGTATGAAAAAACATGTTTTCTGCCTAATATTGCTATGAGTAACGGAAGACACTGGGTACTGTAAATACAAATTAAATTACTAGATAATGCGGTTCCAAAAGCATGCACCATTTTGTAAGCTCTTTTATCAGCGTTCAAAAACAGAGCCGTAATAAAAACAACATTAAGTCCTAATCATTAATTCAGCAACGAAAAAACCAACCTCCGAACCGGCGTTGCGGATTACCACAAAAAAAATCCTTCGCACAAAAATATCCAAGCACTGTGATATTCACTCAAATATCCTCGTCTTGAGCACACAAAAAATTCACTGAAAAAACACGTGATGCGTTTTTTTTTGTTTGTTTTTGCCGCGTTTGGAGAGAAAATGCCGCGAAATTACGCGAAGGCATAAAGCACACCGAACACTAGCGCCTCCCGGCTGACACTGAGCGAGAGTGGACCTGGTTGGCCCGGCCGGGGTGGTGGGCAAAGATTAAAGAGATTGTAGAGAGTTCACACTTTTGATGGGCTTAGATGAGAACAGTTTCTGCCTATTGGTGAAAAAGTTTTTAAAAAGACATGCATTTGGGCCCCACTGATGTTAAGGATGCAGTATTTTAGAGAAAATAAACTTTGGATAGGAATCAGAAACAATTCCAAGTTTTTGTTCGAATGATTATATTTTAAAGTTTAAACAATATTCCGCAAACTCAAAATAAATAAACTCAAAATAAGGTTTTAGAAGAAGTAAGCATTTCAATACCCCATGTCTTATAATAAATCACTGGCTAGAGTAACATACCCACCCCTTCATTCCAAACTTATCGCCTTTCAAAACTTAATCTTATATTTTATTGAAAAAAAAATTTTCAAAAAGGTAGTACATTACAGTTAAATATTTCATAAAAAGAGCATTAAAAGCAAGCCATTAATGTGTTACTTACATAAAAAATATATGGTAACTGTTAATATTGACTTAAGTGTAATTCTCGTAACAGTTCACTTTAATACCTAACCGACCATCTACAATTTTCACGGCAATCGAATCTTTGGCTCGACAACGACCTTAATCTGAAATCCCTTTTCAACTCCTCGTGCCTCTCATTATTGATCTCTTTCACTCCTCACTACCGGTGCAATAATAGCGGCGTCTCACTCTCTAGTATAAAAGCTCGCGTACGCGCGTCCTGCTCTAACACCACTGCAGAGCTTCAAAAACTAGGTAGTCGTAGTATCACCGTGTGCGTAGGGTATAAGATATTTTTTCCGCAGATTATGTGTCTAAATAGATGACGCGACATACAAGTATGTAATGTATAATTATATTTTTGTTTTAAACTCCATTCATTTTTGCTAGTCCAACAATCTAAACACTATTCTTGTTACTTTAAAAATAATATCAGCAAATGAAATAATTTTACTATTAAATTTCAAAAGATCTCAGAGTTGATAGATAATTTAGCAAAGTATGTTGTAACTCTTGTGTTCGTCATGTTTTAAAAAGAATATTTTGGCTAAAAAGGAATGTCAAGATTGTTTACAATGTTGGACTAGCAAAGATGAATGGACTTTATAGTGTTTTGTCACTATAAAAACATAATACGCAGCCTACGCGTACAAGAAAGCGCTAGCAAAATTCAACGGACTTGCCAACGTGTAGTAGGTCGAGTAGCATAGGCATATTATGCCCGGATAGCGAAAGACAGAATTTGATTCCAAAGCTGACATAGTTGCTTTTTACAAGTGCATTTTATATTATTAAGTAGCTTTGTACAGTTCGTACTATGTATGTCAAAAATAAATCGTCAACGTAGAGCTGTTAAAGTCAAACTGCCAAATGATTTTAATAATGTCTAAGTCAAATTCGTATTTAGTACAAATAATTTAGACGTATTGTCATTTTTAGATTGTCAAGCATTGCGTTGCTCTCGTGGCCTCGAAAAAAACTTAGTTTCAATCAGTTTAGTTTCGTTAAAAAGATCTTAACTCGTCAAGTATGTGTGAACGAGACACAATAGAAATTCCATTATTATGCGACTCCCGGCAGTCGTTTGATACCTGACTGATTACGATAAATATAAAAGTAATAGAGGTCCATAGTGATAACACCTACATTGCATTGTTATAAAGTACAAACAATCTGATTAAAAGCGCTTTTTAAAACTTATACAGGTAGAGATAAAAACATACTTTTAATAAGCTCATTATGTTGAAAGGTATGTAACCCAAAGTAATTACTATGCAGACTACATTTTCATACTTAACTTAGTAATCAATCGGAATATTTTGTGTTATCTAACTAAAACACATGTCTATGTTTTTTTCTTTTACGCGTACCACAGCCTAAACAAACGCAACACTGTGTCTGTTGAATTTCCCACAAAGCCTTTTATTTTTTTAAGAGTTGCTATAAATGGACACTTTAGTGTGAACAACTAACTTAAAATACAAGTGCGAGTCTGAATCTAGCATCAGGGGTTCCATACAAACTTAGATAGCTAAAAATAGTAGTACACATTTTATTTGCTAGAATACATTACATGATTGATATCAAGGATTTTAAGTTCTCCTGTTACATGTTCTGAAAATGTTATCCAACTTAAAGTGAATTTGGTTTTAATTTTCTTAATATTGTTCTTAGAACTTGTGACATAAATGATAATTTCTTTTGATTGCATGGAATGTTACTAAAATTTAGTTGCACATTAAAATTCGAGCTTCTTAAATCCGATTGTAATTGAATTACTAACTCAATTAATTTAATATAATATAATTGATTACAATATAATTAGTTTTATATTATCGCGGTCACTGCCGCCTAACCACCTTAACAACCAAAATCGATTATATATTCGTCTTCGATTGGTTAAAGTTACGCCCAATGAAGAAATCCTAAAGGATTTTCGTATATGTCTTTGGCGGAACGGATCCCTATAAAGAAAAACATTGCAGAAAATTTACTACTTCTGGTCAACTTTAAAGTGGTTCGAATACGATTGAATAAAACATACACCAGCTGGCTTGAGATAACATTTTCAATTTAAACTGGTCGGTCGTAGCTATTTTATTGATGGGGTGAAAAAAATCAATTCGACTTTGTTACGATAGGAATACGCTCGTTAATTGTTTGGTTTCTGAATTAAAAAGCTGTTAAATTTTAAAAATATGTATAGAATACAATATTTATTTTTATAAATTTGTGGATGAATACAAATTACAACAATTTGGATTAAAATGAGTATTTACAAGTATAAAATTAATAAAAGATTCATCATATTTTGTTCAATGTCTGAATGAAATTAGCTTTAAAACAAATTAAATTACGATCTTCATTAAGAGCGGATATAGTTTTATTCCTATTTATATCTTTGATTCTACTTTACAGGTAAATAATCCATTAGTTGTCACTTAGCCAGGTTCGTGATTGATATTTAACTTAACTAATGGTTAAATGTCGTTACCAGCTGTTGAATATTTGCACACAAGTGCGTTTTTTGAAGAAAAAAACTTCTTTCTTCTTCTTGAGGTACCATCGCCTACGGAGGTTGGCTATCATTAGGGCTATCTTTATCTTGGACACAGCGGCTCGGAACAGGTATGTCGTGCTTAGGTTAAACCACGTTCGGAGATTCTTAAGCCACGAAGTACGCCTTCTTCCAGGCGGTCGCTTTCCCTGGATTTTCCCTTGCATAATTATTTCGAGCTGATCGTATTTTCATTACGCAGTGGCCACGGTATTGCAGCTAGCGTTTCTTGACGGATTTCATGATCTCGTGCTTTTTGATCACCATCAGTTTAATACTATTTTTTAAGTATTTTATGTAACTATTTTGTTATATATGTAACTATTTTGCTCTTCATTTACAACGCATAAAATACCCCTTCCTATAAACCCATAATTTCTTTACCCAAAGGTTGTCTGGAAGAGATCGCTTATAGCGATAAGACCGCCTAAATTGTACATTCCCATTAAACAAATTTGTAAATTCACTAATTTTGTGTGCAATAAAGAGTTATCTATCTATCTATCTATCTATCTGCAAAACTCTTTTATTAGATATACTACCATACCTAACTCTTTTATTACATACGCCAAAGCTCATGTATATAAGTTATATCCAAGTAGTAGTCAATGTTGCCACCATTACATTAATTTTACAAAGCTAAATAAATGTATCTTTGCTTTGACATCGACAGCTTAAGGTTTTAATGATCAAATCGCAACTGAGTTCTATCAAAACATATTGATTTTAGATTACCTTTATGCTCGAGTTCCATTCATTCATTTTTGTATCGAGCAAGAGACATTTGAATGTTTATTTTGTGGTTAGATATTTCGCACCGGCGCAATTTCATATTCAATGCTAGGAAGAGGCTAAAATGTATGCATGTTTATTAATTTTACTCTGCTATTTAATTAATTGAAGTTCTGATTGCTTTTACATAATAATATATTATTTTATAGGTAACTAGTGGCCCCAGCAAACTTTGTTTTGCCCCCAGCCCCGCTAAGAAAGTAAATATTCTTAAATTTTCTAATTTCCCTTAAATTATCTTTCTAAAGAATTAGCGAAATCGGTCCAGCCGTTCACGCGTGATGGCTTCACCAAGGGAACATAAAGAAGATTTATATCAATCATCGTGTCAACGTGAAAATATAGCATTTCGTATCAGTTTCTTAAAGACAGCAATTAATAACACTAACTAACTAACTGTAACCCAATTCTTATTCACTAATAAATTTCATTTCATTTCATTTCACACAATGTTTTCTTGCCCCTAGTAAATGAAAAAAACTTCGTACTAAAAACAAATAATGTCAATAAACTCTGCATTCATTTGAACACATTTAAGTATTTAACCACATACGTGTTGGCTTTTATACGACATCGGCTAACAGAGAGATCACGACTGACGAACTGTAAAACAAACAATGGCGGAAGACATGGAATGACATGTAAGTAGAAGATATAAATGATGTATAATTAATATCACAAACAAAGGGAAAGAGGCACTTGATACAATAATAGCTTGTACATTGAATGACCTCGGAAGTTATTTTTTAGAAAAAAAAGTGGTTAAATGGAGTTCGCAATTTATTTTAGGTAATTTTTGATGCACATTAAAATAAGGGTCAATAAATTGTTTAAATGTTCAATTTCATGTTTGTTTTATGGTAAATTTTTACTTTACAAAACGTTAAGAATTTGCAAAACACTATACAAAAGAAGAAAGAAGACTGTAATTGTGTTATTAATAAGATTAAGGGCGCCACTGAGTCCTTTTGTTAACCCATTACCGCTTAGCGGTGCCATATGGCACCAAATGTGTCGAATAATAGTTTTCATCACTTATAAAATATCATGCTCATAAAATAGCTCTGGAGATGATGAAGACTTTTTTACTTGTTTTATATTTTATTTTTTATACTGTCGTAGATTATTTCTTTTTTTATTTGGTGCAAGCGACAGACATGCAACCATTTTATTAGGGTTCCGTAGCCGAATGGCAAAAACGGAACCCTTATAGTTTCGTCAAGTCTGTCTGTCTGTCTGTCTGTCTGTCTGTCTGTCTGTCTGTCCGTCCGTATGTCACAGCCACTTTATTCTGAAACTATAAGCATCACATAGCTGAAACTTGGTAGGTAGGTGTATTTTGTTTACCGCTTTCCGATTCAGATACAAAAAGTTAGAAAAAATAATATTTAAGGGGGGGCTCCCTACATGAAACTAAAACCTAAAAAATTTTTTTTACTCCAACCTATGCTTGTGGGGTATCTATGGATAGGTCTTTTAAAATGATGTTGAGGTTTCTAAAACCATTTTTTCTAAAAGTGTAAGGTTTGAGATATAGACGCTTCCAAAGTGGTAAAATGGGCGTCCCCCCCCATCTAACTTTTGAACTAAGAAAGTGAAAATTTTGAAAAAAATATATGATGTAGATCTCAACAAAAACTTGCAACGAAAATTGGTTTGAAGGAGATCGAACCAGTAGTTTCTGAGATATTGCACATTTTTATCAACCGCAAATATAACTTTGTCTTTCATACAAACACTATGAAAAACAAAGTTATTTTTGCTGTCGCAATATATTGTGATGTTTTCGTTAAGTGAAAGTAAGTGGACCCTGAATTTAGTTAAGGGTGGCACGGAACCCTCAGTGCGCGGGTCCGACACGCACTTAACCGGTTTTTATTACAATGGTATACAACTGAACTGTAGTTTCTTATTCAGATTTCAAATCGTCACTAAGATTATTCTTTATAACATCAACTACTTGTAATTGGCTTATCATTTTCCAAACAGCTCACCAACTGCATTAAAACGATTTCTCCATCTCATTCTACCTCTATCAATTTAATATTTTCATCCCTTTCTACCGGCACACTTATAACCGTTTCATCTCTCATTCATGTTTTGTAAACCTGATCGACGAGTTCACTAAGGCTTAGGGTACACTACTATTTTTGTGACAACTAAAAGAAAATCCTAGAAAGTGACTAAATCTTTTTAAGTTCAGCAACTTAACTCGATATGGGTTTGACAGATTTTAACTTTTCTTGACATAAAATGGTAAAAATGAGCGCTAGATAATTGATATTGACTAAAAATCACAACTATTCTGAGAATTTGAATGAAGAAAATAAAAAATAATATGTAATTTTTATTGTTCATCTAATATTTTTTATATACCAAGGAAATAAATCAGAGCAGAAATATCGCGCTTAATTTTTTTATATCAATTATTTTTTTACACAAGATTATAAAAGTTTTTTTATAAGTCTAAAATAACACGAAACATCAAGACCATACCTTATTTTCTTTTTCTCACGATTGTATCCTCAGCTTAACTCGTCTTAATACGAGTTGACGTATCTTTATTTTTTATCTCGATATGTTCGATGCCAATATGGTCTGCCTTATTTGGCGTAAGATGTGTAGTTATCGAGTAATGATAAATGTGTATGTAATTTATGATTGAAATTTCTCAGGTAAGTCGGCTTATTTCTGAGGCTTAAGTGACAAGATTAACGGCATCTTTTTAAGTGACGGTATATCCAAATAAAGGATCACTGAGTTGATGAAAAATTACTGTAAAAAGAACTTGTCTACAAGAATTCAGGCAGACAGTTAAACGTATCTGGTTTGTTATTAAAGTCAAATACTAATTAAAAAATAGCTTATAAAACCTTTTCCTCAATGTAACAAATACTTTACTGAAAACCGCATCAAAATCGGCCCCGCCAAACGCAAGATATTCGCGGACAAACATAGGTACATTAACATAATTATACAAACATACAGGTGGAACTGAGAACTTCCTTTTTTTAAGTCGGTTAAAAATAGTCGTAAGTTTCGCTATCTACAAATGTAAGTTAGTTATACGGCTAGCTACCTCTTGGTTAAGCCATTATTTTGTCTTCCTCCATTCACATGATCACATGTTCACTCACAATCGTAATCGCCAGTTAACTAAACTAACGGGTAAATGTCATTACCAGTGATTGAATATTTTCGATTCTGCGTGTTTCAAAGAAAAAAATACCGTCAAAATGTCATTAACAATAGTCTTTTTTATTTGGTATTTTTCTTAACCAATGGTAGTTATGGTATTTTTCTTCAAAACGCGCACAAACGTAAATGTCAACCGCTGGTAAGTTGATTTGATTGCTCGTTCAAGGTTCAGGATAGCTACGAAAGCGTTAACTACAAATGTTTAACACGTTCCGGGACACTATTCCAGACACAATAGATGTTTTATTGTTTTCACGCCTGTAGGCGTTCACTGTCCCGGAACGTGTTAAATGCTGATATACATATACAACAACGCTTATTATAGTTCAGACTAATTAAAGCGTTTAATGCATTACCTCGCTAAAAACTGAAACAGTCGAGTAAATTATTGTGTTTGTAACCAGCAAGTGTCGTGCAGAAATGTAATATGTTACCTCAAGAGTACGGTGTCACTAGCACTCGTCACTCCGATAGATTTCTTTTTAAAACAGTTAAGTGCAGTGTAGCATAATAATATACCGTGGTTCCGTATACTGGCATAAGCACGAAATTTAATTAAATGTCTGAATCTTTAAGTTAAATTGATAACTAAAGCAATTGTAATAACTTGAAAATATATATTTTTCTATCAATGAAAAATATTTTTTTCTATCATATCTGTTGGATTGTTTATTGATTCGCACATAAAATATCGATACAAAATATTTACCTGTACGACTAAAAAAAGAAATAAGCATCTTACTTTATTAAATACTTACTTTTATTCAAAATAACGCAAACAGTCTAATAAACCTGTTTTAATTACACTGTTTTGTCTTGTTCTTTCTTGGCGCTGTCATCTTTTGACAGAAAGTGACAATACAGTGTAATAGCTGAAATAGATTTATTAGACTGGGTGACTTATTATGAATAATACAGTATTTCTTTTAATGCCAAGCTTTGCCCATGATTGATAATTTCTGCAAGTCTAAGGCGTAACCAAGTCCTTACATTTACAAATCATTCATCACGTTATATTAATTATTTTAATTCCTACGGAATCCTTTATTTTTCCTATAAACCTAGCGTTTATTAAAAAGCTAATTATTACGTCCGCGTGATTAGTTAGGCCTATATGCACGAAAGGGTTAAAACATGGCGGTGTATAAAGGGTGTGCCTACATTGGCGCATAAAACATATTGCTCGAGTTTAGGAGGTGCTTAAAATAAAAATAAAGTGGTAGCAAAAACTTTCCCACTACTGTGTGTACTTGTAATGAAATTTTATAGTACCAGATTTTAATAATATTTGGGTTCAGAAGGAAACATTTGTTGTAAAAAAAATTGATAATCAAATGCTATGACGATTGAGGCGTTAACAAAATTAAATTAGACAGCAAAACCTGCTTACAATACTTTACTTTGCATAGCTTGCGGTGGAAAATACCAAACTTAAGTATATTTTTCACTAACTCCGTAGAAAATGACATGGAAATTAGTTTAATTGACTATACTATCTCTGTGTCAGTTTGCAAGATATTGTTAAGAATTTGTATCGTTTTTAGGATTCCGTAGTCCCACAAGGAACCCTAATTGTTTCGCCATGTCCGTCTGTCCGTCTATCCATCTGTCCGCAGTTCACCGCAGAGACCTGAGGCGCTAGAAAACTATATTTTGGTAATCAGTCATTATAATTTATTTATCTATTTAAAATACTTCATGCACAAACATAAAGTACATATGGCGGACTTAATGCTAAAAGCATTCTATACCAGACAACCATAGGTAAATTCAGAGAAAATATAATCATGTTTTGCAGGACATTTTTTGGGCAATAAAAGTGCTTATATAAATAGTGGATACAGAGCCCTTCGTACGCGAGTCCGACTCGCACTTGGCCGGTTTTTATCGCTTAATTCACCAGTGTGTCCCCACCCTTACAGGAAATGGACTTGTGTTTACGGGCAAGCCGATGCGATGACTGATGTTTTTGTGAAAAATTCCATTTCAGCACGTAGTCCAAACGATTTGTCGATTTTCCTGATTACTCGGTGCATCACAAATGTGTGCTTTGTTGACTTTGAATGCCGTGAAGGTTTTGAACGATTGGGACTTGACTATCTTTGTGTAATATTTTTTATAGTATACACAAGTAAGGTACTGGTAGAATATTTCTAAGGCCCAGTTGCATGATCGATACTTAACTTGACTGATGGTTAAAATATTTACCAGCGGTTGAATATTTACGATTGTGAATATTTTGAAGAAAAAAGACCGTAACCAAATGACCATTTGTTATTAGTATTTATGGGTATTATTTCTTTAAAACGTGCACGATAATACCAGTAAATATTCAACCGCTGTCTATATTATAGCTATTATTTGGGGTAATTATCTATCACGCCTCTGGGTTTTTAGTTACCCCTCCAAAAGTTATCAAAACTTACGGTCCCTGCAACTGCGCGTTTAAACTTTACTCCGTACCATAATTTCCCTGTCCAATATTTCATATAAAATAACGTTCCATATTTAAATTATTAGTGCTTTTTCTCGATGGTGAAACAGGCCTTTAGCGTAATAAAATCAAGAGCAAACCTCTACCAATAAAAACTTTAAAATCCCTTTCAAACTTGATTGATGAGACAATACACCCATACAAAGTAGCCCCCAACAATGAACTAGCTCAGTGCATTGTCCTACTTACAAATGTATCATTGCAATAGCCTCCTTTATTCAACAACACAATGTAGGCACCATAGGAATCGCTGGAACTAACCAGGTCATCATAATGGGAATTGTGTTGTGATAATTTCAAAATGCATATTTAGGAGCCAGTTTTGTTGTGTAGATTTTTAGAAAAAGGCATTTATCTATTTTATTATTCAAGAGATATGAAGTTTGGTGAGTTTTTAGGTTCATCATTATCAGCCAAAGGACGTCCTCTACTGTCCATGCGACATTCCGAGGACAATATCATGACGCCATTCCGGTCTCACGGCAGCGGATATTTCAGCCTCTTCTTCTTCTTCTTCAGTCTCTGTCTACCAATCGCTTGATGTAGGCTTCCTGTAACCCCTTCTCTATTTATACCTATTTTGTGCAGTTAGGAACCAGTTGCTGGTCAGCTCTTTTAGGTTGTCCTTCCATCTCATTTTAGCCTCTGTCAGCGGTATAGGAGATTTTAAATATGGGCTCTATAAGTAACCAGTAATCCATTCTAAATGGACTAAATTTAAAATAGTGAAAAATAAATTTATTGTTATTTTCTAACAAAATAAATCCAACCAGCGATGTATCGCAAACAAATGTGTCAAGTCACAGAACTTGACATTGTCATTTACTACAACGAGTTAGCGATTTTGATATACATTGATCAGGGATTAAAACTTTGGATTACTACCTCTGAGTTAAAGCTTTTTACAGCACAATGATACTACGAATACTCTGAAGAATCGTTGATTACATTTTTTGTTCCTTCTACAGGCCATACGCTGTATATTATTTTCATGACTTTGTTATTTGGCCCTACTAGGTGTACTATGATTGTGGTTTCATCGTCCCTCTTAGCATTATAACGACTGATTGGAGACACCCAATCAACTCCTGTGGTCTGTCGATTCTGCTATTGTACTTGGTATACAACGCTACGCTATGCTGAGTTATGAGGTTTCTCAAACTTTAGGAAATATGGTTAATCTTCAGAGCCAAAACTAATTAGAATTAACTAATGAGTGAGAATGCGGTCAAATGGTTGGTGATTTAATTAAAAATCTTCTAAACTTGCGGCAACACAGCCAGCAGCATCGCCTCCTTATCTTAAGGAATCAGTTTTCTTTTTGAAAAGGTAGGTTTGAAGGTATCATTTCATGATTTCACATGACCTAGTTTTATTTTATTTTTTGGTTTACTAAATAGTTCGTTTGGAACTAGTGTTGGTTTCCTAGATGGTATTACGACAAATAAATAACAAGTTCTCATGAATACGATGACAATTAAAATTGTAAATCAAGAACTATAGAAAAATATAAAGACCGAAAGATAGTCAACAAGCCTTATAATTAAGACGCATAATAACTAAAACTAAAAACACCCTTTTCCTTTTACTCACTTTCTCTCTTTGCCATTTTTCATAACTGGTACTACGTTTCAGCAATGGACGTCCTTTGGCTGTTAATGATGATGATGATGAACATGAACTATAACTGAATCGGTATTCCAAACACAGTTTCTTGAAAGGTCTTAATTTTCAAACGCCCACGTGTAATCAAATTGCGTTTTGTCGCTTTAACGTAATTTAACTAAGAGTATTAACTTAAGCCAACAAACAAGACAATGGCATTGACACTAGATGCACAGCTACTCCAGTCTTAATCTGCACAGTGTTCCGAACCCTTTGGGAGCCGGTGCCCTAGTTGCTCCTTGAGCCATCACGTGAGCACTAATCAAGTTTGCAAACACTGTGCAAGCCTTGCAGTGTCTCGAGAAAATACATACGATAAAACTTTGAGTAGTTAATTGTTTTTAAATAATACAAGCACTAACTATGTACTAAGCTCAGTGTTATCGAGTCATTTTTCACTAAACGTATTCTTATAAAAGATTCATTTTATTCACAGATTTCACTCCATCCATAAATAAACATTTCAATTCAATGTTTTTTCGAAAAGTTCGCTTATGGCAACCACCTTAATTGTACTAAAATGAATTTATAAGTGTCGGATTTTTATTAATAATGAAAAATAATAATAAATAAATATTCATTTGAAATTCCACTCAAAAAACTTTATTAGGATGTCGCAAAAACCCTTGTGAATTGCACCTCCCAATTACCTTTACAGCCAAAAATAATACTAAAACTGCTCCTATACTAACTATTGTTCTTAACAGGCTATTATTTTAAATGCTCAGTTTAACGGCTAAACTTGCAACAATTATTGCGCTTGCTCACCTATAATCATAATCGTACAGAAACGTACCTACACAAAAGTCTGTCTGTATTTTTGTACTGAAATTGCTAAAAGCACGGTTTTATTATTCACAAATACTTTTGTGCTTTTTAAACCTATAAACTCATTTCTCTTATACGTTTATCATCCAGTTATTTCATATCATTTTGTTTTTAGGACATTTATACATATATTTGCTATAATTTTGTTTTTGGGATACCTATTCATACTTTACATTGTTCCCAGGTAGCATAAAAACATCATTTATATTAGAATATTACTTTTCGACTGTTCTTAAACAAAGAATAGTACTCAAAGCGGAGTTATTGTTATTTTTCAACAGCATTACTAATATTCAATGTCATACTTACATTCAAATTCAAATACTTTATTTGCTCTTAAAATTAGGGTGGTTACAATTAATATTAATAATTAAATGTTGTTACATAACATTTTTCTTGATGACAAGAAAAAAATCTTAAATTTAATTCAAAGACACATTCTATTTTTAAATATATCTGACGAACTAGGATCAGTTTAATACACAAATAAACCACAAAGGTTTAAGGAGTGAAAGGAAGGCCTATTGCAATGTGGATGACATCAGAGGCCTTACTCTGGACACAAAATCCGATCCAATGGTTATAGCCATCCCTGTCACTCATACCAGGCCATGTATGCGTGTGACAGGGATGGCTATATTCATTGGATCGGGTTTTGTGTGCAGAGTAAGGGGTCAGGTTGCCCTACCCACTTTGAAATATGAACTTTAAAAGCAAAGCCTATGGACTTTGTTCTATAAGGTTATTCTGGATACGCAATACCCAATACCTGTTAGGAAGTCCAGTACAACAATAATAAATTATAGAAACCCATCACATACATTGCTCTAATCCCTGTAAGTAGCTAATGCACTTGTGTTATGGATATCGGAAACGGTGATAACACAACACCCAGACTCGAACAATATAGACAATGACAATAATTTCTACATAGACCCCACTGGGAACCGAACCTGGGACCTCGAAGCGGCGACGCCTTGATACCCAGCGTGCTTAGCCAACTACACCACAGATGATATCAATAGTATACAATAATTGGCTTTTTAAAAATAGCTGTTTAAGTAACAAGTTCTTTTAAATGGTTTAGAATGTGTTTAACACTCACAGTGTTATTTTTAAATTCTTATAGAGATGAAAATATGAAACAAAAAATTGCGCCCCGATAGCACGGTAGCTCTATTCGAAAGAGTGCCTGGTTAGCCAAAGGTTGCGGGTTCGAGGCCCGTCCGTGTGAAACTTTTGGTTTCATATTTCTCTTTAAAAAGTTAAATCATACAAGTAAACCCAAGATTTTAAACTAGTGCGCACAGATTTCTATACCTATTGTTATAATCGTTCTATCCCAGAGAGGGCGGCGCTATCGCCAAAATGCTAAGAACGCTAGGTTACCTAGCGCTGTTGTATTAATATAAGCTGTTGCTTCTATAAGCTAGGTTGACTAACTTTCTTGTTAAGATACAGAGTTTAGGTTAACCTCCACCGACATTTGTAACAATAATTATTTACATTTCATTTCATGAACAGAATCTATACTTTAAGAACGTTTATAATTCAATGGTTTGAATATTTTTAACACTCAGTGTTTTAAAAATCTTATAAGATTAAATAAGATAAAACAGTACCGTAATCACGAAAAACTATCGAATACATAAACGTATCGAGAAATGTCAAAATCCATATAAAAAGTGATTTATTTACGCACCGCCAGGGGCGCTAGTCCAATTTCCACACAAATTTACATTTATTGATACGCTTTTGCTCTCGATAGTTCTTTGTGATCAGGGTACAGCACAGTGGCACGGTTGGTAAGAGCAATGGCCCGGTTCGCCAGAGGTCGTGGGTTCAAATCCCACTCCTGCGGTTTACATTTTTGGTTTCTTATTTAACCGTTTATAATTCAGTCTAGGTAGGGTCTGGATCGACACTAGTGCTTAACATACACACATTTTTGCTATCAGCAATGTATGAGATGTTGTTAATTATTTTCATATTCGATATATCGGTACCAAAAGTCTTATCTTTATACTTAGAAAGTGTAAAATGAGATTACTACTGAAAATGCCTAAACATACGCCTAATGACTGATCATTTCTTTTAAAAGAATCTCAACCTTTTTATGTCATAATTGGAATAGGCAAGCAAAAAAGTAATACACTAACCTAAAAACCTTAACTAACACAAGTCCATTTGAAAGTTTCACTAAAACGTTCTGAGTTTTTTCAGTGTCTCTACAAATAAATAAAAATGTTTAAAAGTCCAAATCAATAAGGCAGGTTCCATTGAAGTGTAGCGCCAAAGCCTTGCAGCGCCGTAGATCCCAATCGAAACATCTACGGTGAATTTATCGTTATGCAAAATCTCTTTGAATGCTTCTATATAGCTCTAGTTTCGTAGCTAAAAGAAATAAGACGGCCTTTCTTGAAGGACAGTTATTGGTCACAACTTTAGGACTGTAAGTTATTGTTGGTATAAAATTATTTTTAATTTTGTAACGCCATGCCACAGGAAGGCACGAGAACGACTTCGCTGAACCAAGCGCGGAGGAGTTGTCGACGCGCACCATTAGATGGCGCTAGAAGTAACTTGACTCGCGCTATGTTCTAGTCTCTTCGTTTACTTAAGACCTGTGTCCTGTCTTAAATGCTGTCATAGAATTGTCTGTACCGTAATTATTATCTGGATTATCTAAAAGACGGCAATTGAAGCGTATTGGAGCTCTTTCCATCGATCACCAAAGTCACTTTTATAAATGGTGACATGCTTACACCCACTCGTCATTAAAGTGAACGTCCAACGCTTTTTGAAGCAGTGCATCTGTTGTAACTATAACAGGCATACCGTTCTATTCAATCTGTGACACTAGCGAAGATATTATCAGTGCACTACTGGCGCAACTACTGGGAAACACGCGAATTTATGCACTTTTCAATTAAGCCCGCGTTTTTATGACGAGAGTAACAATTTTCGATGTACGGCCGGGTTGTTGACTCAAGGTAGGTATTGGCAAGGTTGAATGGCTAGAAAATGGAAAGAAGTTGTAGTTGGGATCAGTTTTTATGTGAGTGCATAGAGTTGAGAAGGTTGGGTTTTCTATTGAAATGCATTGTCAATTAGGTACTACAAAATAACGATTTAAATAAATTCTTGATAGCTACATATTTACAGACTGATCAAGAGTTATTTTTGATAAATATCGTTTTCAATGAAAGTCCCTTCACTAGATTTAAAAATCGAACGGTGCCATTAGAATGAAAACGGAACATTTTTGTAAAAAAATAGTTGCGGAAAGTTTTTTTCTCTCTCACTTGTCTTAAAACGCAATTTATTTAAAACTTCATGCACAAAAAAATATTGTACATAGTAAAGATGCCAAAAGCATTCAATTATAGGTCTGAAAATGTAAGAGTAAGGCGATGATGATTATTACAATATCTATGTTATTTTCACATGTTGTCTAAATTCTTTGTCCTGCAGTGTACGCAGCCTAGTTTAGCAATACACAGCGGAGAACTCGATGTGTCAAAGGCGACAGTCTAGGCGAGGCTGGGAATTTGCCCCTTCACTCTGAACTGGTTATGGAATTAGGAGTATCGTTCGTCCTTTGTCCTTTTAGTAGGCTTGAAAGTCGGACGCTAATTTTGTCCTTGAGTGCTCTTTTATGGGTTTGACCGTTTTTGGAGTCGCGGAATAGAGATTTGTTTAATTTATTTTTGTTAGATAGATACCTTGTTAGGTATACTCATTCACTATATGTAGGGTTTTTTTGGTTTTAACGGTGTAGAAACCTTAATTATTTTCGTTTTTATTATTTATTGCTCAGACAAAAGAAAGTAAAAATCCTAATGCGTAAAACATTCTCTACCAATCAACCACTGGGATATGATTTTCCCGTTTTTCAATCAAATTTTAAGTGGACATAAAAGTTATTATTTATTTTAAATACAAACACCTGATTTTACCACCAAGAAGCTCCAGTTAAACGCTGTCTAGAATAGTATATTATTTCCGTAAGTAAAATTTAGTTCATGGCAGTTAGTCATGAATAAGTAACAAAGATAAAGTCCTTGTATAGTACACTACTTTCTTTTTTCCTAGTTTTCCTATGCCTTAAGGACATTCACACAAAAATGTGATCTCAATACATAAAGTGGTGGCTTTTAAGCAATTGTTTTTCTACTCCCATGTGCATAGAACTGTGTGATTCACTCTACCGTAAAATATTGCAGTCTAAACTTGACAAATAACGAGTGCAGATCTTTTAAATATTCCAGCGTTTTCGCACGGCTAGCAATTTCAAATTTTTTTGCTCGCCGCTCGAGTAAAGCTGCCTTTTCACTACGAAGTAGATATACAGGGTGACTTTGAAAACATTGGCAATATTTTAAACTAAGAAACTACTCATGATTTATAGTCCCTTCCACATATACAAATGATAGTTTATAACAATTGATTTTCATTTTAGTAGGTTTTTAGTTTAAAATATATGTATATTATATTATATTATATCCCTGTATATTATATCCCGATATATAAATCGATGTCGCTCACCATAGTTCCAAACGGAACCCTTTCTCTGAAAAATATATAAATTAAGAAATATTTTTATATCGATCTACTGGGATTATAATAAGAAATATATTTAAAGCCCATCCCGCACGCCTTTCCGCCCCTGCGTGGTCCTATGGTGGTGGTCGATCAAATACAAATTGAAGTAAAACATGGCATGTAACAAAAAGGTACAGTGGAACTTTAAGTAAACATCCTGCATCTAATAACTTACTTACTTACTCCTTGTGTGTCTTGCCTCCGAAACAAGAGAACGCCATCTGATCCGGTCTTAAGCCGCCTCTTGCCAGTCCATAACTTGTAGCTTCTAATAAGGATTCCTTTAAAAAAATGAGTCTGGCCTAGAGCTTTTCAAACTTTCTTTAAATGAATTCGAGAGAATGAGATTGATCGACATCCTTATATCGACTTTAATTACGAACATCACTAAAGAAATTTTAACAATTGATTAAGAGACACAATATTCACTTACGTTTTGTAACATCATCATCATCATCATTATCAGCCGATGGACGTCCACTGCTGAACATAGGCCTCCCCCATGGCGTTCCACAACGACCGGTTGTGAGCGGTCTGCATCCAGTGCGATTCTGCGATCAATACAAGGTCCCATCCATCGTCCATCTTGTCGGTGGACGTCCTACGCTGCGCTTTTGGTCGAATGGTCTCCGTTTTCTAACGAAAATTTTTATTCATCAAGTAAATAACTTAAATTACAGAGGTGTTTAAAAATGAATAACTTTTATCTACACTATATCTACAACAAAAGTATTAATAATTACAGGTTAGTCTTAGTAGGTTATTTATTATGCTCTCCTAGATTTCCACTGCATCTTACTGTTACAACCTGTATATTCTATTGTGTGGGATATAAATATATTTAATATTATATCACATAGTGAAAAAGCTCTTTAACGCTGTAAACTAAGACGCTTTCGTTTATGTAGCTTAACGTCTTGAATTCGGAATTGAACTTAAAGGTTTTTGCTGATATGAGTATTATAAAACTGGACTGATATAGGGAAGCAGTTATATTATTTCTCTAGTCACCAGCATAATTAAGAGAAGGCGCGTAAAAGGAAGAGAGCAAATACAAACGTTTATAACCTAGTCATACACTTGGCTCCATCAATCTCATTCAAAAAAAAGGAATTCAAATTTCACATAATTTGAGGCTCTGATAACCCAATTATAACAATGTACATACATAAATTATGTAAATTCTTAATGTATTTAAAACCATCATTTTTAGGTAACCTACTTTACTAAGACTCAAGATTAGTTTAACTACATATTTAACCAGTTATTTTTCAACGTTGCTCCCCTGTTTTTTGTGCAAACTTAATGAGAAATATAAATGAAAATTTTCCCCATTAGTACTAAAAAATATAACCGCTGACGCACTCCACAAAGTGAGCAAAACTTTACACATCACATGCATTTAACATGAAAACGTGCGAAACATAAAAACACTTTCAACGCGCCGCGCAAATTAAAAGGCCGAAAAAAATATGGCGCCCAAGTGTCATCGCGGCCCGCCATTTTGAATTCACATCGTGCACAAAATGGCCGCTGTATTTGCGGGCCGAATTTCCCGCCTTAATGCCACAATAAATGTCAAATGGCAATCGTTATTTGTAAAAATTATGGCCGTTACGTAGAACGTGTCCTGTACAGGTAATTAGGGGTAGGTATTTGGTGTTACTTTTGCGGTCTCTTGTGTTTTATTGCGTTTGTTAAGCTTTGCGAAAAACGGCACCGTTTTATAGGTTAGATACGAGTGTACGGAAATTACCAAATAACGCATTCGGGACAGCAAGGGAAAAAGCGTACAGCACAAAAACTTGGCGAAAACTTAAACAAATTCATTTAATATCCAGTTATTAGAGGTAGTATGTCTAGGTATTAATTTACTCCTTTCTTCAACATGAAATAATCTTTGAATATGTCAACCTAAACAATAGATATTGAGTGATCATCATACATACTCGTACATCCCAAAATTATTAGCAAAAAAAGTGCAACATTTTTATCAAAAATAATAGTCCCCCTAGCCGATTTCGACTACGGTGGCCAGTCACAACGACTAACCGACTGCGCGGGACATATTATAGTGCACAAGTGTGTGCGCAAACACAGGTGCACTCTCTATTCCTATCACTCTCATAGCCCGATGGGACAGCAATCTGACACTACCGGAGAGAGATCAGGCGCAGGACCAACGGCTTTACGTGCTTTCCGAGGGGAATTTTCTTGCACGGGGGTGAAACACCGCCAACTTCGAAACTCCGGGCTACCCTAATCCCTACCCCATTATCAAAAATACACTTCCAATAAACATTTTAGATTGTTTGTACTTTTATTAGGTATTATATTAATAAAACATTTAATTTTATTTTTACTCTATTTTACACAAACATAACACAACTAAATATCAACATGTCCCATAGAATAAATTAGCAATTTTTAATTAAGTTACAAAGTCAAATTAATGGACATAAATATTGATGTACAACTGGAATGTTGTTGAGAAATGGTAACTTTAATCAAGCCCTGCGTTTAATTGGTGGAATAAAATGTACTTACAGTAAAAAAAACTCGCGTCATCCGGTACGCTAGCATTATAAAGAGGAAGTCATAAATATTATGAGAGTATCGGCGACTTTATAATGTAGATATAGGCAGTAGATATTGTCAAAAGGAATTTAGTAGGACAGCATTTTTTGGGTTCCATACTTAACACGTTCCAGGACAGTAACCGCCTACAGGCGTGAAAACAATAAAACATCCAATGTGTCTGGAATAGTGTCCCGGAACGTGTTAAATGCTAAAAACGGGACCCTATTACTAAGACTTCGCTGTCTGTCCATCCGTTTGTCTACCACCAGACTGTATCTAAAGAATCGTGATAACTAGGCAGTTGAAATTTTCACAAATTATGTATTTCTGTTGCCGCTGTATCAACAAATTAAAATAAATATTAAAGGGTGCCTCCCATACAACACATGCGATTGTTTTGCACGTTTTTACTCGATATTAATAGGGGCAATAGATAGGCACTTCAAATAATCACCTATGTGGTTTACCTAGAGTCTAGGTCCTAGACAATGATATGGAACCCTTTGTGCGTGAGTCCGACTCGCACTTGGCTTGTTTTTTACAAGTACATCTGACCCGGTTATCATAAGAATGGACCTGTCAAACACGTCACGTCCCTCCCGCTTCCCCGCTAACTCGCCCGCGTTCGTCCATTTCGTGTCAATACAGTAAATTTTTGCACACTTTTCTTTACATCACCGCGTAGTAACAGGTTCATTCTTGTGATAACCAGATAGAAGAAAATGTTTAAAAAAAACAAATGAATCAGTAGACTGGTACAGAATGTCTTGAGCCATTAAGTCTGCCAATTGTACTACTTACAGTGCAAAAAGGTGTATGGTGGTTTTTCCCTGCGAAAGATATTGCACTTGCAAGTTTTTTTATATATATTTTTTTATAAATTAAACATCTATTTTTCCACGCCCTGTCAAATACAATTTTCACGTTTTTTTTAGATTGTAGTTAGGTACAACTAACGGGCCCAAGACACATAACCCCCCTAAAACTATGGGTTCTAGCAAGCCATGTATGCATAATTAAGGTATATTTATTATCTAAAAAGGAGCAGTACAGGTAATAAAATATATATTTTAAAACTATGTCAAACCAAACCTTCTGCTTGTTACCATTACACTGTGGCTCAAGTATGACCAGTTACCGGCTCCTACCTTTATTAAAGATAAAGCTTTAATAATTGCTTTGATTGAAATAGATTGAGTGGCTTTTAATAATAAACTGTGCGATAGTACACTTTTTTGCCGATACGTAACGTTGAATTAAAGGGTATTTTTAAATATTTTTGTCAGTCTACTAAAAAAACATGTTTTAAAAAACTAAAGCGGAGTAGAACAAAATTTCTCATCTATTTTTGAAGAGAAGGACATAATCTTGAGCTTAAAACTTGTAGTATAATATTGGTGTGAATTTGCAAACACAAAACGTAGAGTTTTAACGAGATAAAGTTTGAATTATCATTATTAGACCTGCTTTGGATAAAATGAAGCTTAAAATGTCTAAACTAATAAATAACGATGTATTAAACTTTATTTTCACGAATTAATGTTAGTTACAACTGTTACGCTTACTGTAAATAGTAAGATAACATAATACGAAGAAATCAACAATAACAGGTAACGGATTACTAGTTCTACGAAATAGGTATTGGTTTTCTCCAAATAACGAATAATACACACATCAGATTCCAGTAAAATCTAACACGATTCTGTCTCTTCCTAAAACAGAACCTATACATTTTGATACAATCAATTTCTAGTAAACGACTGATGATTATTTAAACAAAATTGAATTCGCGGCTTCCATAAAGACCTCTTTAGTACCTTCTCATAAAGTTCAAAATAAAACGTCTGTTTCTTGACGATACAAGAACATCATGATTCACCGATCTTAAAATACTTATGTATGTGAAAATGCACACGGTTGATCGGCATTCAAAAACATGATTCGTATTGCCAATTGCTGACAATAAGGTAAGGGACACATTGCTTTATAGATCAGGCAACTTTTTGTTGTAGGCACATTTCAAACAGCATGAAAGACTCTTAAAACATAACGAAAATTTGGCATAACTGCGCTTTACTAAACAAGGACACATCAAATGCTTTTCGTCGTACGCATTGGAATGTGCTTACTTTTCCTTTACTTTGTAGTACATTTTAAAACTTCCTTTTCGACGACTGGTGCAGTTTTGTTGAAATCTAAAAATAAAACATAATTTTAAGTTACAAGGCTTTAATAGTCAATTTTTTTCATGGTGACGCAGCCTATATGAAAGCATCGCATAATTCAACAGGATTGCCAATGTGTCGACGACACGTTGCCAAGTGCGTATAGTAGCGTAAAATACAGGATTCGATTCCTTGTGTGACATTTGCTATTTACAATTGCAGTTTATAAGTTATGAAGAAGTTAATAAAATAACAAACAAAGAATAGTTTACAATATTTTAACCATAAAATTATTATCCCTTAGAAATATTAATTTTATGGTTTTAACACTCACAGTGTCATTATTGTATTCATAAAAGATTAAATAAGAAACAAAAGATTACACACGGGCTGGACACGAACCACTCAAACCAGCCAGTTAGTTGCTCAACGCTCTTTCCAATTGTTTCATATTTTAAGAAAACAAATAATATTCATTATAAAGACTTACTGAAATTGGTATCTTGCAAGCAAATAATTCAATGTAACAGCCTTTAAAATAATGTTACCGTAATAATTTTGTTCACAAAATTGCTTGTCATTCTTGTACTCTGTGTGTCACATGCTCACGTTGCGTTTATCGAATAAATGGCTTCATTAGTACGAATTAAAGACAATCGTCCTCAGGTTACCGGAACACTAATCAGTGTAATTGGACTTGACATTGATTTTTGATTATTTGTTGACTGACCTTGCCTTCTGTTTTATTTGTTGTATCAAAGGTAGTCATAAGTGTATATGTTAGTAAATTACAATTTAAATAGAATTTAATTTATTTATTTATCTGAAAAATTGGTTTTCAGTTCCTTGAGCATGCAAGTTAACCCAGTGTCTGAACAAGAAACATGAGGGTCTATCCTTCATAGCCATCAGGATGCTGATACTATACCATGACAGTGTCAGGCATGAAAAGCAACACAATATACTCTACCATTCCCACTTGCCACTAGCAGTTACAGAGACTTTTAGAGTAAATTACACATAATTTATTCAAATTTTGAACTTGTAGAAATGATGTTTAAATAAATAAAAATAATTTTTCATAATTTGTGGTCAGTAATGATATAGAATCACCACAAAGTATTAAACAGCTTGAAATCTACACCCTGTATAATATGTTACTTCGTTAATCATACGCAATGTCTAGGCGAATGACTTTTGAAGCTGTACAAAGGTTTAATTACTACCTTTTGAGATCCATTTGTACTTGGAAACCAAATTCTCAATTCAATGAAATCTACATCCATCCAATTTACAATCTACATGATTGGAAATTGTAGTATTAAATTTACAGAATTCTAGGAATATCGATGTCCATTCTATCAATACGTATTATTACTTGGTTCGTTACAATATGTATTCGGTACCGAGTTAATTTAGCTACTCTAAATTAAATGATTGTTGAATCATACTTCGGGTTCTCGATTAAGCAAATTATTTAAAAGAGGCTTCTACGTAATGCTGCTCTTTCTATTGACACAGCTTCATACGTGACAACTGTCAAAACAAAATTATCTGTCATGATGCTAAAGGTAGGTACCCACTACACTGAAGCATGCTGTGACCGTGGTAGGAACGTGTCATGCAAAAAATATTATTTGTGTTAAAAATTATGACACTGTGCGCACTTGAACGTTCCGTCACCGACCAACACCGTCGCGTGCCATGCACAGAGCGTTTCAGCACCGGCAAAATACGTACTCGCTCGCTCTCGCTCGATATAACTGCCCTCAGTTAAATGGAGACAGAACGCTGTCAATCAGTTTATCCGTAATCCGTTATCAGACCTCCATAATAATAAACTATCGTTTTTCAAGATGGCCAATCATGATGCTGATGATATTTATTTATTTAACATACTGCGTAGGAACTTACTAATAGCCCATAGAGAGATCAGTCTAGTGAACTTTAATCAAAACTATTATACTCAGTTTCGAAATGAAATCGAGTCAAAACAGATCATTTTCAAAGCCCATTAAAGTGACTATTTTCGTAACAAATTACGTATTTCTCAAGCTGAAGTTAGAGTTCACATAAAGGTTGGTCTGATAGGCGTAGGATGCCTAAAGGGCGTAGCACGATTGACTCAACAGTGCTATATTCCTTGCTAATAGTTTTGACTGTTGATCGACTTACATTAAATTAACTCTTCAATTAATAAACATGACGTGTTCGTTCGGTCCTAAATAGTTTGAAAAAAAATTTAGAGTTTATTTAAGTTGACATTTTAATCGACCATTTAACTTTGACCAGCAAAAAGCTAATGGTATTATCCATTTAATACATTTCTTACTCAAAGCTTTCAAAGTACCATTAGCTTTTTTGATGGTCAAAGTTTATAAAACGGTGAAAGCATAATCTTTTTGGCCAGAAACTACGACTCATAAATATGTCTCGCTTACTATATTTTCCATCATAAGGTTTATAGTTTACGCCCATTTCACCACTTTGGAAGCGTCTATAGCTCCAACCTTAGACTTTTAGAAAAAATGGTTTTAGAAACCTCAACATCATTTTAAAAGACCTATCTATAGACATACACGCATAGGTTTGAATATTTATTTTATTAAGTTTTAGTTTCATGTATGGAAATATGTTTAAGGGGGGCCTTAAAAATATATTTTTTTACTTTTTGTATCTGAATCGGAAAGCGGTGAACAAGATACACCTACCTACCAAGTTTCAGCTGTGTAATGCTAATATTTTCAGAATAATATGGCTGTGACATACGGACGGAAAGACAGACAGACAGACAGACTTGACGAAACTATAAGGGTTCCGTTTTTTGCCATACGGCTACGGAACCCTAACTAGGCCTTAGACAGAACTTGTACTATCAAAACAATAAATATACTGCCACTGAACTCGAAGATTTATATTCAATCTTAAGATTACTACATCTCAAACCACAAAAATCCAACGGTCTCGTCTGTCTCGTGTAAGGTGATAGTGTTGTAACTTGTCGATATGATTCGAAACGGAAAGACTATCGACATTCCGTAACTAATGTAATGTAAGCGCCGCACCTGCGGTTGGAGGTAGTGACGTGTTTAATATGTATCGACTTTAATAGTGTATAAAATACACTTTAGATTACATTCAAAAAAGTATTCATTATTAGTGACAAAATATTAATGACAATGACAAAATTGGCATGATGTTATGTTTTCACTATGATGTAAAACTAATTTGGTGCTTTCACCAAATTAAATTAGTAGCTTTGTACTAAAACTAAAATTTGTAATATACTTCATTAATAATAATTGATCTAAATGGAAAACCTAAGAAGTATTAAGAGCACTAACAGCCTGTTTCACAATATCTGAGTAAGTTCCCATTAGCGTTATCTGTCCACTACTTCATATGAAATGACGTAACACATTTGAATTGTTTTTTTTTTAAACATGCAACAGCTACCATTTGTATTTGCGAACACGTAACAAAGCTTTTCATCGATATCGATAAAATAACATCTCAGATACACATCGTTATTTCAAAACGAACGTGGGTGTGGTAAATCGTCTCTATACTTGTATTAGTATTACTTGAACTTTTGCCATTTACTTCAATAACGAACTGGGCCAATTACTCCATGAATTGATAAGGAAATATGGTTATCGTTAGGTAAATTGATTTTGATTAATAAGTTTAAGTAAGTGAACTCCGGTCCGTATTTGTTTTTTTATAACGAATTGCCAAATTATTCCAATATCAAAAAAGGCGACTTGGCACATCACTAGCTCGTTTGAACTCCACACTGCCGCGGCAGTGATTTAAAAAAGATAACTAAATGTATCTTTATTTATAAAACGTGATTTTTTCACAAAACATCACACACCAAAATAAACTTTAACCTAAAAAATACAACCAAGCATAAACTCTCAAAGTCATTTATGTTTGCATGTTTCGGGTCAATTTTAGGCTAGTGCTGAAAAAATCAGTGCAAAAAACCCAGCCACTATCATCAATGCGTTTTTTCAAAAAGCTTATAATGCTAATGATCAAAGTAAGATATAACATTACAATCGTTGAAATATACTTCTACTTTTAGCAAGCGCATAACTCTCTCCGTCCCCACCTGCTCACAAAATGAGTTAAGCATGGCAACGCTAGAAAAAGTTGGAGATTGTGACAAAGGGCACGTCTCACGCAAGGAAAGGAAGGGGATAATTTGCCAAATTGGCCCGGCTATTGCGGAGGTGCCCGTTATTTGGGAATATGCGGGACAGTATTTTTTTTACTCAAATATTACTCAATACTAACTTTTTTATTTGAGATCCGTAGTTCTTGAGGAATAATTTTGACTGAGTTTACATCTAAAAGATTGTGGTTATGGCTAAGGAATAGAAAAAAACATCACTACTTGCATTTAAGAAGACATTATCTATCTCTAATCATGTTATTACTTAACAAAAGGTTAAAGGTCTCTCGCGCAAAAACACCGTTAGAGCCAAAATCGCTTGCAAATTGCGTCGTTTTATGTTTAAAGTGACGCCTTTTTTTGTATTATGTGTGCAGGCAATTTTAATTGAAAAGTGGTCAAGCACGAGAAACCTCGAACGTACCTACTTTGAAAAATCTACATGAGTTTATGCAGTAATTATGCGTAAATTCATAAAAAAATATGATAATGATTCAAAAATATAACAAACATTACATAATTTTGGTTTTAAAGTATAATTTCCTAAAGTTTTACTCACATACGACCTTGTGAAGATCGCAGGATCATACTGGATGCAAACCGCTTACGGTTGGTCGCAGTAGAAAACCGTGAGGGAGGCCTATGTTCAGCGGTGGACGTCCTTTGGCTGTTAATGATGATGAAAACAGTTCCAGAGAAGACATTATTTTGATTTCCTATTTACTTATCTATTATTATCTTACATTAAGACACTTCTACATCTATGCGTTATATTCACTCCATTAACGCGACTTCTTATTCACTTATTTACCTTTTTATAGATCGGTAGGCAGTATGAATTCGACTATAAAATTATTATTGGCTATAAACTCGCCAGTACGGGATATAACCTATGAGCCGTCGGGTATTGATTATTTGATACGGCTGGCGTTTATTCGACTTTACTACCTTTTCGATAGGTGACTAATGTTCTGCTTTTCTGCTAAACTAGGAGCCCTGGGGCGTATTGCGATCCAACTTAATCCGTTCAATTTCCAGGCAGTTAAATTTCCACTCAGTGTAAACGAATATTATCAATAAATAAATAAAAAGTAAGCCCGTAACGTCCCACCGCTGGGCAAATGTTTAACTCAACTACTTATGAGGTATTTTGAGCCATACTCCACCACGCGGGCTCAGTGCGGATTGGTGGAGGGGTGTTTGCAAGGAAAGCGACTAACCTTGCTGTCAGATTTTATCAACAAGGCTTAACGATTAATATCAACCGATATTAGCCGGAACTAACGACTTAACGTGCCTTCCGAAGCACGGAGATGCTCGTGATATACGCCACTTATATTATTATGGTCGGAATGGTCACCAATTCAAACACGACCACGCCTAACTTCGGTAATTATTACCATAAGCTGCCACCACTGCGCTACGAGCACCTTCTTTCTTCTTATCAATATGATAATATGATGAGATGGCGCTAACGTCAATGACGTAGTAAGTAAGTAAGTAACGGCAATGACGTATCCATGAGACCAAGAATTTCGCGCGCTCGGACCGACAGCACGGTAGCTCAATTGGAAGAGCAGTTGGTCCGGTTAGCCAGAAAGATGCTGGTTCGAGTCCCGCCCGTGCGCAATTTTTGGTTTCATATTTCATCTTTTAAGAATAAAATATGACACTGTGAGTGTTAAAAATTTTGTAAAACCATAGAATATGATCTATACATATAATAAAATTGTAGAGGTCGAATTTCTGTACAATAAAAGAAAATGCTTAAAACCGAGTCAGGGGGATGTAAGAAGTGCAATGGGACTAATCTAGATTTTTTTCAAATTTCTTATTTCTCTGTTTGTCTGTCTGTTTGCTCGCGATAAACTCCGAAGCGACTGGACCAATTTAAATGAAATTTTGAACAGTGGTAGCTTAAACCATCGAGCAACATTTAGAATACTTACAATGCCTGTAAATAAAAGTTTCCGTGCGATGTAAAAAAATATTAAAAACAAACTTCAGTAGAACGAAACGCGCCAAGTGTCACTTTTTCAACTATAGACCATTGTACACAGATACAAATAACCTTCAAATAACCACAAATAACTGATGTCTAAAGTCATTGTCAAACAAATGTCAAGTCATTCAATCTATCAAAATAAAACATAAAACAAAGTGAAACAAAGTATGATTGAAAGCATGGAAATTATGGAAAATTGCCTGTGTAAATATAATAGCAACAACGCCACATGTGAAGGATTAAGCCACTGATGTGTTGCAATGGTCTCTCCAGTATCACCTGTTGTTGCTGACCATCACCTGTATAATGTAACACCAAAGTTTTATTAACGGTATGTAGATATCACTTTTACAATTTTACCCACCAGTATGTTACCTACTGCTTTTCCTATTCATCTAAACTCTAATCATCCAAAAATTCAACTGGTAGGATTGCAGAATAATTAATGAGAAGTGAAGCTCTTCTTCCAGAGAAAGAATTGAAGAGTTTCTTCCAGTTGAATTTGGAAAATCTACTCTCATACAATTCATATTCAGATAATTCAGAAATTGAGGCAGACAATAAACAATATTTCTTATCCAGATCACAACCTTAGCCTCACAGTCTTTAGAAATGCCACCAATACATAGCTATCACGACAAAAACTTTGTTTCAGAGAGCAAGGGGCAGCAATGATAACCAAAACCTGGCTGCTGATTGTCAACATGTAAGGAAGGTTGTTGCATACCCCGTGCCAAACCCGCTACAATTGAACAAGAAGATTAACCAATTTTTACCACCTTTCAAGTGTCACATCACATACCTCTCCAAGATGCAGGGAAGTACAGCCAGGAATGTGACTGTGGCATCTTCTACATCGGTGAATCAACAATTAGTATAGGCATGCAGATTAAAGAATATAAATAGCTGATTTATTTATATTTATTTATGTAACAAAGAACCACTTCATAATTATGTTTAGACCAACCTAAGCAACATCTCATACTGCAAGATCTCAAGACACAATGAGCTTTTTCTAGATGGTTAGAAACGTCAATAGTTATTAATGAGCGATGGTAGTTTCTTGGTCTACCTGTGACCACGGATGCTGATAATAATTAGAAACGTCAGGCCCTCTATTTCATTTTAAATAAATGTGTGGGAAATGAATCTGTAAAGTGTTTTAATTAAATGTGTAGTGTTTCCTCCATATTGGTTTGTAAAAATTAAATGAAATTTTTGGTACTTTACTTTATGGTACTTGCCAAAATATAAGATAGAATATTAGATCCATTTTTTCCACACAACAAAGTAAAATGTTAGTAAAGTAGAAGTTTTTTTTTTGTGGCAAAGTACTTAGTAGTTAAAAAGTAAAGTAACCATATAATCCCATCAGACAAAGGAACTCTTAATCAAAATACATATTGTGTACGTCCAAATAATCGGTATGGTCATAATAATTAATCACCTTTGATGTACTACTTGCTTCTTATTGTTGTAATAATAAATATACTGATTTTGTTTCTTACTAAGCATTCTATATCGCCTTTTAGTTTTAGTTAAGTAATACAGGGTGACTTGAAGATGGGTGCAAAGCTTGGAGGCGGAAGTAGTATAGTTGAGCCATGGTTGTCTTAGACGAAGTCTCACTATTTTTCTTAAATACTTATTACGTTTTTTTATATAATAAATAATAAATAAATTAATATAAAACCTAAACTTTTACAATTCATTGCTAACAATAGCCAATTTTAATGATAAGTAAGTACAAAAATTTACTTTAATTATATTATATAAATACTTTATATCTTGCGTACTTATAAGTACTTATACTTAAGTATCTTATTTGTAAAATCATATGCCTAAATAATTAAAAATTCTACCCAAAGTCACTATTCCACGCGGACGAAGTCGCGGGCACAGCTAGTAATATTATAATAATGTTATTGTTAAATTGTAGAATAAAATATGTTGTTAAATTGTAATAATATTTTCAAATATAATGCGAATTGCATTACGAATTGATAATTTGACAGTAAAGCAGAGCTGTTTAACTGTCTTTGGTGTGTTGATTAACAAGTCTGTTTTCATCAAAGTCATTTGAATATCTATACCTCTAAATTATTGTTTTTTTAGTGTCGTAGTCATTGTAAAAATAAAATGTCGCAGGAAAATCCTGAAAATTCTTGCTCTAATTATGGTCACCCTACCAATCGTCGCCATATGTTCGAGGCAGGATTTCTTCGACACTGTATTTGTGTTGTGCCCCTAGTGGGAAAGATATTAATTGTCGCCTTACGTAAGGCTACATTTTCAGTACTTCCCTTAGGGGAAATATCTTAGCGTATTCTTTTGTTTCTGTAAGTGTGTTACTGACAATATGTACGTTTAGGATGCCTAATGTTTGTTTACGTAATGTTTGAACTACTTTTCTAAACACAACTTCACAAATTCTCACATGATTATGACAACTTAAGAAAACTCAACAAAGAATTCCTCCCAGTGTAAGATGATATTTTACATCTGTTATTCCAAAAACTAAGTACCAGACTTAGAAAAGCACTAACTAACAAAAGATATTAAATGACCAATTTAAAAATAATAACATAATGACAGTATTCAATAATGAAGGTGTACTTTTTTAATTGGTCGAGTAACATTAGTCTTGGTTTAAATCTGGTACTATCTATTTTGTAATAAGGTTTACCTCTTCCGTGACCTCAAAAGTACAACATTTTGACAACAATACTCTAAAAAGCTCTCACTCAAACCATCTCACGGTATGATAATAATAAAATACTTTCATCTCTTAAAACGACTATCAATTAAAACAGACACTTAACAAGACAATACCAATACAAAAACATTAAAAAAACACTTACCGCCGACTAACGATAACTTCAAATCATTACAATCGATACTTTATATCATTAATCTATTCATTAATGGGCTGCCATAGCTCACAAAAAAACATAACGCTGTAATACCGAAAACAATACTTCTAAATGTTACACCATATCACAGCGAAAGCCATGAATGAGTGTTCACGATGTTATTGTAATGACTTAAGGTCCAAATTGATCGAATAAGTTTTAAAGAGTGAAATAAATAAGTTTGTTTACAAGTAAACAGGCTTTAAACAAAAGATATCATCTATGACTTCCATTTGATAAATCATTCTCGCATTTATCTATCAAAGACAATTGTATCAATTTGAAAACAGTTAAAAATGTTTTGATGCTACGTTTTTGTTACACTGCTGGTATTTTGGTTGAATCAAACACATAAAGACCTGTTTCACAATATCCAAATATAAGTTCTGGTTTCTGTTATCTGTCAAATACTTCATACGAAATGACGCTTATATTTTTTTCAATGAGGGCTATCGTTTTCGTGCTCACTAGTTAGCGCCACTGTCGCTTGAGGTCCAAAATATAGCTTGTATACATAATAAAACACTCTCATTCATTGATTCGTAACAAGTATTTGCCATAATTAATAGAAATTATTGCTAAATATTTAAAATATTAATCCAAATAGAAACAAAAATTAATTCATAGTACGGATTCATAATTCGAAATTCAAATTGAAAAGAAAACGTCACAATATTGCCGTCGTGTTTGCGACACATTTTTTGCTTATCATAGCTTCTCTATACGTAGTAGTTACAACTCACTGAATAGCAATTGTTGAATAGGAACGTCCGTTCAAACTCTAAAGAAAGAGGTCTACATTCCGCTTTTTAATTACTGATGATTAAAGACCGATATGGTTTTATAAAGCTTCCCCCTAAGGCTGTTTTATAAGTTATGAATTACACTTGATTGTACAATGCCGAATTCCCATGTTTTTTTCCAGGTTATTTTTGTGATGGTTAGAATTTCTTATTCGTTTGTTCTTCATTTTGTGTCTTAGTACCCAAAGTACTATATAAATGGCCTCGCTAGCACATGGGAGTAGCAATAAAGAAGTCATTATAATCTAAAATCAAATGTATGTAATCAACACACTTGCCGTCGGCTTGATACAGACATTAAACTAGATTCTTTGAGATCATTTACGAGAAAAAGTGAGAAAGTTTGATCTAGTTTTGATTGATGAAATAGCATGAGATGTATATTAGTTATTTTTTGTGTACGAAACTAAAAGCTTGTATTTCATAGGTAAACGATCTTCTGACTAATATTATTCGATGTGTATATAAACAATTTTCATTTAAGTATATACCACTACTTACTCATATTTAAAAAGACGAAAGAAAGTCGTGTCACTTACTCCGCTTATAACTTGAGAATGGGTGAACCGATTTTCATGGTTTTTTCTTTGTTAAATTTGTCTTAGCTTCAAATAGGATAATAATCACAAAACGGGGCCGAGGCGGAACGGGGCCGGGACGAAACGAAGTTTGCTGGGTTAACTTGACAAAATAATAAAATACTTGTTGAAAAACTACGCGCATACTTCAAATTCCGGTGGTTTCAAAATTAAAACCAATAGCTTAAAACATAATTAAACGGATAATAACTTTCATGTTATTAAAATCACATCATATCATTTAAAAGGAAATCAAACAAAATAATAAATGATAATTGGCTCTCATCAAGTGCTATTGCTTTTTAATTAATTGGTATCACAATGTGATAAACGGAATATTTAAATTACATTTTGTTATTAATGCATTAAAACGATGACCTGTAGCATTTACTGATTTGGTGCAATTCTGGCGCTCAAATACAAATGTTTTATATGGGACCAAAGATCTAAGAATTTTTGTGGCTTATGAAAATATTTCTATTTCTTGGTTTGAGTTTTACATTTCTTACAGCAGAAATTCAAACAACACTTAGGTCTCTAAAAATAGCATGACGTTTCTATAGTATGAATGACTTAACTAAGTGTCGAAGTCAAAGTCCCCCTAGCCGATTTCGACTACGGTGGCCAGTCACAACGACTAACCGACTGCGCGGGACGTATTATAGTGCAAAAGTGTGTGCGCAAACACAGGCGCACTCTCTATTCCTTTCACTCTCATAGCCCGATGGGACAGCAATCTGTAACGACCGGAGAGAGATCAGGCGCAGGACCAACGGCTTTACGTACTTTCCGAGGCACGGGGGTGAAACACCGCCAACTTCCAAACTCCGGGCTACCCTTAGAATTTCTAAATAGAAAAACCAATATATTTTTGGCCCGACCCGGGAATCGAACCCGAGACCTAGTCTGGCGCAGCCGTCGCTTTAAAATGCGACGCTGCGCCACCGAGGCAGTTAAAAGAGTGTCGATAGGTTGATAGTATGAATATGGAAATAGAAATAAAATGAGAAATCATATATTTCTACATTGTCTTGGGTCTGGGTCTGATTTCCATAATATAAGTGCAATAAAACACTTGTTTGGGGTCGAAGCAATGTATTTCAAATCAAAATCAAAATCAAAATCAAAATTCTTTATTTGCCATTAAATAGGGTATATACAAAAGCAGATGTTAAAAGTTGTGTTCCTTAAGCCTTTCATTTATGGTACTACTCTACTACGATTTTGGATCTCAATCAATATGCAATGGTTAAAAATACTGTAACAACGCTATGGCTCCATATAGTAAATCTGTACTTATACGTTCAAAAGTATTTTTACTTTTTATATTTTCAGATTTTGAGATTTGCAAAAAATATAAGAAAATATTTGTGCTCTCAAAGTTAATTTCAAACGTTTCCTGAGCCTATTATTTTTAAGGAGGTACTCAATCTTACGAAAATAACGTCAAAACATTTCTTGAAGAATCGCGGGATCATCTGAAGTTAACCGGACAAAACAAAGTAAGCCTTACAAGTGGGCAATTAAAGTTTTCTTTTGGGACTGACTCGAATTTCGGATATCAAAGAACGTCTAACGGTTGGTGTGGCAACTGGGAAATAAATATGTACCTAGTCATCTTTTTTAAGCTTTTTTTATATTTAGCACGTTCCGGGACACTATTCCAGACACAATAGATGTTTCATTGTTTTCACGCCTGTAGGCGTTCACTGTCCCGGAACGTGTTAATGGTTTAGAATGTTTTGTAACACTCAGTGTCATAATATTTGAATTCTGAAAAGATGAAATAAGAACTATTTAACCCCATTTTACATGTAATCAAGATTCTATTATTCTTCAAGTGTAATGATAGTAGACACATTTCGTGTCGATCTAAAATTAAGTTATTTCCCTTTGGTCGTTTCTCTACCAACCTTTAAGCCCCCGAGATCAGTAACGCTATTTAAAGGGAGGTTATTTGAAAAGTTTTTATTGAACTCTTGTTTTTTAAACGTTTCACGCAAATCGCGATAAAGTATTTAGTTAATGGTTTTTTAAGTGACATTAGTTTTTAGTGCCTAAAATAAAATTACATTCTAGACCATTTTTTTACCCGAATGCATAAAAACGTTCTCTGTTTCGCCTGTATGTATGTATTGTGTTTGTCTGTGAGTATTTTGCGAATGGCTGAACTAATTTTTTTAATAGTATTTTGCATGGGAAACTATAAAAATAATTGAAATATCAATTTCAATGATATTTCAATTATTTTTATAGTAAATTATTTTTTTTAAATTAATTTAAATTACTTTATAGTAAATCAATTATTTTCAAAGCTCATGCCAAATAGTTATCACCAGTAACCTGGTTTGTTTAAAAAACTAATTTTAGGTCATCACAACTCTTAAAGCCCGCAAATGATGGCTTAATAGATAAACAACTGACTTTATTTAAAAAAAGTTTTATCGCCGTTAAAAGGTGGATATATCTGCTTAATTATTTACGCTAATAGAATACAGGGCATATGATTTGAAACTACTCACGTTGCGGTGACCTTTGATATCGTATAAGGTTATCGAAATATCGATTTATTAATCGATACAGATCGGTAGACTTATTGCAGATATTGAACAGTAGTCGAAGAGGTTGATTCTACAAACAGGGTCAAATTTTTTCAAGGATCAGTTTTAATGAAAAAAATAATAATATAGCGAATGATTTAAAAAGGGGATAAAATATTTTTTACAGCGGAACACGCGCCATCTTTATTCGCGAGCTCTTTATGTGTTAGGTCTTTTGCGCTAACCCTGAAAAGCCAAAATCTTACGCGTTGTTTTTGTTATGAGTGACGCTCGATTTGTGTCGAGTGTGCAAGTATTTTTTATTGCTAAGTGTTTAGGCGTGAGACACCTCGAGATAATACTTTACCCCCAAGGAGAATGCTCTGATTTTCTTGCCTTATGCAATAAAGACAAATCAATAACAATAAAAAATGTGAGCACTAGATCTACACAGCTTACCCTACATAATAGGTGGAAAGTACTATGAATCATTATTAGGTTCTTAGCTTAAAATATTACCAATAATTTCAAAGACCTTGTATACGTTTTATTAGTATACGTTATGTATCACAATTCAAAGGTAGGTGGAAGGTAGGGGTTAAAAAGCGTTCATCTTCTTGTAACTTGTATTGTTCAGCTTGAATCATAATAAACTATTAACATTTTTTTTTTCTTATTATGAACACAAACAGAATACAATCCATACAAAAAAAAGATAAGGCTTAAAAACTAATAAAGGTCTAGATCGTAATCCAAAAAGAAGTGTTCCTAGCATGTTTGATATAATAGAAATAAAAAGCAGGTTCGAGTTAGGAGAAACGATAAATAAATAAAACGGTGCATTACAAAATAATTACATAGTACGGTGCAAATTTTTGTGATGAAACGTGTTCATGATTCTAAACAAAAGAAATTACAATCAAATTCAAAAAGTTTCACTGACTTTCAAAGAGAGACAAAATTGTGCTTTTTATTAACATTCCGCAGGTATTTAAACTTTTGATACAGCTTAGTAGATTTTCAATATAATTCTAGTCGCGCACGGTGCCGGCCGAGCGTGGACAATTGAGACTAGAATCTCTCGCGCGCTTGGACTGGTGAGTGGTTAACATGCTTACACAGTTGGCTCACAATTATCCGTATTTAGTGACAAACCATTAATACTGTTCAGTCCTTTTGATTATGATAATAAGCGCGGTAATTCATTAATCGTAGGTGCCGTAAAGAGTAAGACAAGTAAGATGTTGTGAAAAAATATATTAATTATGATGAATTATGGTCTAGATGCTGTGTTTATTTGAACGATGAACTTACAAAGAAACTAGTGATTACCCGTGATTTTATCCGTCCGTATTGATTTTACTCCGTTCCTTTAAGTCACAGCGTAATCTTCTATAATATAAAAATTAATCGCAAAATGTGTTGGTAAGCGCATATCTCAACAACGCCTGGACCAATTTGGCCAATTCTTTTTTTGAATATTTATTGAAGTTCAAGGATGGTTTTTACGGCAAGAAAAATTCAAACAATTTCCGGAAACACCCTAAAAACCGCCCAGTTCTTTTTCCCATACAAACGTTTTCTAACTAAAACGTAGAGTCAAGGAAGATAATAATTATCCATAAAACGGGGCCGGGGCGGGACGGGGCTGGGGGCGAAACGAAGTTCGCTGGGACCGCTAGTTATATATATAGCCTTATGTAACTTATAAAGCTAAAATATATAACACTTTTTTTTTTTAAATCAGTTAAACTACTTTTTGACCCCGTTTATCTTGATTTTATAAAATTTGTCTATTTCCTATAATCGATCTTTATCATATGCCTTTCATCAAAAGTAGCGCTGGATTTCTTTTTTAACTCGTCAAGTATGTGTAAACGAGACACAATAAAAATTCCATTGTTATGCGACTCTCGGCATTCGTTTGATACCTGACTGATTAATTATTAGAACTATGTACAAATCTTGAAGCATTCTAAGACAAAATAAGACCATTTTAACATTTACTAAACAAGACAGTCTTGATCGATGAATAACTATACTTAATAGTCGTGCTTGTTTTATTTCCAATACAATTTGGGTATTAACGAAATTATTAATTACATGGTCGAGTAGATCTTTAGTTTGGCTGCAAAAGCGAAACTTGTTTTGGATACAAGATTATCTGCAAGAGTGTACAACTGAAAGTGGTATTTACACGGAACGATATATTTGACAGTAAAGTAAAGTAAAGTTAGCCTGTAAGCATCCCACTGCTGGGCAAAGGCCTTACCTCAAATGTGAGGTAGTATGAGCCATACTCCACCACGCGGGCTCAGTGCGGATTGGTGGAGATATTTGACAGTAACTTATTTAATTATAACAACATTCGTAAAAACTTATCCATTTGGAAAAATAACGATGTACTCTTATCTTAACGAATAAAGACGCCCATCGCACTAGACTCCCCGCAACATTTTGGTAATCTAGCCGCTGTTTGGTCGGGGGCAGTCCCCGACCAAACAGTTAATGTTTTTAGTGATGTCTAAAATCAATTTTATTCTGGCTGTTATTTTAGTATTTATGTAGTTATTATTAATGGTTTTGTCCTATAAATCCTACGGCTATTGGTAAAAATGGAATCAGCAAAGTAAAATTGATCCAATCTCTATTTTTTAAATCATTAATAATCAATATTTACGGTAGCCAAGAATACAACGTAATGTTTTTAGTCGAACAGTGTAAACTCCACTAAATTTAGTGTAGCGAATCAATTCGTTTCAGTTTACTAATGGCATAAAATAACAATTACCTAACAATGCATTGCATATTTACATCGTTCGTAAAATGGACAAATTATTGCAATAAAAAAAGGTAGTTTCTATTCACAATTTAAGTACTGATTTATTATTTTGTTTCGAGTCCAACAATGTTGATAAAAAAACGCATTTCTTTTCTTTTTTTATTATTATATTTATCTACTCTTTTATTGTATCTAAGTCTTTACATAAAAAAGTATAAAGATAAAAGCGTCGTGTTAGTTACCCCACTAATAACTCGAAAATGGGTGGACCAATTTTCATGATTTTTGTTTTGTTGTTTTTGTCTTGGACCGAAAAGAAAATGTGACCGAATTGGGATGAGACTTCGACGAAAAAAGTTCGCTGGGACCGCTAGTTATTACGAATATAATAATAATTTAAAATAAGACGATTTTACCCATGTCGTAGCGTAAATTGGTCAGCAGGATTCAATCCGCTAAACTTCATGTCAATATTATAATGTAAATCAGTCAATATACTACAAATAATGAGGCCAATCATAGTTTACTATAGTTAACTGGTTACTTAACAATAGTCAAGGTATCAAGAAGATAATCTCCAATACCAACAGATCGAGAATTAATTATGTTTGTCGACTAATTTAGTTCACATTAATTGCCTGTTAAGTTAGCTTAAGCTTTATGATGACGTGACGTTAATAGTAAATAGCAAAGTCACAGATTTAGAGCGCTTTCACATTTAGACGACGTAAGCAGCGCGACTTACGCACGACAATCGCGCTGCCGATAATTTCATACTATACACGGCAGCGCGGCAGTAGCGCCGCAGCGGCGCGTAAGTCGCGCGGGTCCTTCCCACTATACCCATTACCCATTGCAGTGGTAATACTATCCCCGTTTTAGCACTGCAAATGGGTAATGGGTGTAGTGGGCACGACCCAGTTGCGTGACAGACGCGCTGCTAATGTGAAGGCATCCGCTGCTGCCGCGCTGCTGTCGCTCTAATGTAAAGGCGCGATCCATGTATGTACTACCTGGTTATCGCAAGAATGAACCTATCACTGTCACTGCGCAGTGACAAATGAGTGTGAAAGTGTGTGATGACACGAAACGGACGAACGCGGGTGGATGAGCGGGGAAGGGGGAGGATTTTGACATGTTTGTCAGGTCCATTCTTATGATAACCGGGTAGTATGTAAAGTTTATACTTATTTTGAAGATAGTATGGTCGAGGTATCTGCCACCATTTCACTTTCAATAGAAAATCACTTGCGCACACGACACAAAAACGGGCAAGCTATTTTGGCTCTTAAGGTGGGTAGGTGACGGTGACTTCGATATTACATAATATATTGGATCATGCGAATAAAAAAAATACCTTAAACCACAATTTCTATGGGATAATTTCTATGGGAGATTCACTTCTAAAGGATAAAAGTTGTAGGCTTTTAGGGCGCCTTGCATTCAATTCTAAGCCTTAACACAAAGTGATAGGACCGCATCTCAACACATAATTTTAACGCCTCGTAACAAGTCTATACTTTCAAACAATACTCCCAAACCATAGTCTTAATCACTTGATCAGTATTTACAACATATTTGCTTAACACTCATAAAAGTTATAATATTGTAATATATTTTTCTCCGCATACCAGTAACGTTATAAATAACGAACCGGTACGGAATAGGCGTCACCATTGATTGTTGGGTACGGAGGCTGGATTTTTGGAGGCTTCCGTTTGGTGCAATGGTTGCAATGTGTGGCAAAGGACTATTTAAAATAATCTGTCTGTTTCATAATGTCTGAATAAGTTTCCATTAGCATTATCTATCCACTACTTCATACGAAATGATCTTCCAAATTCGTATTATTCGTCGGTTTATTTTTTTTTTCAAATTAAATTTTAACTTCATTGTACTGTAAATTGTACAATTGATGGATGGACTTATTGCCTTATGGCATTCGCTACCGGTCAACCGCTTGGGAATACAGAGTTTTTAATAAGATTTTTATTTGTCGATGGTAAAACAGACCTAAGTGTTATTTAACTTAATATTTTTTGGGTGGTTTTACTTTCTAAGGAGCATTTTGAAAAGAAATATAACATCTGCGTTTAGAATGCGAAATCAACTCTGTCTTAGACAAATGATTATTTCAAATTAAAACTATGAATTAATACAATTGAGAAAAGTAATTTCAGTCAGTATGGACCTTAAATGTGACTTTTCCCGGGGGCGTATTGCGATCCAACTTAATCCGTTCAATTCCGAGGCAGTTCAATTCAGACTCAGTGTAAACGAATATTATCAATATAATAATATTATAATAATAGTATAATGGTATGAATATTAATCTTTATATTGTTAACTTATAGTAATATTATCAATATAATGCGAAATAATAATTGCTAATTTGACAGTAAATCAGAGCGTTTTATCTGTCAAAACTGCATCGCAATACGCCCCCTGAGGGACATTTAAAAAAAAGATGCTATACTTTCTATTGGACATAATACCTATTAAACACTTATAAAGCAATATTTTATCATGATTTACCTACACTTGTTTTGACACTTTAATACTATATTTTCAAACGTTCTCCATACTTACTTAGCGAATGGTTACCAGTCCGTATGTCAGAAAAAACAAAATAACCGGCGGCACGAAATGAAAGGCTTCTCACAAGATCGGGTTCCAACTGTACCATGTTGCAGCTAAAATATGATTTAGGAAGTTTTTCATTATGACTAAAGTAGGCATGCCCGTATAGCGTAAGATACGGCGTTCGATTCCTTGTCTAACCCAGTTGCTTTTTACAAGTGCAATTTGTATTATTAACACGTTCCAGGACAGTGAACGCCTACAGGCGAGAAAACAATAAAACATCAATTGTGTCTGGAGTAGTGTCCCGGAACGTGTTAACACGTTCCGGGACACACTAGTTTGTTGTGTGCCAAAACACTATTAAAACAAAAATATAATTGTAAAGTATAGCTTATACGTATTTCTGTTAGTACCTTTTCTTGGTATATTAAGAATTTTTAATGTATTTTATTATTTGTGTCCTACTTGTGCAAAAATGAATATTTATTATTATTATTATATAAGTTTTATTAAAATGATTTACCACTCACTTTTATGGCAATTAAATAGTTTTTGTAGTGATTATTTGGTACCTATGGTAACTTTAAATGCTTGGATGATTAATCTTACCTTTAATATAATTGTACTTTATTATTTATTATGATTAATGTTCTCTGAGATCTAGTCACCTGCTGTAGTGGTAGCATAACTACGCATCTAGTCACACAAAAACATTTGCCATTATATTCAATAAAAGGCAATGCTAGATGTTTTAAAAAATGTCTGACTTTAAATGATGTCTGTAACATAATAATATACATTACGGGGTTTTTGCCGGTCACTTTAATTATAGGTCAGGCTTCCAATTTCAGTTATTTACGCGGTTTTTGACAGAATTGACATGGCCTTGCTCATTATGATATCTTATGTCATGTTGAAGCTGAAAAAGAAACGATTGCGTTGTAATATAAAATGTAGCGAAATATTTTGACCTGTATTCTTTGATTAAAGTAAAATAGCGGAAGATAGGTGACGCGCCACTCAAAAGTGGACCGCTAAAATCAGGCCCCCGTCGCCTAATTGCCTTCAGTTGCAATCGGGATTGCGTGCGCGGGTGACATTTATAAGACGTGTGACGTAAGGAATGTGTAGTGCCATTTTTTAGCTGACAATTAGTATGACATGCCGTATCTTCCGCTATTTTACTTTAATCAAAGCCTGTATTTGCAATCCTTAGCACATAGCACAAGGCTTTTCTTAAATTTTGACTATATTTATTTTTTTACATGTTGTTCACTCATTCAACTAATTTTTTTTTGGATTGGCTATATACGTACGTAAAGTTGCGTCGTCACACTCAAATAAAATAATAAATTGCAAAGAAATCTGTCAAATGAGAATAATTACGAAAAAAGCATCCCTTTATTAACGTTTGAATCTAATACTCGTATAACAAATGATTATAGTTTCTTAACTTCTTACCAAAAATACATAAGAATTAACCAAAATAAATAACCAAACGTAACAACAACTTGACATTTACCTATTACTTGCGTCATCAAAACATTCCTCTGAAACAGAAGGCGTTACGTAACCGCGTTTATTCGCGTAAGTAATCTCGGTGCTCAGAACAAATGGTTTTCCTGAGATGAGCTTAATTTTAACAAAACATCTTGTAGCCGCAAACTGAAATAAAATGGTTGGCGTTCAGTCAGGTTAGAAAATACAATAAGAAGCGTCTTTAACTAGTCAAGTATGTGTGAACGAGACACAATAGAAATTCCATTATTATGCGACTCCCGGCAGTCGTTTGATACCTGACTGATTAAATATACGATTTGGTAAACTTTATCAGCATTTAATATTGTAAGTACCGAAAGTTGTAATTTGGTTGTAAAACTGGAAATGGCTTACGAATAAAAAAGTCATTTCAAATAACCCAAGAAGTGCCAATTAATGACTGTTTTATAAAAAGTATAATTTGCTTGTATACAACCCACTGCTGGGAAAAGGCCCCACCTTAAGCATGAGGTGGTATGAGCCTAACTCTACCAAGCAGGCTCAGTGCGCATTAAAGGTGGGGTGTTTGCAAGGCAAGTAACCAACCATGCTGTCAGTTTTTATCAAAGCCTATTGATTGAGCCTCTGACTAGGCTAAGCGACTTACATCTACCGATATTATCCGGGACTAACTGGTGGTCAATTCACTAACGGCAACATTATCACTGTGTTTGACGTCGAGCTTGAATTTCAGAATAGCTTGACGATGCTCGTGATATGTATCACAAAGATGGTCGGAATGGCCACCCATCCAAACTCGACCGCGCCGTAGGTTGCCTAAATTGACTATCAGTACCGAAGCACTGCCACTGTATTACGAACGTCTCGCAAAGAAAGGAAAAATAATATCTGTATTACTAACGTAACCCAGGCTTTTTAGATAACATTGATAAATAAAAAAAATACTATAACGTCGCTTTCAAAAAAACTCACAACAAAGCACATTGAAGGAGGGTTGAAAAAGAAATATAAACCTGAAAAAACATTTCCCTGTTTGTCTACCCGAACGAAACAGAAAAAAATATGGCGGCGGTATAAGAAATATCATTGTTATTCAAGTGAAATTCACACGTGGGCTTTCGGCCTCCGTGGTTGGACGCGATGTGAATACTTATTGGTAATTATTTACTCCACAAGTTAGGGCTGGTATTGCGAAATGTGAGATGATAAACTAAAGATAAAATATTAGGTTATTGCATTAAACTACTATTACTAGCGTATGGAACTGACATCACGAAGAAAATTTTCTTGTGCCATGATTTGACGCCACTTGGCATCAACGCATACAAACGGTTTCAAATTCGACAGTCATATTTCAAGGAATAATTAACAATCTTGCTTTTTTTGCTTGGCGTAGCTTCTCTATACGTAGTAATAACAAATTCACCTGGGTTATTGTAAAATTATCTAATAGACAAGAGATTTTGTTTGAGAATTAGGTATCATAATATACATCCATAATGTAAAGCGCATAGTTACTTATTTAGGGCTTGTTTCACCATCAACAAATATGCATGAACCAAAGAATAATTCAAAATAAAAAAGTATTTATTTGTTCTCGTCCGTGTTATTTGTATAAAAACTTTAAAATGCTTTTCCTGTACCTGTAATATTCAAAACGTGGAAAAAGGATTCTAAAACTGAATGCAGGAAGGCGAACAAACTATTTTAAAAAAGTAAAAATAACTCGTATTTTTCAAAGCCCTGCGATAGGCTTACGCGCCTTGGTTTCTTAAATCTGATGAGGAGACTTCAAACAGATTTTAAGAACACATCTTGCTAATGTTCTGCTACCAAAAATAATGAACAAAAATCCTAAATAATACTTAGAACTACATCAAAGTGAAGTAACGTTCTTAAAAACTTTCTTAAAATTCGCTGCCATGACATGAGTAAGTGTATAAATTGCACTTGTAAAAAGACAACTGTGAACCTGTGACAGACGAGGAAACCAACCAACCAAGTAAGATAAAACAGAGCTCGACTAGTTTTTTTTTAAATGTAGATGTGTGTCAAGATCTCAACCGCTGATATAAGTGACAATGCGGTCTACGATAGACCATACCTGGCCATACCTAGCTGTCTAGTTTCAGCCTATTAACTTTCTTCTTGAAAACATCCAGACTATTGTTTTAAACATTAAAAGGTCCTAGATTGGAGACCCTTCGACCAAAGGCGCAGCGTAGGACGTCCACCGACAAGACGGACAGACGACCTTGTAAGAATCGCGGGATCGCACTGGATGCAGACCGCTTGTGATCGGTCGATGTGGAAAACTGTAGGGAAGGCCTATGTTCAGCAGAGGACGTCCTTTGGCTGATAATAATGATGATGATTATGATTGTTTTATACAAATTCTTGTTTAACATTTCCGCCGGCAGACAATTCCAACTCCTTCGCCGTTTTGAAAAAGGAATATACATATACCAAATTCGTTGTATCCATAACTATTCTTATTCATAAAACTAATAAACATACCCGAAGCTATCCTCAAACTATGACAACCTAAAAACCTTTAATTGGATCAAAATTACGATCCAATTAAGAAAAACATTATTACGGAGGGGTAACGCAAAAAAATGTTACTTTCTACCTTGAATCTAAAGAACGACATCTCCTATGAAAAACCTTACAACGTTAGTTCCCTGGTTTTTCTTTTTTCTTTACCGAAGAAACAAGACCTTAGGCCTTACTCTGGACACAAAACCCGATCCAATGGATGTAGCCATCCCTGTTACTCATACCAGGCCGTGTATGCGTGTGTGTGACAGGGATGGCTATATTCATTGGATCGGTTTTTGTGTCCAGAGTAAGGGGGCTGGGCGAAATTAAAATGAGGGTTTCTGTGACATAGGAAGAATTATGTGTGGTGATAGAAACTAGGATGTGATTAAACTTCTTTACATTGTGGGAAAGATCCAAGCAGTGGGATGTTTACAGGCTTACTGAACTTTTTTACAGTGTGGGGTAAGTTACGAGTCGTTTTTAAGGCAAGTTTAATACCACACTAACATACAGGGTGTTATTGCAAGGGGGTGCCAAATTTTTGGAGGTGAATGAGACCGTCAATATGAACAACTTTTACTATGGGGTCATGGTCAAAATCTTAAATAAAATTTCAGGATCCCCATAAAAATTAGTCACCTATATTGACATTAATGTATGGAGAGGCAGAAAATAAAATTAATAATTGAATGATGGTCCCATAGTAAAAGTTGTTCATTGATGGTCCCTTTCACCTCCAAAAATTTGACACCCCCTTGCAATAACACCCTGTATATGATATTATTTATATAACAACACCCAAACACTAGATACTATATTGAATTATGATTTCTATATTGACCTGTCCGGGAATCGAAATCGTGACCTCGGAAATGCCTTGAAACCCAGTGTGCTTTGCCACTATCTCCACTATCTCTCCTATCCACTACCTAACAGGCCCTCAAACACGGATAAATGTATCGTCACGTCAGCTATAAATGCTATATGTAAACCACTTCATTAAGACTTCGCCTGCGGGGCATAGGGCGCGCGGGGAGGGTGGGCAAATATATCCTCGCCGCCCGCACCCCTCTCGCCTCCCCGTGCGCCCTTGTGCCCCAAAGGCGAGATCTCAATTTCGCGGACTACCTTAATGTTTTTCACCAGGAGGACGATTTTCGCATGATCGAACTTATTTCGTGTGGTAATTCGATTGAGAGTATCACTGTTTTATCAAAAATTTATAACAACGTTATAAATTTATATCAACGTTAAAAAAATCTCCGCACAAAAGAAATCAAAATGCATAGAAATCGTGACCCAGATAAAGCAATAACTGTATTTTCTTTCAAAAAGAGAATTCGATCGGTGAACTTTTTTCGTATACGAACTGCACGAAAAATGGCCTCCTGGGCCCCTATTTTTGAAACACTCGCTTGGGTGTGGTTTTCGTTCGAAAACACATTAAAAAACAACGGAAATCACTCAAAATCTAGACGTGAGTTCTCACAAAATTTAGCAATGACTTTTCAAAACTTTTTTGTGTAGATTAAAACTAGTTTTCATTCCTAAATTCGACTTAAATCATTGAATATCACTCGCCATCTTGACGCGAGTGATTCAGAAATAGAGCTCCAGATCTCCAAATCTCAAACTAAACACGAAATAGCACCCTGTCGCATCACAAAATGGAATAAACCTGTTGAACTCGGATCAGAGGCGAAGTTTCATTCGGTCATATTTCAACTATTCCGTCCACCATTAAAATTAATGAAACCAGACCACGGAGGATTATCACGTACAGAAAAAGTTGGGAAACCAAAGAGGTTCTAGTGGACGAGTGATTTTAACTTTTGTATTCTGGGCCCCGATTCTCATGCAGTTCGCATTCGAAAAAAGTTAACATTCAAATCTTATTTTTCCATGCATTTCAATTGCTCCTGTGTGGTTAATTTTTACGTGTGATAATACTGCTAAACATTTTTTTTATTATTTAAATATTACTTGATTTTTTCGGTAAATCCGTTTAAATCATAGTCAAATTACCTACACGGTGAATGTATTTATTTATCAATTACAAATCTCAATTGACGTGAGAATCGGGCCTCTGATTACGGAAGTTCAGTGGGCTTTTGGAAGTTGTAGAATTTTCTGGAGGTTTGTGAAAAGTTGGCAATATAGGAGAGAAAATTTGGGAGGTTTGCAAAAAATTGACCCGGCTAAGGTAACTAGACTCTGTAAAATCATTGATTAGTATTTATGCTCCTATTACAGGCCACACGCTGTAATAATAATGGTCCCCCTAGCCGATTTCGACTACGGTGGCCAGTCACAACGACTAACCGACTGCGCGGGACATATTATAGTGCACAAGTGTCTGCGCAAACACAAGTGCACTCTCTATTCCTTTCACTCTCATAGCCCGACTATCATACGACCGGAGAGACATCAGGCGCAGGACCAACGGCTTGACGTGCTTTCCGAGGCACGGGGGTGTAACACCGCCAACTTCCAAATTCCGGGCTACCCTGAGAATTTCTGACCAGAAAAATACAGGTATATATTTTTGGCCCGACCCGGGAATCGAACCCGGGACCTCCGGTGCAGCCGTCGCTTTAAAAATACGACACTCTCACCGCTGCGCCACCGAGGCAGTTACGCTCGCACGCTGTATAACGCAGCTAGAAATACTGTGTTGACTGCAGCCGTGAGAAGTTTTTAACTCTCGTGTTTAAAGAATACTCTTTGTAATTATCTAATACATTACACTAAAAAATAAAAGATAGCTCTTTAAAAGATAATTAAGGAACTTAAGCGGTGTGCATTAAAGGCGATAATATATTGTGAACGTTTGGTTATTATAAGTGATCGCATTTGGGTGTGGTTACATTGCACAAACTGAAGCGATTTTATTGATTTAATATAAAAGCCATAGAATACTGGCCAATGTGTAACAAAATAAGAAAAAGACAATAACTTTACCGCTTGGATTGGAATAAAAAATCTATGAAAATTGGGCTATAAAAAATACAGTATGTAATCCAAGATGTGTTTTAGTCAAACTTAGATGATTTATAAATAATAAATACATATAAATATGCGCCATACAACAAACTAACTGTCTTAGTTTTAAAGTAAGGAATTTTCTTCCTTGAGTTACGAATACCAGACAACGATTATCATAACATGGCGGTGTCTTGTATAAATACTTAAGTCATCATCATCATCATCATCATTATCAGCCAAAGGATGTCCACTGCTGAAAATAGGCCTCCCCCATGGATTTCCACAGCGACCGGTTGTGAGCGGTCTGCATCCAGTGCGATCCTGCGATCTTCACAAGGTCGTCTGTCTATCTTGTCGTTGGACGTCCTACGCTGCGCCTTTGGTCGAAGGGTCTCCAATCTAAGACTTTTCTGCCCCATCGGCCATCATTTCTACGCGCTATGTGCCCTGCCCACTGCCACTTGAGTTTACTGATTCGCAGAATACATAAGTACATAATTAGATTAGGATTCGAAATTAAAAAGAAAGTAATTGCCAGTCAAAAGTCTAGGTAAGAACTATAAGAATTGTTCGTTGAAACGTGAAAATGAGCATTTCATTAATTTTATAAAGGTCAATAACCCGGTTTATTGAACGCTTTGAAATATAATCTCCATCTACACTAAAACCTCAACCTTCATTCGTTCAAAACTTAGTCATGTGTGAACTAAATCCATCATTTTGTAATATCCGTGCTGTATGCCCGTTACGTTAAACGACTAGAACTGTGTTTAGTTAACTGAACATCCCTTTTGAATGAATTTTATAACAATGAGCCGGTAGTCATTATTGTTTCCCTTATTTCAGAAGGCTTAGTTTTGTTAAAATAAAATTTAATGTGGATTTCCAATGATTTTATATTTACACGTTGATAAATTTGTTTTACTGAGCTATAAAAATTTCATAACAATTCACTGGTGCATAGTTATAATTTTGTGTCAAAAAATCAGAGTTTTTGAGTATTGATTGAAAAGAATTTTTTTAAGCTTAAAAATTATAAATATTTTTCACGTTTATGAAAGAGTACATAGATAATAAAATAATTTATGCAACAGATAAACTGAAAATGAAACTTATCTACGTGAAAATAACAAAAAATTTACATAACTTGTGCTTTAGACTGTGGTCGCACGTATAAGAGGGTACATCTTTTGCTCCAAATCAATTGCATTTTCATGTCTTTAATGTTTTCTTATAACTTCTTTTTAATTAAGATATGTTTATTTCCTTAAGTTTATCCTTACTATCAGCTGAAATTGCTACAGCCTAAGCTATTTATTAAAAAAATGTCTTGTTATAAAGTGAATCGATCTTCATTCTTACTACAGAAATCTTTTGAATCAAAAGCATGAATAACAAAACTCAACTGCAGTTGTTTCCAAACGTTCTGTACCTGTTTACAAAAACAAGCTTTTTCTGATAAAGCTCACCTGATTTCTGTCGCAAATAAATTAAGCGAAACTTCGACAAGGGAAACTCTACAAAGGAAAAACAAATAAGTTAATTCAAATCACATAGACATGAGCTAACAAAAATAAAAGCGTTGTTTTCAAAGAAAAATGTCGGAGTACAACAAAGAGAAGTTTGTGTTGGAAAATAATGGCAAGACCGAGTTGGTTCGAGTATTGCAAGGTTGCAGCCATAATTTATAGACTGGAATACCACAATCAATTCGAAAAACTTTGTAAAGTTGATCAAAATCCACAATATCTTCTATTTAGTTGTAACAGCATGACTCATAGTACATGCAGCGCCATCTCTTGAAAGTATTTTTGAACTTTGTCCACAGCAAAGCTTGCTATTTCATATAAAAATTAGTTACAGAACATGTCCTTTCGTCAAATCTCTACTTTAGTTGACTTTACATAGTAGCATGTTGCTGATTAAAGGTTAAAGCAGATCTAACCACTCGTAAAGTAAACAGCACCGTATCAGCACGAGGCGTTCCATTTTCTTTGTATGAAACTCCATATTGCAACGCGCACCCAACAAATTCGTAGCGTAACCAACTCGGGTCCCACTCTCGTCTCGTTATGTGTACTATACTATACTATACTCGTATGATGTTCGTCAAATAGTCATCCACCCTGCCCAAAAAGCTGTCATAAAGTCCTAAAAGTCGTTAATTTTTGCATATAGACCCACTGGGGACACTTACACACGTCCGAACATTAGAACCTACCACAGTTTCGGCTTCATTCACAAGAAGATCTCTCCTAAGTAGCAAACTGGATCCGTAGGCTAGGAGTTTACTATCCGTAGCCGAACCGATGCCACGGCGTTGATTCCTGTTTGATGTCAATAAGATCTCGTTCCCTTTACGAGTGGTTAGATCTGCTTCAACCTTTATGCGATAGACTTGTGCTGTCACAGTTGCAATTAGCCATTGTAATTGGCCGGCAAGGATCAGCTAACCACTGTATTTAGTATTAAGCCGTCAACGAGACGATTAGATATTAAATCAAGTTAGTTAGTTCTGGTTTAATCTCTCGAGGATAAAGCCAATTGTGGTTATAAACAAATGTTTATGTATCGTAGAATATAGTAGAAACGAAATTCAACTAAAATAAACGCAACCACTACTAAATGGATTATGATAAAACTTTACAATAAAAAAAGCTCATACATTGGGATAGCAGATAGGTTATATTCATACATTTCAGTACGGAACTCCAAAAACAAACTAAATAACTCATGAATAAAATATTTCTATTTTTGGGGGAATAATTATTAAAAGAAAGTTTCAGATTCGCCTGAGGTTGTTTAATTAGGAACATTCTGTGTTTTGGTTTTTGTATGCTTGTGTATTTCCTTATTTACTTTACTTAAAAGTTGCTGTGTTATGAATGTTTTTATGTATTTATGGGAGACGCCCTCATCGTCATAATTTGTTGTCTGGTATTCGTAACACCATACAAACTACCTACGTACAGCCTACGCGAAAGAAAGCACTTGCAAAATTCAACTGGCTTGCCAATTTGTCGGTGACCGAGTGGTACGGGCATACGCCCGGATAGCGTAAGACACAGGGTTCGATTCCTTGTCTGACGCAGTTGCTTTATTTCAAGAATAATTTATATTTATAAAGTGTGATTAAATGTTCGATCTTACAAACAAACCATACCATTATGATAATTTGCATTATTGCTAATATTATGTTATTATGCTATCCAAGAATGCAAATTACCGCTTGGCCTTATTATAACTGTGACTGCGCAAGTAAGAAAATAAACTATATCATAATAAGTAATAATCCTCATACCAACAAACTGGTTGATCCCGTAGCAAAAACTCAATATTGCTATGGCGGGCGCTTTTTCGTGGTGTAAATAGAACAGACATCACACTGGTTTTGAAGGTTATCACGGTAATATAATTCTCAGTCACGTTCACTGTTTTATTTCATCTCTTAGACCCTTTACACACGCGACTTATAGAAGCGATGCCAACGCGATGCAGTCGCAAAATGTCAACCTATACACACTGCGGTACTTTTAGCATCGATGCAGTCGCGATGCTAACGCGCCTTAATATCCATGCAGTCGCGATGCAGAAGCTGGAAATTGACAAATTATGTGCTGAATATTGGCGACTGCATTGAAACTAACGCGCGTTAGCATCGATGCAGTCGCGCTTCTGCATCGATACTAAAGCGCTTCTGCACCGATGCCAAATTAAATCTGTTCATTGCGTTGCGTGAATCGCGATGCTGTCGCGCTTTTTTAAAACGCGCTTCTGCATCGATGCTAAAAGTCGCAGTGTGTAAGGGTCTAAGTTATATAATTTAGCAATGGATGGGACTTGAGAGATATCAGACCCATTTTGAATCATTCGTGTCAACATAAAGAGTTATTTTATTTCGATTAAGATACCAACAAGAACTATCCATAGTTCGAAACCAAGACAATTGGTTTGTTGTTAGGCGCATATTTATTATATTTATTATATATTTATATTAGCTTGCATTTTATTGCGGTCTATGTATTTCACCCCATAACTATCCTGTATGCTATCCAATAAACAAAAAAACATTAGCTAAGAGGATCCTTGTATGTTAAAAATACAGTAAATTACAAAGTGTTTTTTGGTTCTATCCATCGCGTTTGCTCTCGCTGTCATCCTGACGTGAGAAACAAAGACGGCTAGATTTTGATCTGGCTGTTCCTCAACAGGCTATGCCATGGCCTTCGCGAGGAAAAGACGACATTAATCCTAGGTAATCCTAATTATCAGCGCTAGTGATTTGTCACGACATCGGCGGCCGTGACCTGGGGTCTGAATAAATATAATATTGTCACAGCTGATCGATGGAGGTGGATTGTAAGTTTGTTTTAGTAATCGAGGTTATAGCTGACCCAGCAAACTGCCGTTTATTTTTCGATATTCGAAGAACTGATGGCCGTTAGGTTAGAAAAGTTCTAGATTGGAGACCCTTTGACCAAAGACGCAGCGTAGGACGTCCACCGACAAGATGGACAGACGACTGTGTAAAGATCGCAGGATCAAACTGGATGCGACCAATTGTGATCGGTCGCTGTGGAAAGCCGTAGGAGAGGTCTTTGTTCACATGCTGAAGTGGACGTCCTATGGCTGATGATAATGATATGTTTTCAGTAATGCACATTTTGTAAAATAAATGTTTGATTATGTATTTTCTTACTAGCTTTTGCCCGCGACTTCGTCCGCGTGGAAAAGTGACTTCTTTCTCCCGTTTTTTACACATTTACCACTATATCTTTGCTCCTATTGGTCGTAGCGTGATGTTATATAGCCTATAGCCTTCCTCGATAAAGAATTATTCAATTCGAACCAGTAGTTTCGGAGATTAGCGCGTTCAAACAAACAAACAAACTCTTCAGCTTTATAATATTAGTATAGATAAAGGGAAGGCCTATGTTTAATATTGATATTTTTATAGTTCCGAAGTCCAACAAGGAACCCTTACAGTTTCACCATATTCGTTGATTCGTCTGACCACGTTTTAGCTTTTGGACCATTCATACTATAAAACTGTTACGCGAAAGTGCACAGTTCAAATGAACGTTTTCATTACGATATTTTAAATTGATCTTGTTTGATTTGCCACAATCGGACATAATACGGACCGTATCAATATTATACGGTCTTCAACATGCCCACGACTCATAAAATGGTTTTAGACAGCTATTTGCTTAACTCAAGGAAATTATCAGCAATTCGGATCTACACCAAAATGGTTCCTCTTTTATGCTTTCTTAAGCGGATTAAGTGACCATTTTCTTAAATTCTTTGTTAAGGCGAAGTTGTATGATAAAAATGTGATCAATCATCAGGGCTTAAATGGATCCCAAATGTTTTTTTTATTTTATTACTTAAATATTTTGGTAAATCAAAAACTTTCAACGTAACCTAATTTACTTTAGCTGACATATTAATGTTTTATGTACCTAAAACGGTCTATCAATCGGATAAAAATATTATTTATATTTGTTTCGTACTACGAGAAGGCATTTCAAAAGGCCTGTTTCATAATAATAATTCATTCATTGAATTATTCGTTGGTTACCGCTTATTTGTCAATGGTGAAAAAGGCTGTTGTGATCACAAAATGAAGTAATAGTGTACCCCAACTTAGAACCTGCAACTATTTGCGAAACACTAATCATTTCTGATACTTCAAAACTGAAGACCAATTTGACTATCTGAATACTGATCCTAATAATATCAAGCAAGTCCAGTTTAGAACATTCTACTCGTAACTTCTTGCTAACCGATAGTTAAGCTTGATTTAACTAACGACGCACACTGGTTGGTTCAACTAAAGGTATGTATAATATAGTCAAATTTTGCTATAAGTAATTAAATATTCTACATTATTTCACCAAGAGGTTTTATGTTCTTAATTTTAAAAGTTATTATGTCTAAAAAAAACGGCGCCCTCAGTAATATCAACTTCAATTATTACTGTCGTTGTGGTATGTATTTATTTTTAACCTTATCCAAAGCGGTGTGCGGTTTCAAACAACAAAGCTTAAAATATATTTCAAATACCAAAACGCGAGCAGTTTTCATGTAAATAATAAACTATGTCATTTGACACTTTAGGGGAGTTTAAGAGCCAAAATTGCCTGCTCCTCGCGTCATCTTTTGTTTTAGTGACGCCCGTTTTTATGTCATGCATGCAAACGATTTCATGTAAAAGTGGTAATTGAACGGTGTCCTCGACCGTACGCGTAAAGGTCTTTTAATTTTTGTAGTCAAAGTGTTTTTTTTGCCATTGCTCCGAAGAAGCTGGCCCACTGTGCAGTATCTCAACAAAGCAGAAACTTCGCCTTAACCTGGCTCGATCGTAACCTGTATCGATCAAACCTAATATGCGTTAACGGACAGTGTACGCGGTAAAGTGACACGAAGTGAGTGTTTTGGATGCGGTAATAATGTTATTAAAACGTCGCGGTTTTCATTTTTGATTGAGCGCTTGCTTTACATTTTAAATGTGTGTGTGTGTGTGTGTGTGTGTGTGTGTGTGTGTGTGTGTGTGTGTGTGTGTGTGTGTGTGTGTGTGTGTGTGTGTGTGTGTGTGTGTGTGTGTGTGTGTGTGTGTGTGTGCGTGTGCGTGTGTGCGCACGTGTGTGTGTGTGAATGTGTATGTGCGTGTATGAATTTCCTTATAGAATATTAATTATTCTTGATACCAGAAAAGCACTTTTTTTTATACAGTTCGAAAAAGTCTCCATTAGTAAAGATCCTCAAAAATAATAGATAAAAGGTACTCTAATCTTCGATGATAAGTGAAAAAGAGCCAACAAGTTAAGTCACACAGTATTTTTCTTTGAAAATGAAGCCATTATGAAGAAGAGTTAATAAAATAGCTCATCAAATATTTTCCGTATTCCACGTGACAGTTAACGCGTCAAGTAGCAGACAACTGGCTGGACAAGTTTGACAAATTATACCTTTTTCCAAGCCCTAGAGTATTACATAACACGACCGTTTTTATATTAAAATCGTAAATACATCATCAATACAGTACTTTAAAAGGTCTGAAGGGTTTGGAAGATGTGAGAGCTTTGGCTAAAAGTAATCAATATTTCAACCGACTTAAAAAAGGAAGCCCAATGGTGCTTGAGATGGCCGCAATGACTCTGACAATGACTCGAAAAAGAATTTGTTTGCCTATAAATGGTGTCATTTCTTGTAAAGAGTAAATTGTCATTTCTTGTATAGAGTAAAGTTACGGCTTATAAACTTTATTTTAATTTGATAAATAGGTTCTTTTGTCTACAATTAAAGGATATTTTGTGAATTTTATTTTTGATTTCGTCTTAAAATGTTGTCATTGTTGTTGTCGTCGTAGTTGTAGTTGGGTTGCAAAGTCGTTATGGCTTAAAAATTAAATTTTGAATTAAAAAAACAAAAAAAGTTTTGTTTTAGTCAAGCATCCAATCTTAGTTTTTTTTTAAATAGCATTAAAATTGCATTGTAGACACACTGTTTTGAATGATACTTATCCAGATGAAGAAATTGATTGTTATATATATTTATTTATATAAGAAATCAGTTTCTTATATACGAGTATATTATATCTTAAATATGTATTTCTATAGGTAAACACGGCCTGGTATGAGTGACAGGGATGGCATAAATTCAGCCATGCGTACACGCATATCATTTGCTATTGCTATTACTTTAGTTACATAATACACCCGTCCTGCGGTGGGATAGACGGGACCAGTAAATATATGGGAATTCGGTTTCGTAATGTATTTGGAACGTAAATTATCGGTTTTAAGAGCGGTAATGAGAACATTAACATTTTTGGTAAATAATACCTCCAAAGATTTTTTGCAGGTACTGTTTTCTACAGTATACCGTTAAACAGTATACGCATTTTAATCCTTATATTCACACGGACATCCTGTTTGGAGTCCCGCAAAAACTGTACCAGTTTTTTACTGATCCAGTCATTGTCATTAAACTGGACCAGAACCACTTCTAAAATGTCAGTATGCAAAAACACAGTTAAAATGGCGACACTGTGAAATATAAGATACAGCGCATTGCTTTATCGGTGGGTGCAAGCGAAATAGACTGTTGACAGGATTCAGTTGACAGAAGCTGCTGTGTGAACACACCAAAGTTTTCTGCGGGATCTAGTAATGCAGTGATCCCCTTAACTTAACTGCCATTGGAAACGGCCCATAATAGTCCTCTAGCCGATTTCGATTACGGTGGCCAGTCACAACGACTAAGCGACTGCTCGGGACATATTATAGTGCACAAGTGTGTGCGCAAACACAGGTGCACTCTCTATTCCTTTCACTTTCATAGCCCAATGGGATAGCAATCTGACACGACCGGAGAGATCAGGCGCAGGATCAACGGCTAATGTGTTTTTCGAGGCACGAAGGTGAAACACCGCCAACTTCTAAACTCCGGGCTTCCCTGAGAATTTCTGAACAGAAAAACCCAAGGACATTTTTTTAGCCGACCCGGGAATCGAACCCGGGACCTCTGGCGCAGCCGTCGCTGCAAACGACCAACGATTTTAAACGGCCTAAGAACTAATGCGTAAGATGTGACAAGATCACATTGCAAAATCTTGACACTTCCAAATCTCAGATCTTAACGATGGCGTTCCTTGACGATGTGAAAAAGCACAAATAAAGATGTTATCACACAGTCACGACTCCGGCATTAAATATGATATCTACGGATGTTCTATAAAACACTATTGACACAATCAAAGCGGCATCTGACTGATTGATGGCTGTAACATAACTTTGTTTGCGTTAGGATGGTTGCACATGATTGGAACGCAAAAAAATGTTTTTTTTTCATTTATTTATTGAATAAAATAACAGTTACATAAATTAAGACTAATAACATTCAATAAACCAATGAGGTTTGTGACGAATGTCGTGATAATCTACGACGCTATAAGTTTCTTTAAAAAATGAGATTTTAACTTAGTTTTTACATTAGAAGGTTTTACATTATGAATAACACGCAAACACGCAAATAAAGATATGACATCATCAAGGTTATGTTATTTTGAAGATTGAATTGTCTGACACTAGCAAAGCTTGTGGACTATTTAGTTATCATATATGAATTCGATTATTTCGAAAATAAGATTATAGATTCAGTTGCAGAACCTGCATAATAATCCACCCATTTCCACCTCCCTGCATGACCTTAAGGATTGAGTCATAATACACGTTTGACATAAGAGTTTCTTTAAGATAATGCTTCTATTATTAAATCCAACGTTGTCAACATTATTTGTGCAATAAAGTAATTAATTAAATAAATAAATAAACAACACTAATTAAAACAAAAAAATACAAAAATATGTCACTCATGTACACTCCGCTTAACTTTCGATATATCATTGTATTGTCAATTCAACGAATCTTGTACAGCCGAAGACACGCCCTCCGGTAGCGGACGAGATTGTTGAAATATATCGATAATTTATCTGACTGTACCATCTATTTACACTCTCAAGGAACTTTCAACTTTAAAGTATTTACTTTAAGGTTGAAACTTTAATGACTCGTAGATGAACCACGCGTTTAATCTGCGCGAGTAAAACGTATGTAATTAAATTGTTTGGTATTCCATGTTTTCAAAATGACCAGGGGACTTATTTTTAAATCACTCGTGTCAATATTAAGTGTGTTTTTCTTTTAAAAATATATTTCAAGTCAATAAAAATTACACCTAAGTAAAGACGCGTAGATTCGAGGAGTTCCAAACTTGAATAACCTTTTTTGTATCTACTGCCGTGTGGATTTCAAATGATTTCTGGGGTCTCTATTTTTGAATCACTTGCGTCAATATCGCATGTCATTCCCTTAGTAAATGTTCAAATTTCGAATGAAAATCAGTTGAAATCATAGAGAAAGAAAAAATCTTCGCTTTAAAAAGAGCGTGCTACTTATTGAAATTCTATAGGATTTGACAGCGAAAGACCCTATGACAGCGAGACCGTTTTCTAAGAAATAATGGATTTAGTGGATACGTCAAGATTCCGTCGTTGGAATTTTTGAAAAATTATGAATGGATATAATTATAATTTAAGTTTTGTATAACAAATTCAGATGGAATGACTTGTGCTTTCAGCAACTGTGAAGTGCGCCGAGGATACAATCCCGAAAATCATACTTTCCACCAGTAAATATGAATCATTGATAAAAATTTTAATTCCAAATTTTATAAAATTTGTGAGTGAAATCGACTCTGATGCCAAATTGTACAGTAAATTTAGGACTTCCTTTGTGATTTGCAGCCATATATCAAAGTTTCCAATAGAATAATTCAGGTATTTTCAGTAAAATAAGAAACAGTTTCTTTACACTAGGGCTTGACTAAATGATGACGTCATCAGTATCGATAAATGTTTTGACTGATTTTTTTAGGTAACCGTAATTCTTGCACAGCTTCTTCTCAGCACTGGCCCACACAACTGTCCCGAAGCTGTGCTGTGGTAAGGTCTATGTTGGAACGTGTATAAGTGCTTCTAGCAAGTCTTCATACATAAATAAATAAATATGTAATTTAACAAAAAAGAGGTTGTCTTGTTTAACAAATAAAAAGTATTATGTTATTAAAAGTGCATTAATTTAATTATTTTTGTTTCAATTTACATGATTTATCGTAACCTCGTCGATAAAACTTGGACCACCATAAGATACACATCACTATTGAACGCACACATGTAAAGTAACTTTTTGGTTACGCTGAAAATCCGCGTTTGTCATTCTATACTATACTACTTTCTATGGTTGAAATCCACACGGCTTGGATCTTAAAAAAGGAAATCAATTTTGCTACTACTCATGTCTGTGTTTAGCTTAAGTGTCGGTTACTTTGATTAGATTTTCGAATGAAAATCACTCGGAATATTTATTCGAATGAATCAAAAATAGAGCTCCAGGTAGATTTTCGATGTCACTTGACTTCGATTATTTATTTTATAGCATGAATTGCTTTATGAATTGGTATATTTTTGCGTTATTTCGTTTCCGATATAACACTGACTTACTTCCTATTAGCATTAGTTCCCATTTCTGAACTATTTCTTTAGCTTTTCTTGACTATTATCAATGTCCATAATAACATAAATAAATACATTTCTTCCTTGTGTTACGAAGTACCAGACAACGATTATGACAGGGGCGTCTCCCATAAATACATACTTAAATAAATATAACATCCATGACTAAGGTACAAATTTTCGTGCTAATCACTCAAACATTTGCCCCTTGCGGGATTCTAACCCGCGGCGGCCGGCGTAAGGCGTAAGGCGTAATAGTCAGGAGCGCTAACCAATTAAATACACTAAACGCGCCGTCAAGTGGCACTTTTTACTGTGGATCTCGTCTAAAAACTAAATTACAAATTGAATTAAGCAGTCCCATGTTAAATTGTGTTCTATGTCTTAACTTATTCCACAAATAAACTCTACAGCTGCATTCATATTCATTAACAATGCCACTATAGGGAGCAATAAGCATTGCCGTTTCAGCACATAAAATGTTAGCAAGTGCACATAGACCAATATCAGTTTTAGAAGCCTTGAAAAATTGACATATGGCGAAACAAATACGGTTTTTCATCAACACTGTTTTGCTTGAAGAAACGTGGAAGTCTTTCGCTGAGTTTTTGATTGAAAAGGCAATCTTTAAGTAGCCCGCGAAATTGACACATCGCCTGCGATGGAAATGTGTCATACAATGATGTCTAGCTGTGCTGTGAAAATATGTGGGTGTTTCCACCAAAACTGTGCAATGAAAATGTGCCTACGAGGATGTGTAGCGGAGCTGTGAAAATGCGCGTCAATGTGTGGTGCGAAGATGCGTTGCGAAGCTATGAAATGTGTCTACGGGGGTGCAGTGCAAGCCTTCTCAACACACATTCCTCGCAAAACATCCCTCGTACATACCCCTCTCACACATCCCTCACTCACACCCCTCGTACACAACCCTCGCTTGTTTTGTATGGCGATTAAAATCTAGCTCCGCTGAGCCGTTTCCACTAGAGCTGTGCTGACCAAGGCGGGGTAAATGAAGCAATTCTATTGGTTCTTTACAAACACATCTCTCGCTACGCATCCTCGCACATCTCTGGTGGAAACACAGCCCAAGGGGTACGGGCGGCGTGGAAACACCCGACTCTGAAATCTGATGCATGTCATGTCCTGCACTGGATGTAGACCAATCTGAACCGGTCACTATAAAAGAAGGGATGCCCTTTCTTCAACAGTGGAGGTCCTGAAGCTGATTATGATGATTATGATGACTGCAATGGGTATATCTCTGTAAAAGTAACTATTTATTTATTACAACTTTAAATTGTACAATTGGCGGATTTAATGCCTTAGGGCATTCTTTACCAGTCAACCTCTTGGGAATGCAGATAATTGAATCAGTACCTATAACTAAGTATGCATCGTAAATGGTTTTTGATTTAATTTAATAAAAATTGCTGAAATGTAATGATGTTTTGGAGGCGTTTAAAATTATATCACACACGATAGGTTTCTTAAGACACATTTTTTTTAATTTCACTTGACGACACACCACTCATAACGAAAATATATTTTGTGGGTACTTCGAGTCAAAAAAAATGTTTTGACCTCTAGCATATGTACATCGAATTGATGTTTTTAATTGAAATTGGACTTTTATGCCGTCCTCTATTACAACTATACGCACAGTTATATCATCAGCCCAATTTTGGCCAGTCTTGGACGAAGGCCTCCCCCATTTTCTGCCATGACTGGCGGTCTTGTGCCCGTGTCATCCAGCCATGTCCTGCGTGTCGTCGGATATCATCAGACCACCGTTGGGGCTGTCGTCATTTTCCTCTCGTGTCGTTCCGAGGTCTTCATTCGAGGACTCTTTTTTGCCAACGGTCGTTTGCTATTCGGGCTATATATCCAGCACAAGCTCATTTCTCCTTCGCTATTGTTGCAACTATATCTCTCAGCTTAGTTTTCTACCGTATCCACTCATTGCGCTTCCAGTCTTGGAGACTGTTTCCCATTACTGCACAGTACGGATTCGTTAACATATGTTTGTCTACACAAATGCATGATTACCCAAACTCAAACTGCAATAGCTGAATCGTGAGGTACGACCATAAACGGTAACTAGTCCCAAACTAAAACTCTAAAGTTGAAGTTTCAACTCTGGCTATTTGTCGGTCTAGTAACAAAAATGGATGGCACTCACACCGGGGCGTAACAGTCTAGTATAGATTCACTTCTAAGCCGTTTAAATAAGCACACATTACAAAACACCTTTAGATTAACTATCTTGACAAGTGTCAATTTGAGCGGGGGTAAACTTTTTACTCATTTGGTATCATACAAATATCAACATACTATATAAGACCATGTCACTATCAACCAACTGTATTGAAGTAAATTTATAGGAAGTTAATAACTATTATTTTAACTCAAGATTTAAGAATGAACTAACATAAATTAATTAAATTATTTGAGATTGCATGGCTGCATTTTGTTTGGTCAGGTTATCAGTATCGTTAAAGTATTGTAGGTACGCTCGAGGTCTTATAGAGGAAGAGGGTGCGAGGTGCAGTCTAATTTGCCTATTAAGGTGGTTAGTCGGCGGTGTCATCGATTGTGTGTTAATTCCTTCATATACTTACTAACTCCTTTGGCGCAGTGAACTAAAGTGTGTCTTGGCCTCCGACACAAGAGAACGCCATCTAATCCGGTCTTGCGCCGCCTCTTGCCAGTCCGCAACTTGTAGCTCCTGCAGATCTGACATGACGGCGTCCTTCCAGCGGTATCTGGGGCGGCCGACGGGGCGGCGGCCTCGAGGTATTCCAAGATACGCTGCTTTCGCGCTACGATCCTCCCCCATTCTTTCGAGATGGCCCATCCAGCCGAGTCTCTGGGATTGGCTTCTCCCAAGATCACCACCGAACGAGAACCAAGATGTTGTGTTCGGCGACCAGCTCCTCGATCTCGTGGTTTTTTCGGACCCTCCAGCTGCCATCTTCTCTCTGAGTTGGACCCAGAATCTTCCTCATGAACTTCCTCTCTGCCACTAAAAGCTTTTCTTCTTCCTTGAGGGTTAGTGTCCAAACCTTAATATAAGTTTTCTGTTTTATTTCTACTATCTACGCTACTCATCTAAGTACGGTGTGACAGTGGGCCACCATTTTGAACCTGACAAAACTTCCTCCACCTGCAAAGACTATATTTACCGTGCCAAAGTTAATAATAGACAGATAGTTCGCTAAATTGGACTTAAATTATACACAACTAAAGCAATACAACGTATTTAGAGCACTTTGTACGCTGAAAATAGGACGGTCTTGACAATAAATGAAGTTCATAAAAGCGTTGTACGAGAATTATTAATCTATGAGTATTATTTCTACACAATACAAATATTAAAAAACTGAAGAGTTTGTTTATTTGAACGCGCTAATCTCAGGAACTATTTACTTAATAAAAAAAATAGTTGGATAGTTTATTTATCGGGGAAGGCTTTAGGCTATAAAACATCATGCTGCCATCGGAGAGGAGGGAGCAACTGAATATAGTATAAAATGACAACTCGGACTAACTGCCGTTCGTGTGAAGGGTCCCTGACCTTAACTGCCGTTCATGTGAAAGGTCCCTGACCTTAACTGCCGTTCGTGTGATGGGTCCCTGGCCATAACTGCCGTTCGTGTGAAAGGTCCCTGACCTTAACTGCCGTTCGTGTGAAGGGTCCCTGGCCATAACTGCCGTTCGTGTGAAAGGTCCCTGACCTTAACTGCCGTTCGTGTAAAGGGTCCCTGGCCTTAACTGCCGTTCGTATGTAGGGTCCTTTACTCAAGTTTAGATTCCAAGATGTCTTGGATATAGACTACCGATTTAACCACAACACCAACTAGGCAGTCAACCGTATGAACAGTCAAGCGTAATATATTACGAATTTGAATACCTGACCTAGTTTCCAAGACATATGTTAATATTATGTCATCATTCATGTGTATTATTCCATCATAATAATCGATCATAAGATACGTCATAAGAGCACCATGACTACGAAAATAGTAGATAATGTGAAAAAAAAAAAACAGGAACTGTCAAATTGTGAATAACAAAATAAAATAAAATAAAATCTTAATAAAATAAAATAACTTTCAATCATAGTAAAAAGCATTCTACTGTTAAACATTTGAAATCAAGGATGCCTAATCAAGTTAAAATTAAATATAACGGACTTAACTATAAATGTCTAGTTATTGGATTACAACCAAAAAAAATTTTTTGGATTTTTACCAACTAAGAAAACTCTTATAGTTATCTAGAACCAACAAAAGCCTAAATTAACTAACTTACACAAAAATAACTTTCAAAAATTAACCCATCATCTGCCTTCAGCAAACCAGCCTAATAAATAGGAACCCTTGACATTTATCATATTATTATTGTAATTCATGGAAACAAAAAACTCCTTTTTGTTACTGATGCTTTGTTTTAGACCAAATTGGGTAACAGAGAATATAAAAACCTAACACGTGCCTAGCCTCAGGCTATTTCGTGAGGTCTGTGTTCCATGAAAAGCTACCTCTCAAACTAACTTAATGGGTTAGAATGTCACGCAATGACGTACACTAAGAGAACAAGAATTTCGCGCGGTCGGACCGACAGCACGGTAGCTCAATTGGAAGAGCAGTTGGCCCGGTAAGCCAGAAAGATGCTGGTTCGAATCCCGCCCAAGCGCAATTTTTGGTTTCTTATTTCATCTTTAGAAAACTAACTTAAGTTAGGGTTGGATCGGCCTAAGTTATCTAAACATTACTATAACCTATAATCTATAATTCAGGACGGTTTTGTAAAGATCGCCTGATCATACTGGATGCAGACCGCGTGATCGGTCGCTGTGGAAAGCTGTGGGGGAGGCCTATGTTCAGCATTAGACGTCCTTTGGCTGATAAAATAATGAGTGTAACTTTACCCCGTGTTTATTTTGTATGCAATTAACCAAGTTACCTGATCTTATATAATTTTTTTAACCCAATGATTATCTGGAAGAGTCCGACTAAATTGTACAATTCCTTTAAACGAATTTGTAAATTATTTATCCGATTTACATGAGAAAATCAAACCCCTGAGAATAAAGTTGAGTAAAACTTGCTATGATCATCATCATCGTTACTGGCTCATAAATAAAGGGGAAGTTTACTCCTTTAAGGTTATCATAGTAACCGGTTGCAAACGGTCTGCTAAACATAGCCTATGTTGATTCAAATAGTATATCTTATTGTGGAAATCCTTCCTAAACGTTCTAGTTATATTTTACTGTCTAGTAAAATAAAATAAAAACTTTTTAAACACCCATCACGACACGCGTTTGTTGCTAACTGTAATTAAAACAATCTAACGAATTTATCAGAGCTTTGAAAAGCTCTTTCTCGTGCGTCCAGTCACGGGCAGAGTTGGCGAGTTTATTTTTAAGCATAAATAAGCTTTGAAAGGGTGATTTCAAAAAGCTTAAAAATATATTTAATAAAATCAAACGCATACAAACATTGAGCTATGTTTGATGGATAGAGGACCTTGTAAAGATTGCAGGATCACTCTGGCTGCAGATAGCGTGTAACTGGTTGCCATGGAAACCCATGTGGGGAGACTTATGTTCTTGTGGCTGATAATAAAGAAAAAAATCGTTTAGAATCAGTGTCATGTAGGTCTTCAACTAAACTTTTTAGGTACATGATAAACAGTCACAGATAAATATAACATCCTACCTAACGGTCACAATCGGACTTGGTGCTACTTAATCGGTCTGTCTTGAGGTTAACAAGCTACTGATGTATTACACGGCCAATGGAAAACAGCCAGTGAGCAAGACAGGATTTTGAAAGAAAGAAAGAAAGAAAGACACACACACAACAATACAGACATAATAAAAATAATAATTTAAATAATATGATTGCGTATCAAAAAGGCTCCCGCTCAGCACTAGTCGTGATAACCATGTGAAATGATGATGATAACCATTTTAAGAAGAACCATTTTGAGATGCTCTTAGTTATATTAAGAGGATCTCAAGATCTTTCAGTTTTTACCAAAATCTGTTTAAATATAGACTAAGTGTCGATTTTTCAAACGCAAAATATATAACGTAGCTGACTGTTAAAGTATAAAGCGGCTAATTTCAAAAGTAAGTTCGGTTTTTTTATAGTCGAATATTGTAATATAAAGAAAAGGTCAAGACTGTTTACAATATTCGACAAGCAATAAAACACTGACTTTATCACCAAGTGAATCGAATTGACCAATTTTACACTGCAGATATCAGCAATTGACAATTTTTTCGGTGTATTTATTTATTGACACTCATTTATAACTAGTTATGACCAAAGTGTGCTGTTTGCTTTATCTTCTCTATGCCTACACTGATTAACAACATTTTGTTAATCAAACCAGTTCTTAATTAAGATACAAGAGTTCTAATCAGGTCTCCGAAACGGAGACATTTCCTTTACTTAAAATTAAATGGCGATTTAATATGTTTGGAAAGTTTACCGTATATTTTATTCTGTTTCAACTAATGACAAATTACAATTGAAGAAGTAGTAGTTTTAATGACTACTTAATGAAATAGGAAATGTGTTTCGATTTGTCTCTGTTGTAGTTTGAATCTTTTTAATAAACATTTTTTTACTTATGTAACTACGTAACGAAACTAAAGAAAAGGAACCTAACATAATCTATGAACTAAGGGTACTCTTTGCTAAAATACAAAAGTAATCTTAATTCAGAAATGTGAAATTTTTTGTAGTACATTTTCGGGTACAAATGTTTGGAAACAAGCTTTATATGTATATGTCTCATGCCGTATGCACTTGTGTAGGTACCAACGGCGTCTTACAAAACTATTAGCCGTTCGCACCAATTTTTTTATGGAGTTTGTCAGTTCGTTGACGCTACAGCTCATACGACACAAAGACCCTTACACACTACGACTTTTAGCATCGATACTAGTGCGACAGCATCGCGACTCACGCAGTGAACAGACTTAATTTGGCATAGATGCAGTCGCGCGTTAGTATCGAGAAGCGTGACTGCATCGATGCTAACGCGCGTTAGATTCGATGCTGTAGCCAATATACAGTAGGTACTCGTAGCACGAATAACTTTCGAATGCGTTAACGTATCCAGAAATGTCAAAAACCATATAAAAAATTAATTTCTTTACACACCGCCAGAGACGCTTACGTATTCGACAGTTCTACGTGATAAGGGTACAGTACATAGTTTGACAATGTCCAGTTTCTGCATCGCGACTGCATCGATACTAACGTGCGTAAGCATCGCGACTGTATCGATGCTAAAAGTAGCGCAGTGTGTAAAGGTTGACATTTTGCGAGTGCATTGATGCTGCATCGCGACTGCATCGCTGCTAAAAGTCGCAGTGTGCAAAGAGTCTTATGCATACCACGACAAACCAACCACATAACTCATAATATCAGCTCTATTTCAAGCAACTCATGACAAGCGATTACCCATGGAACCCATCTCCATGGGAAGCCTCCATCTACCAGAAACACCCACTTCCGACCCTAATTATTATTATACAAACGCGCTTTAAGCACGCAACATGCTATACCATAGTTAGTTATGTATCTTGATACAATGCACTGGGTATGTAAAAAAGATAAATGTTTTTGAGTTTAACGTTTAATATTTTTGATTGTATTGGCTTACAAAATCTGTGTACTTTATTAATAACATACAAGAAAAAATTGAAAATAAGATATGCAATATAAAAAATAAGACTACCCTATTCAAAAACAAAACCATTTCCTTGTGGCAAGGAGGCTATAATGCTGGCTGCGTTGTCGCGTTGGATAGCTATGCTAATCCTTTGATCTATATTAAATTAGGTATGTAAGGTGGCTAAATAGTGACTTTGACTTTATAGGTGACTCCTTATTTAAATGATAATATGCTCGATTGACTCATTGTTGTTAAGTCAATAAATCTAAACAAATAATGTATTTATACGATGTTTGACACTTAATGACGTTAGTTGTATTCAGTTAAAGTGAAGTAAAATGAAAAGCAAAAACATTTATCCGTTTCTTCTCCGTTAAAAAAATGGAAAAGGCAAAACAAGTAATTCACTTCATGATTTAAATTGAAAAGTATAAGCTTCTTTTCCTTAAAAAAACAGTCACTTATTTTCTTGAGAAGCAATAATAAGACGCAGCTCTCTTGAAGGCCCTCTTAAATATTATTTACTAAAAATATTTTTTTTATGTATCATAGATTATGTGAAGCTCAGCGTTATCTAATCATACTTGACTTGTATCTATCAAAATCAGCTCAGCCCATATTCGACCTTAATTATCACGCTAATGCGCTATGTTCACGCGATGCACTGTAAGTGTACGAAGAAAGTACAGTCGGTAATAAAATTAAAAGATGTTTTGTTTTTAACGCTATTGCTATCTTATCATTGGTTTATGAGAGTTGATCGTCTTTTGTCAAAGGTATTGAAAGTTTATTATTTATTTTGTAACAAAATATGATTAAGTAGTCAACGTTAATAAAAGTTGAGATATACAAAAAAACAATACGTTTTTTTTAAATCTAAAGTCTACCGAATGAAAACGTGACCTATGAAACGCAGAAAATCAAATAAAAAACTATATGACATTACTAACTTTATCAGGAGGAAAACGTTTTGATACTTTAGCTATGCAGTTCCTATTTGTAACTTTTTAACGAATTAATACATGCCCAAAACGAATCTTTACACTTCCAAACATCCTTTCAAAGCTTGAAGCTGGCCAAAAAAGCGTTCGCAAAAGGCCGCTAGAAATTGGTCATGTATTTTCGTGGCGGACTGTACAAGTAAAACTATTGCCTTTTTACTTTGTGTGGCCGAGGCTTTAGTCTGTCCCACGGGAGGAAACAGAGCGAAAAGCCGCCGGGTTTTTTTCATGTATTTTTGTTGTGGAGCCACGAATGAGTTAAGTTGATGAGCTAGGAATGGATGTGGCAGATACTGCGATCATTTCTTATTATTTTAATTTTGTGATCAATTCTTATTATTTTAATTTTGTTGACAATTTTTTTTTAAAAGCTACTGTGTCAAGGAAAATAAGCCATATGTTTGTTGAAAAGTTTTATTTAGTGATTTTTGACCGTCCATAACTTAATAAAAAGGGAAAGGGTTATGATGACGATATACATTTTCTAACAAAACTATTTTTATCGACACTTCTGTTCATACTCATTATATATTTTTTTGAGGACACGTTAGCAACGCTCCTGCTTACACATGCACATATTTTATTTTTTTATGGGAGACGCCATCGTCATAATCATTGTTTTATATTCGTAACACAAGGAAGAAAATTCCTTACTTCAAAACCAATACAATTGGTGTATTGTCTGGTGCATTTTCATAATCTAGATTCTATAAAATCGAAAAGCCTCCACACATCTTCTCACATCTCCAACAGTTCTGTACAATATCAAACAATCATTTGCCCCGGTTCGTTCAGTTACGCATGACCTTGCATTGTGCAAAATCTAAATTATTGCCATTCTCGAAGCTTCCGTTCACTTGCGACTCCAGATTCCAACCTTTTTTTAAACTTGCAAACAATTTCAATTTTAAAATACTGGACGGAAAAGAGCATTTTTGTGATGGCCAGCTCATAGTTTGCGAATGTTGTACGTGTTTTCAAACTAGCCTTTTACTTTTTATCTGCTGTAGGTTAATTTGTACTTGTCTTTAACTTCTAATGTACGAAATATTTTAGTAAATTTCTAATAGTACCTACTAGAGTGCGGTGCAATAAATAACTAAACAGAAACTAGTTCTTCCCCAAATACTTTACATTTGATATTGCTATTACATTTTTTTTCATGTAATTTAAAAATGTCAATATAATAAAGTCTATTATGATAAAAATCTAGTTCCTTAAAATGTTAATAGGTATTCTGGAAGTAGCAACTGTATATTGATTTAAAGTTACGTTGTAGTCAATCATATATGGTATAGAACTTATTATGTTTATTGCGTGTGGCAACTTTTTATTATTTCTGGTATGGTGTGCAATAGAGGGTACCTAAGATTAATTTATTTTGTTTTTTTGCTAAATCATGAAAAAAAATATACTATTATTACTTTTCATTAGAAAACAAATAGGAACAAAACAAGAGACAAAAGTGGAATAGACTATTAATGACGATTCCCGTTGATCAAGCATTGTTGGTTGAAGTGAATGTGTGTTGATTGTAATGACCAGATATTGTTAACACTTATTTATAACTTAGCGAAGTTTTTAGCAACTACATTAATTACAATTAGTAGGTATTCATTATTATTACGCAGCATAATAATATGTTAGGCAATTCTTTTGGAAATTATTAATCACAGTCAAAGGAAACGGTCGACCCGCCATACATTGCTTGCCCCAAAAGTAAAAATCCATGCGTCACGACCAAAACTAATTTTATGGGTTCGTTTCTTCGCCTTTTAAAATAATATAAAGTAATATAAGCCGTAAATAGCGGGGTTTTCACATAAAACGAAATAAATTGTGTGGGGTCAATCTCTTGCACAGGTCTTTCTAGATCATAGCTCCATCTGTGTCAAAAATACGCAATCTAGGCCACCAAAACTCAAACATAGAAAACTGCCCCGCTAGGGTGCGTGACGCGTGAAAATTACGATGACGCAAACAATAGCCAACGAAAAGAAGTTCCTTGTCACAGTTTTTTTTTCAAGTTTTAGGAAGAGGTTGGTAGGTTTAAAGGTTAGTACCCATGGCAGGCAAACGTCATCTTCCTTCTTAAAATAGCGATTGCGAGCGCTTACTTATTTAACTAACTGCCACATGACACAGTATGACACAATATGCCATTTCGTTAAGCGGTCGTCAGTTTGCTTATAAGTGCTCGAAACCGCTATTTTCTGCCAAACAACAATTGTTGGGGACAGGAAATTGTATTCAATAGTTGTCCTATTTTTTTTGTAGATTTATATGCCGCTAGATAAAAGCAAAGTAAATTAACAATATTGTATTAAAAATTCAATATATTTTTTGCAAAATAATATATAGTCAAGTCTCTTAATGCTTTTCTTTAATCAAACATTAAACGACTCTGGGGCAATTTACGACCGTGTCCTTTACAATAATAAAGAAATGAATGAGACCATCGAGGGTCCAGATCTGAAAATAAACGGATAAATTAGTTATCTAGATTATATTTGTTACGATCTTTGAACTTTTACACCTGAATAATTAATCATTGGAGTTGTCCGATAAATACTGTAGTAAGAGTAAAACTCCAGTCGTTGCTACCACAATCCAGGGTGAGGCGGTAGGATCATTCATTATACCTTTCGAAAAAGTAATAAGAGTAATAATAGAGTTTAGAATAGCACCACTTAAAGTGAAGGCCATTTAGAAAGATCATTTTTATTTAAATATATTGAATAAATAATCGGGAAGTATTTTTTCTTAGTCACTTCCGATGTCTTGTAATTAATTTTGTCACATCAAAAGCTGTAATTAAACAGGTAAATATTTCAGTAGTTAAATTATTATCATCATCAAATTTAAGAGCTTTATAGGCTTTTGTCGGTGGAGTTTTATCCATTCTTTACGCTCTTTCGCCATTCTATAGCTTGGTAGTTAAAAAATGAAAAAAAAATCTCCCTACAATGACTTGGTTATACTATCGTCCCTTTATTATAAAATATCTCAACTAGTTCAATATAAGTAAAATATTTATCGAGTTTCAAATGAAAATCGTTTGAAATCCAATGCTTCTATATTTGCTGTTATTTTTATTGACTTCTAACTGATTTTCAAACGAAATCCAATTAAAAATGGAGCTCCTAACCGGCTCAAACCAAGTCTACTTACTGCCCTGCTTACATTATGTCAATAGTACCCTCTGATACGAACTTGGGCAATTACTCACCAAATCATACCTTAGTAATATTATCATTTAACCTTACAGAAATCGGACAAAAACTCGTAGGAAAAGTTCCGTTATCGATTGCAGTCACAACCCAATACTGTTCAGTGCGAAGATGTAGAGATCTTTCTAGATGCGATAGAAATTACATATACCTTAAGGGGTGCTTGAATTCCATCGTGGTTTTATACCTATACAGGGTTAATTAAAATTATCTGATCACCTCTTGCAGGCAGCCTTTCAACATCAATCCTAACAACATTTGTTCTACGACTTTTTACAAATCTTGATAAATAACACAAAAAAAGAAAAACAAAACAAATATTGTTTTCTCTGTTATTTACTACTCTTTAAAATGTACCTCGCCGAGGCGCCCCTACCTCGTCCCGCCTGCATTCATTCAACGTTTAGAGTCAATAAATATTTTGTGTATGGGAAAACTTAAATTTTAAAAACTATTAATGAAAAGTCATAGAACAAAAGTTGTTGGGATTGTTGTGGAGAAGCTACCTGCAAGAGGTGATCAGCTTTTTTAAATTAACCTTGTAGACATAGCTCTTTCTTCAAAGCCAATAAAGTTACACAGGGTATACAGTGTGCACTGTTCTATGTTTTTTTTCTGTCGGTATAGTAGGTAGGTATAAACAGAATAATTTTCTCGTGGAGTTCGCATTCGAAAAAAAAAAGGTCACCGATCGAATTTTCTTTTTAGAAGTAAAACAGTTTTTGCTTTTATCAGGGTCACGATTCTATGCGATTCAATTTCTTTTGTGTGCTGGTTTTTATATACGTGGTGATATATTACTTGATTTATTCGGTAAAACAGTGAAACTCGTAATCTAATAACCACACGAAATAAGTTCGATTGACGTGAGAATCTGGGCCCAGGAGGCCAATTCTCGTGCAGTTCGTATACGAAAAAAGTTCACCGATCAATTATCTTTTTAAAAAAAAATACAGTTAATGCTTTATTCGGGTCACGATTTCTATGCATTTTGATTTCTTTCGTACGGTAGTTTTTTTACGTGGATATTTTACTAGATTTTTTCGGTAAACAGTGATACCTACTCGTAATCGAATTACCACACGAAATAAGTTCGATTGACGCGAGAAACTGGGCCCAGATCTTTTTATTTTATTTCATATAGTATCTTATATAGTTTAAGCGTTTTAAAAAGTGTGATTTTGTTAGAAGATTAGGTATAACCGAATACTGGATTTATTTCAGAGACAAAAATAATTTGAAATTAAACTTGGGTTACATTGTCTATACGCTTTTCAAATCTTAGCTTTATATTATTTCCCCATACCCCTTTTATTATTTCTACATCCGTGTATCCGAATTCCCCCAGAACGCCGCAAGGAACTTTTGTGCTGAACTCCAATTAATTACATCGGATAATGAGTCGGTTCACTCTCGATACCTATTCTTGATATTCTTTTACCGAAGCAAAGTTGTGAATAGACCGGTATTTATCAACGTAATTATGGTTCGCGGAATTTGGTGCCTGGGAGAAGGTTATTTTTATACAAACTAATAGTATTTTTTGATTTTTATTTAACGGTTTTTATAGTACGTTTCTCTCAAAATATTAAGTATATCCTCATCATAGTTCAGTAATGTAAGTGTGTCACTATGATGTCAATTAAGTACGTCTCACTTTATTTTCACTCAAAAATTAACCAAAATAAAGGTGGCGCTTTACCAACTAGGAATAGATCAACTTGTATTTATAAGGAATGGAAGTAGAAATTTTGCTCTTCCAGATTTATTATTTTGATTTTTTTGCATCTCTTGATAAACATGGTTATGTCAATACTAAGTTAATGTCTAAAATAAATAAAATTTAAAAGTTATTAAATATACATACAAACATTTACGCCTTTACATTTATTTCCTGTTTAATAACTTATGATTCATAACAAAGAATGTGTTGAGTACACAAATAATTCTCCTGATGTATGTATTAAGTTACAAAACCTACTTTCTTTCGTAGCACTTTATGAGTTTTATCAAGATCTCTTACATAAGGCGACCCGAATCGCGACTCCTACGCAGATTTACAAGGCTTTTTGAGATGTGTTTGTTGTTCGAAAGATTTGTGTGGACATGACTGGTTTCCCTGTGATGAAATGTTTTTGTTGTGTTTTCTCAATTCTGCTCAATTAATTTTACTTAAAACGTCGTAGAAGTATTTTTATTTAATCAGTCAGGTATCAAACGACTGCCGGGAGTCGCATAATAATGGAATTTCTATTGTGTCTCGTTCACACATACTTGACGAGTTAAACTTGTTGTAATTTTTATAAAAGCACCTTTGAAAATATTAAGGATCTGTTTGGATTACAAAGTTATTTATTGACAACTGCATATTAAGCTCAAACCGCCTTATGTGTGATTTTAGGCACTTGTTCTATTAAAGATTTTGAATTTTCTGATATCTTAATGTTCCTGTGTAAATTTTAAAGTTATTTTTCTGTCATTTTTTAGTATCCATCATTCTAAAACTAATGGAGCTACGGAATGAAAATTTGGCCAAAAATACTTAAATTAATGTAAAAAAATATCTGTATTTGTTTAGTTAAGCTAGAGAGGTATAAGATGGTAAAACAAAAAACTTTACATTACATTCATCATTAACTAATAGAACCTAAAAAGTATAATCAGCAAGCCATTATAGTCATATCCATACTGCCTGCATAACTGCCTCGGTGGCGCAGCGGTTAGAGGGTCGCATTTTAAACCGACGGTCCCGGTCCCGGGTTCGATTCCCGGGTCGGGCCAAAAATATGTACCTGGGTTTGTCTGTTCAGAGATTCTCAGGGAAGCCCGGAGTTTGTAAGTTGGCGGTGTTTTCACTCCCGTGCCTCGGAAAGCACGTAAAGCCGTTGGTCCTGCGCCTGATCTCTCTCCGGTCGTGTCAGATTGCTGTCCCATCGGGCTATGAGATTGAAAGGAATAGTGAGTGCACCTGTGTTTGCGCACACACTTGTGCACTATAATATGTCCCGCGCAGTCGGTTAGTCGTTGTGACTAGCCACCGTAGTCGAAATCCGCTAGGGGCTATTATCCATACTAATCCAAAGCTCATAGTAAACAAAGTCTTTGCCGCCGGCCATGGAACGGCGCCACCGTCTCTTGCGCAATCTATTACCAAATTTGAGTTATTGAATAGTTTACAAACACTAAAACTCTTTATAAGGCTGCCATATTTCTATTGTTTAAGATTAACATGTTTTGGGGCCTTCAATATGAAAAACCGTGATATAATTAAAGATTTGAGGCTTCTTACTAGGGCACTAATAATAAGGAGCTTTTCACTAATAATTAAGTAAACAGAAAATAACGAAATGGCTTTTTAAAGATTATTTAATAAGTCAGTTCATTTTTTTTATTATAGAGGCGTTTAATTGCCAGAGTATGATATAAAATAGAAAAAAACATTCCTACCTACCTACTTTTCTAATTTTCTTTTATATTTTTTTTAGTCATAATAATGATATCATTATGACATCATATCAATGAACTATGTCTATGGTTTAGATATTGTGGTAAGTATTATATTTTAAAGCAATAAAATCTTAAAAATTTATAAGGTCTGTGTCAAAGACACTTTTAAAAAATGATTCTTCACCTACGGATCCCAGACACAGATCATAGAAAAGTTGTAGCAAATGATATCAAATGACACTCTTCTAAATATATTTAATGGCTTCATTCCAAAACAGAACAAGTGATTCACAGATCTAAATCCTTATGACAAATGATATCTTTGCGCTTAATAGCCGCTTCGAACCTCTTTTGTTTAAGAAATGACCTTTTGATTAGGTAATTTCGAATATATTTCATTTTAATGGGCTGTATCACCCAAGTTCGATTACTGGGTTAGGTCAATCTGGAAAATTAATTTAATCAATTGACTATAATGAAATGAAGGTGATTTATCTAGGTTAAATCATTGTCTAGTGTTTCAGTCATGAATTTAAAATAACTATTACACCCTAAGCGAGGTGCTCGTAGCGTAGTGGTAGCGATACCGGTGTTCAGCAACCTACGGTGCGGTCGTATTTGTATGGGTGACCATTCCGACCATATAAGTGACGTCTATCACGAGCATCTCCGTGATTCGGAAGGCACGTTAAGCAGTTGGTCCCGGCTAATATCGGTTGTTATTAGTCGTGAAGCCTTGTCAGAGGCTCTATGGGCGGATTGATAAAAACCGACAGCAAGGTTGGTCGCTTGCCTTATTTTATTTTATTTGTATTACAAAATCCACAGCTCTTAAAGATGATAACATAATATACAGACATATCGGACTTACAGCCAATGACGGATTTACATTTTATGTACTATATTTAAGTAACGGTCATTAGATATGGCATCAGATATATCTCTTACTATGTGTATGTGTTTTGCCTTGCAAACACCCCTCCGCCAATCCGCACTGAGCCCGCATGATGGAGTGTGGCTCGTACTACCTCATATTTGAGGCCTTTGCTCAGCGGTGGGATGCTTACAGGCTGACTTTACTTTTTACCTTAGGTCCTTGATAATATCCAACAAATAAATTAAAATAATATCATCAACGTAGGTACATAAAAGAGAGTCGTGTTGGTAATACCACTTCTAACTCGAGGACGGGGAGACAGATTTTCATGATTATTACTTTGTTGGATTTGTCTTGTCTTGGTTCTGAATTCGAAACTAACCACAAAAAGGGGCCGGAAAGAAACAAAGTTCGCTGGGACCGCTAGTATTTTATATGAAGTTCAGTAAACATTAAAATTTAAACAACCCCAATTGTACCTAAAAATTGTGAAATAATACAAATCTGTCGAACAAAGAACTCCCCCACGGTTTTCCACATCAACCGGTCTTCGATCTTAGATGCGATCTTTACAATGTCGTCTGTCCATCTTGTCGGCGACTGATAATGATGATGATGATGACAAATCTGTTAATTTTATTAGACGCTTTAGCACCTACATGTAGAACGCGTATATTGTCATATGAAATGAAACTATCTGCTTATAATCCGCCTATAAAGTAACACGGCATTAGAAAATCTGACACAAAGCTTCAACACATTTACTGAAACGATTACGCAACACAAAAGGCGCCTCCAAAAACGATTCACCTCCAACTTTTTGTATGTTTATTTAGAGGACTTGGGAAATTACAGTTCCTTGTACCTCTCAGCGCCCTTGAAGCACATTTTACCATTTAAAACGCAACTTTTTCCAAGGGTTGGTTACCCCTGTAATTCCGTGTGACTACAACTTTTTGATGTTTACGCGTTTGCCGCGTAAAGTTTTCTAATTTATTCTTCTTCTTAAGTTTTCTACTTTCGTAATGTTTCATTTGTCTAATTTCGCTTTTAAAACTGTTTATGCTTGGGAGTAAAGGGCGGTGTTTGTTTCTCTTGTATTTGCGTTCTATCTTTGCTTCTTTTTTTACTTTTGCTAGTCACTCTTATAAATAGATAGATAGATAGATAACTCTTTATTGCACACAACATTAGTGAATTTACAAATTTGTTTAAAGGAAATGTACAATTTAGGCGGTCTTATCGCTATCTTATCTTATATGTATTTTTAGGTACAATTTCACTTTCTGTTTGAGTTTATATACTAAAACACCCATTACACAGTTCAATCGTCAGCAAAACCATCAAACATTACTAATGGAAATCTATTAATCTTAAATCAACATACAAAGAATCCCATATGTCGATAAAATCACTTTTGTGCAATTTTGGTTGTGCAATTAAAATACATAAATACATTTAATCGGTCACCATCTCTCATTTCCATACTTTCACGATAGGTTAATATCATCAGTCATAGCTTTAGCTCCCTAACGCCTATCAAACTTTGACCTGTGCCTTTTCCTTTTTAGTAACTAACAACTGGATTGCGTATTTCGATCTTGCTTAAATCCGTTCAAGTTCCAAGCAGTTCAATTCCCACTTACCTAGATGAGTCGTAAAATTGGCTTTGCTTTGCAACTTAAGAATTAACTCGTGTAGTAGTATTTATTAACTCGTGTAGTGCCGTCCAAAGCTAATCTGTGGAGTGGATTAAGTATACACAATTGTAATACAAAGCTGCTAAACTATCAAAATATCATCGCAATACGCACCCTAAGCCTTTTTTCACTTACATCATATTTTGCAAGCACACACAGTGTACACAACACGTGTGAAACGAATACCGAAACGTGGCTACACCAGATTCTGAATTATGAATTTCAGCCGGAAGAACTCGTCTTGCGCTCATCCGGAATTCAGTGGATGACAGCCTTTCGGGTTGCTGATAGAAATGCTAAAAGGCAGTACAAGGTAATATTTCAGGAAGCTGAGTGGGGCACCTACGTGAGGATACAACGTTAAGTATGGAGTAGCGGTTGGGTAGATGACACGTTGAGCGATTGGTGGTAGGTAGTTTCATAAAGGAGTTTTAATATCATTTAACCCTTAACACGGACACATGCGTTCTACATAAACATTTCGACGCGGTGGCGAGATTTAAATTGTTTATTTATGTATGTATTCTACTATAAAGCTCAAACAGTTTGATTAAACGCTTTGATCTCAAAAGATTTCCTGTAAAGATACTGTTATATGTTTTTTTTGTATTAGCAAATTTTTGGGGGAAAGCTACATGCTAAATGTATGAAATCTCTCTACAACACACGGAAACGAAGTCATGGAGACAGCTTCTATTTTTATACGTACTTGGTAAAAAAATAACTAAAATTGTGCCAAATGTGTAAACCATGTCAAAACTCAAGGTTTCATCAACATCTATACTAATATTATAAAGCTGAAGAGTTTGTTTGTTTGTTTGTTTGTTTGTTTGAACGCGCTAATCTCCGAAACTACTGGTTCGAATTGAATAATTCTTTTTGTGTTGGATAGTCCAGTTATCGAGGAAGGCTATAAGGCTGGAAGGATATAACATCACGCTACGACCAATAGGAGCAAAGATATAGTGGTAAATGTGTAAAAAACGGGAGAAATTATTTCATCTTTGAAGCCTTCCGTTGCGTGCGCCGTGAAAACGCTTCAAGATACACAAAAAATATGTATATAAGAATAATAGCTCTTTTAATGATCTAAAAAACAGTCCGCAATAGTATATGTCTATCTTTTAAGATTAACTCACAAAAACCGTTTTTATGGTACCTAATTTGGTCGAAATAATTTGTTTAAGTTGTATCAACATAATAATATAATAACAAATCACTATTCCACGCGGACGAAGTCGCGGGCAAAAGCTAGTTTACATATAAATAAATACCTCGGACACTACTTCACTTTAGTCTTACAAATTCTTTATCCCAACAGGAAACATTTTAATAACAGAAAATGGTAACCACCTCAAAAAAGCCTCTTTGATTCAACCTCGAAATTACTGGTTAAATTATTTACCACATCTTATAAAGGAATTTTAACGAAGACTTCATTTAATTAACATCGCTCAAAGGGTTAAATTACATTCACGCTATCATTTTGATACTTTGTATCGCGGTTATGGGGTGGAAACGACATACGATGGTACTTGGTGCGGGTTGTTATAGGTACCTACCTTGTTGTATGTACATATGAATTTGAAGTAAGTGGATTCTGCCAGTGCAGAGTAGCAATTTTATTTTTCATTAACAATTTGAATTTAATTAAGATATAGTGGACCATTTGTGCGGACTGAGAGAGCACACATAACTAAATATATAGGTATACCTATAGTTACATACACTACTTGATTTTTACTTTGTTGTATTCGTCGCCGCCCCAAACAGGACATTGGAAGGGATGGGTATGACGTATTAAATTGTATTTAACCATCGTATAATGTATTTTATGCACAAAAATTATAAACATTTTCTATCATATTTAAAGTTTTTCCTAATAATCCTCAAAGATAACGGGTTAGGGGCCCGACTCTCACGTGCCGAAGTTATCGGTGACCTATTTTACAAACGTATAAATTGATTTTGATAGCTTGATATTCACCTCCTGAAATATGAAGACAATTCAAAGCACGACTTACTTAATACTTTTTACTTAATATTTCATTTAATCCGAATATTTCTGTACAATCTTAGACTTATTTAAGATACTACCTAAATCACGTAATTCGCAAACAGTTTACTCGAGAAAACTAGTTAAAAATTCAATCGCGGTCGGTTGTATTGCCTGAAAATTGAAATTCAGCGGCGCTAGTGAGCCGGCCGAATGCAGTTAGTAGTCTGTGGCGGGTACGTCTAGCACGAACCGAGCATATAAATAAACTTACCTTGATTCATATTTACAAATTAAAAAAAAATACTATACAGAGTAAAAATACTATACTATATAGAGCTGGCAGCTACCTCGCACAGCGAATAAGTATTGCCATTCAGCGAGGTAATGCTGCCAGCATTTTGGGCACCTTACTACAAGGACCATTTTTATAATTTTATTTTATTGTCCCTTTTTTATACTTTTTATTTTAAAGTTTATAGTTCTTATCGTTTAAGTTGTATATATTATTTCATAGATGTATATTTTAGTTTAAATTTTATTTTAATTGTGGTTTTTCTATGTAAAATAAAATAACACAGAATTTAGTTCACGAAATGACACTTATGACACTTACCAACTACCTGACTCAACAAAGTTGTATTTGATTGAGTGATTTAAAAAAAATACTTGATTACAAAAACAGGTTAACGAGTAAAAGCAGCTTTGACTGTTGTTTATTGGAATTGGGCAGTTTAAAATATTCTTATTAGAAAACTTCAAATTCCTTCCCATACATTTCTTTGGTTCATAAATAGGCTAGGAATGTTATGAAATCTCTCTTCTTTGTGTTCTTGAGTTTTTTTTCTAACACATTGCTACTCCATCAGTCAGTCTGAAGAACTTGTTAAAACCAGTACCTAAAACATCCTCTCTAAATTTGTTATTGAAACTAATTCAGATAAAATCTTAATATTTTTTGTTTTTCTTCAGCTTAAACCATGTTCGTGCTCAGGACTCTTACGCCATCTTTCTTACCATTTTAATATGCTAATGGGCTCCCTTTGAGGAGACAGCCGCGTGCGTGCAAAGTTCCTACGTGTCGACCAAGCCTTAGTAATGGAAGTACAGTGTACAACTGGTTTTATGCACGGTGGATTTGTCTTATAGCCGTTTTTAGCCCGAACCGAAGTAATTAAGTTTAAACACTAGTGGCACCCTTAAGTATCTGATTTAAGGGCGCTTTTGCACTAATACGTATTCAATATTATTTTTGGATGAAAAACAAAACTTATGCCTACACAGTTATCAGAAGTTACTTACCATGGCGATTGCGAAAGCGACTTAAAGATTTTATGTACTAGTACTAAGGCCTCAAGTATGAGATTCTATGAGCTATACTCCACCATGCGGGCTCAGTAGGTACTAGTACGATTTGGTGGAGGTGTGCTTGCACGGCAAGCGACGAACCTCGCTGTCAGATTTTATCAAGCCGCCCTAGGGACTTGGACTAGGCCACAGAAAATATAATATCAATCGATATTAACCGGAACCAACTGTTTAACTTGCCTTCCGAAGCACGGAGATGCTCGTAATATAAGTTACTTATAAATATGGTCGGAATTGTTACCCATCCAAACACGACGACGCCGTAAGTTGCTTTACCTTGGTATCACTATCAAAGCGCTGCCACCACTGCACTGCAAGCACCTCTTGGTAGTCAAGGTGTTAAAGTAAGGAATGGCGATTTATCGACACAGTTCTCTGCCTTCTATTTGTTGTTTAACCAAATTAATTCAATGCTTAATTGCCTGCGTAGTTATAACCACTATTTCTCCTCTCCAGCCTACAAACCACTAGACTAACGACGCCAACATTATTCATGTTTGTTGTTTATTTTACGTATCAATTTGCGCCGAAATTAGGGGTGCTAAATCCTTGCTATCATTTGTCATTATAACCGCTGAATACCGCTCAATAGGCCTCGATTTCTAAATGGCATTAATATTCAGCCAACAACAATTTTCACACGTATTCAGTAGGCTTTAGACACAGATTAGCTTGGCATACTATCTGTTTTAAATACAACAGCTTCGCGTGACTAGATCGCGTTTGCACCAGTCAGCGTTGACATTTCTTTGAAACATCCTACATTTTTTCCCACTGCCGCGTTATACATCGCTGCGTATCTTTGCTATTGTTTTTCAGCAGGCGTTTGTAAATAGTCTATGGTGTTCAAAGTCGTTACTTTTACCATCAAATCAGTGGCGAAAACAGATGTCTTTGTCGCCATTAAAGGTGGTATTTTTATAGTCTGTCCCCACGTTATCTATCTAACTAATTGATATGGATTAAAAGCATTTTTCTTCAAACAAGACGGATTAGTTGGAAAATTGAAAATATTTCTTGTGGATTTGGTCAATTTGTTAGGCTTTGTTTGGAGTTTTCTTGATTAAGCCGTTTTGTTTTGAATATTTATAGATGTTCTAGATTTAGGTTAAGGTAAAAAGGTAGGTGGGTATGATGTACCTGTTAGTAGTAAATAGGTAAGTACAAAAAATACTTGTAATTTTTTTTATAAAAAAATCATTGCAGACATCTTGTGTAACAAAGGCAAAACCTGATTAATTTTAGATATACAATTAATACTATTCGGTGAAGTCATTAGAGCGATATACCAAAATTTAATTAAAATCCAGGAAGTAATAATGGAATAGCCTATGAAATAAATAAGATAGAAAATAATAGAGATAAAGAATATAGAATCTAAATCATTGTTTTCTCGTAATGTAAGTATTTGTTGATAGTGTTAGAAAAGGATTAAAAAATAAACTAAATATTGATATTTACCACGAGTCAGTAGTGCACATTAGTTAACTAACATTGATTACGAAATTCAAATTCAAATAAGACGTTGGTCCACAGTAGGTTAGTAATAATAACTTAAGTTCTAGTGTTAGTAAAAATTATAAAATACGTGAGCAATTAATTATTTAAATCGGTGTGGAGCTGCAACCATCTCCGCAGGAGTGGCGAATCCCACCGATCCGATAATAAACGTAATGTAATAATATTAAATGAGCAAACTACACTAAGCACTACTCGTACATAACATTATTTATAAATAATAAATAATTAAGTGAGACAACACATCAAGTGTCTTGGTTTTGAACTAAGGAATTCTCTTCTTTGTGCTACGAATCATATATTTTTGTTGGTAGCAACGGATTTTTTTAGTTTTTTTTTGTTACTTTTGTATGAGTGGTTGTAATGTAGGTAAGTTTATTTTTCTTTAATATTTTTGTTGGACTAAAAAATAACCATCTCGATAATGACTTCTCGTTTTTGATAAATACGTGTATAAACATACAAACATAAGACATTTCGCACACGTATATAAGAAGCCTTTATAGAGGTAGATCACCCAACTCAAATATTAACCAATTCTTAATATCACATACATACAAGTCGAATTGGAGTCGGTTAAAATATGCATGATTAGGTACAATATTCAAGTCCTAAACGAATAATAACATTTCTCATATGAGTACTTTTTGTTTTAAATGCTCATCATAATAAAAGCTCAAACTAGAGTCGGAAATCGATACCTCCAGCAAAGCTCTGCCTAGCTTCGATATAGTTCTCTGTTTACTTTAATTAGCTTTTAAATTGAATTTTCTATTCAAAGGCGAAAATTATTTCCGGACCACGATCAGTTTTGAGGAGGTTTAATTTAAACTGCTAATAAAGCTTGAGCGGGAATGCACAAACGGTATTATGATATTGAAGTAAAATTATAGCTCTTTGAATTTTGGGGAAACGAAAATATTGTAGATAGACAAATTTATAAATAACTTTTAATTGCACACAACATTAGTGAATTTACAAATTTGATTAAAGGAAATGTACAATTTAGGCGGTCTTATCGCTATAAGTGATCAACCTTTCTGTAAAGATATTATGGGTTTTATCTTCTCTATTATTACATAATTTTCAACCTTATAACATGTGTGTAAGGTAGGCTATTACATATATTATTGAGAAATTATTTTATTTTACTCAGATGTAGGTAATTTTTTAGGTATTTACGTAAAAAAACGATATCATTGTTAACTTCTGGTCTTACATAGTATTTTAACCCCCGACACAAAAAGAGAGGGCGTTTTTTGTGTTATAGATACCAGTCAGTTTTTATCAACATTATTTTGTACTAGCTTTTGCCCGCGACTTCGTTCGCGTGGACTTCAGGTTCGTCCCGTCTAGTAGCGCAAAAAATGTGTTTCTTTACGACCTCACATTAGAAACCTCAAAAATTGTAGCCTATATGTTATTCTGATGTATAAGCTATATTGTGGTAAAGTTTCATTCAAATCCATTCAGTAGTTTTTACGTGAAAGAGTAACAAACATCCATACATCCATACATCCATACATCCATACATCCATACATCCATACATCCATACATCCATACTTACAAACTTTCGCCTTTATAATAGTAGTAGGATTGTTTTGTTTACACTCCGTGAGTCTGAAGTTTAATTCGTATATTTATCATTTTAAAAACTTAATTAATTGCCTACTTTTTTTTGGATTTACCTTAATTCAATTTTTTTTTTAATCCCACATCTTTTCTTTACTCTATTTTTGAATCGTTCACCTAGAAGCACAAACATTGTTCTCCATAATTAAAGCTCTCTGTGATTCAAGTTTTCTAATAGGAAACAGACAATGCGTTGTTCTAATCATATCTTAATGGATGACATGTCATTTGCATCTACCATTGTTTTTGATTCCGGGTTTAGTTGACATCTAATACAAAAGCACGGAAAATCTTTTGTTGTTATCACGACTGTGAGAGAAAAAAAATACTGTATTGGCTAACTAACAACTACATAGGAATTAGTTTTTATTTTTTAATGTAATTTAATTGATTTAATTCTTTTAACTAACATAGTTTATAAGTTCTACTAACCATCTATGAGTCATTGTAACTTGCAATAAATAAAATGATCTATCTTCTATCTATTTATTTATAGTGAACATAGTTTGTCAACTTTTTGGTTACACCAGTCTGGCGACAGTCTGGTCCATCAGTCTCTCAGAATAATTGGAGAACGATTGTGTAATTATTTACATGTATATTTTGGCGTTAGTCACGTCCAGGGTTCGATTCTCACATCAATCGATTTTTTTTGCGTATGGTGATTCGGTTTGGACGTTTTACCGATAAAAAAAGTAAAAAAATACAGCGCAAAAGAAATGTAAATGCATAGATATCGTGATCCTGAGAAATTAAGAACGAATTTCTTGACAAAGAAAATTTGATCGGTGAACTTTTTCGTACAGGTACGAACTGCACGAGATTTGTAGCCCGGTTTGACTGATACCACATTGAGCTAAAACTTTTGTCTTACGAGTGCAAACCTCTGTTTAAAGATTAGTCTTAACGTCCATTAATATAACCTATATTTCATATTAAATATGCCTATAACTTTCTGATGATTTGTGTCACTAAAACTCTGCTCCTATCAAATATCCCTTAGCGGAAATGTAACGATTTAATAATTTAAAACAGCTGTCATAATTGCGGGCAAAACATTTCAAAAGTTATTTGAAATATAACTTTTAGGGCCGATGCTTAGCTTTATTACTCTGAAATCATGGGACCAACAAATTTGACCAAAATGTCCGGCGAATTTTAAAAATGTAATTAAAACCCGCCATTGGACTTTAGCCTCTGCATGCTGGTTGTAGAGAAAGAGTGGAATAAGTCTTTTGTTTAAAAGGCTATGTTTCTTTCTTTTCATTAAAATTATTTCTTCTTGTAGACGAGATCCATCCTAGACAGCATCATTAAGTACTTACGACCAGAGAGGTAATTGTGTAAAGCAATCGTATTCATTTGACAGCTCAAAACGAACGATATGATCTGTCAAACGGCAAAGAAAAAAAGGTTTGGCAGATCATATCGTCCGTTTGAACTGTCAAATGAATACGATTGCTTTACAAAATTGCATATCAGGTCAGAATCTGGGAATTGGTAATTTGATTATGAGTTCCACCACTTAGCTGAAAAAATCAAGTAATCAAAAAATCAATCATGTAAGGAAAAAAATAAGCACGTAAAAAACAACCACACTAAAGAAACCGAAATGCATAGAAATCGTAACCTGATAAGCAAAAAACTGAATTTTCTTCGATAAATAAAAGGGAGGGGAATGGAGGGTCGACCGTGTCCTTTGATTGGTGAAGTTTTTTTGCCTTTTTTAAAAGAGCAGTATAATATACTCAAAAATTTTGTAGGGCAATATTTTTATATATATATGGTATAAGAATACCTACTTAATGCATTGACTGTGCAGTATTTGATTCGGTTTTGAAGTTTTACATAATATCGCCAACAAACATTGTTAAAAAAACATTGCGTTATTATTACATAACAAACAGACAGAGTTATAATTATTAAATTCGTAGAAACTAAATAATCGTACACTACATCAAGCTAATTCAATTACGTCCACAGCCAAAACACTAACCAATTCTCTTAAAACGTCCAATTAGTAATTTGACGAACAGTCGAATTCCTGGAACTGCCCGCAACATTATTTATCAGTGGGGACGCTCGAGACTGGTGATAATTGGCTGGCCATTCTGCCGCGCGCCTAAAGGGTTCATGTAACGGTAGATGCTTCACGCTTGCTATTTAGTTTAGGTAAACGCAATACTGTTTTACGTCATTCAGGATTATTGGCGGTTGCACACTTGAAATTTATGAAAAAAAAAATACAACTACCTCCTAGGTGACCTCTATTTTTGAATCACTCGCGTCAAGATGGCGTGTGATATTCATTGATTTATGTCTGTTTTTTTTATGAAAACCAGTTTTATTTTCACATGGGCTTGATGAAAAAAAGAGATTCCGTAAGGTACATGACCTAAACTTTAGGAAAAAGTGAATAGGTTGCTTCCAGGAAGATATGCACGACCCTAGACCTCATCTCCACCTGAATTCGAGGTCTGATCTGCTTTCGAGGTCAAATATTAGCAGCAGTGCGATTCTGTAAGAGCTCATATGATACTTCGTATCTGAATCCGCCGTGAGTTTTGTAAATGGCATTCTGTAAACTCGATTGATTATTCGCACATAGCTAGCGCCACTCTTGCGAGTGCGGGAGTGAGTAAAACTAAATTGACCTTGAAATATAGTATGGGATAACATAATATCTGGTATTCTGTAAGGTAAATTCATCATCACTTCGATGATCACACCGCACTCGAACACGAATAGAAGTGTCAGATAAAAAGTTAGTATTTTACGAGTGATAACAGACGTGATCCTTCTTAAATAAGTCATCTTTTTAATAATTTAGTGCTAAAAAGCTGTTTTTAGACGTGTTTGCTATGTGGAAAGGTGTAATATGTTTTTTTTACTGAAATCTACTAGATAATGTATAACCTAGGTAAAGGATTTCGTTCAAAATATCTATTAGTCTATTAAATTAATATCTTGTAGTGGCTTAGTTTCATCAAAATCTATTCAAAACTTACTTCCTACCTACCTACCAAGTAAATTTTGGTGTTAAAGAGTATCACCATAATCCTCTCTTACTTTCACTTGTATTAGGTAGGTACCTATTATTCGGATAAGATTTATGAAATGAAGCCGCTTGTAGGAAATAAATAAATCAAATCAATAAAACTACATTTATTTATGTACAATTTATTTAAATAGCTCCTGTTAAAAACTCTTCCCATCGCATTCACAGTTTAAGCTTTTTGACATTACACTCCAAAAAGGAATATAGGATTTGTTGGTTGGGTTGTAGAACTTCTCTATTGGATATTTGATTGGTTCTGTTTGCCATTAAGACAAAGGAGGCACAAAACAAGAACCTGCAGTATGTGTGATGCTGAAATAAAAACAAATTATTACATAAAAGACTTGCACAAGGTATTCATACCCTCAATAAAGGGAATTATTAAAAAAGCATATGAAAATCTGTAAAAGTAGCATCCTGAATTATCTACGCTAAATTAGTTTCGCTTGAGTATTTTTTTATTTACGGAAACTACACTTGATGAAACAATTATTAAATCACAATAATGAATCAAGCCAAGAAGCCAAGTTAAGATTTCCATAGTAAATGTACAACAAATCATGTAGTATATCAGATACAACAACAAATTTATGATTCAAAAAATGATTTGAATGCCTAATTATGTGGTTACAACACATGCCATATACAATACAAACATAAAAATACCTGTTTCATTATCATTTGCTAACAGATTTATTAAGACAATAACTGAGTTATAGTTATACTAATACACATAAAAAATTCTGACCACTGCGATATTTATCGCTTGGGCATTATTTGGTAATTGTTTTAACTTAACCTCATCCATATTAACTCCTCTTCATCAGTATATCTTTGCCAACAAAGTAGGGATTTAGATTTTATAATCAAAGTCAATACTAATTTACTCAAATTTCCCAAATGACATCCTTACCAAGTTGAACATCACTTGCATAATCTCAAGTAGGTACTTTAAATAATGTTTAATCTATAACTTATTTTTAAGAAGTTTAGCAAATTACTGACCTTGATCCACTGTCTGCACTGTTTGTATGTTGCTGATTAGCCATTATAAAGCGTCAAAGTCGAGCTATTCTTCCCATTCTATAGGCGTCGACTTTGTCCTCTGTAATTATTTGGTCCCAAGAACCTCTTGGACAAGCCAGGATTTCCTTTCATAACTTCTTTTAGCGGATGAGATATTGTGTCCCACTCGAACTCCTGAAGTAAATTTAGAAAACGAATGAACTATCGCCGTAACATAAACATCGTTTAACAAGTTTCACAAGTACAAAATATACTTACTTCTTGGTAATTTCAAACTATTGGGCTTTAATACCTTTTAATACACACAAAATAAACCATTAAATCACAAAACCAAAACAAAACAAGTTTGACAGTAGTTTTTTTTTTAATCTCCTTCGTTGCGTTGCGCGCTAAGGAAGGTATTAAGTTTGGTTAGGCCACCAATTTTAGATTATTTTACTAAAGTAAAACTGACTCATTATTTTTCCAAATAAGCAATAAGAGGTACTAAGAGCGTAAACTGATGTACTAATGCTTAAATCTTAATATTTATACACTAAAAGCTAGAATCGAGAAATCTCGACTAACATTGTGTGAAGTGCGTCGACCACGCGTCGCTTTGTAGCTCACTTCACTTCGCAAGTGCCTATGTGATGACTACAGAATGCCAATTCAAGGTCATTTTAAACCTAATGCGAAGGGACAGCGGTAAACGGTGTGAGATGCGGAGTGATGGATGAATTTTATAGAATCGACCTGCAGCTCAGCCTGAAATAATATAAAATACTTATATAACTCAATTCCGTGAATACTAACGTCTATATTTCGCGCGATTTTCATTAATTTTGTATCCGTTTTCGAACGAAAATCGCATGCCATTTTTAAGCGAATGATTCAAAAATAGAGCCTCTGCAGCAGTTACCATATTTATAATTTTTCCTAGGCTTGGGCTGTCAATTTTTTTGAGATGATATTGGCATTTTATTAGTAACTCTCTATGGGATCATGACCAAAATCAAAAATAATTTGGCAAGCAATAAAACGCTAGAATGCTGCCATTTTAACTTTGTTTTAACACCCACGTTTTGCGCTATCGCTACCTTACGCTATTATTAATGGGTTTGGAAAAAGGCATGAGAATTTTAGTAGGTTTCTTTTTTTTTTTGTAAAAGTATTTTCCTTCGGATATTGTGAGAGCAATCTCGCAACATTGATGATGTCACGCAGCCTACGCGTTAAAAAAGCATTTGCAAAAATTCAACAGGCTTGTTAGTGTGACGGTGGCCGAGTGGTATAGGCATACGCCCGGATTGCGTAAGACACGGGGTTCAATTCCTCGTCTGTCACAGGTTCACAGTTGTTTTTTACAAGTGCAATTCATATAGGATTCATAACTTAATCATCATACATTTTATTAAATAACAGCGAGAAAGTTAATGAACTAATGTAAAGGATATAAGCCAAAGATGGATTCAGTTCTAATAGCATTGTCTGTCAGTCAAACCTAAAGGTTTATGACCTAAATTTCATGCAGATTTTACTATTTCCTTTCGTTTTTATTTACGTTTTTAAAATTCCAAGAGTATTTTTTATAACGCTACAAATAGTAATAAGTTCCGTGAGCTTAACGTTATAGGGCTTAACTTGTCAGCTAACCCACTGACAGCCGCTACGGATTCGAAATGTCGAACGAAACGAAACGGATTGTTATAAATGACAATTCAGAGCAATAACGCCGTTTTGTTAGCGAATTGGATTGGATATTGTGCTAATGTGAAATGAATTTTGTTGAGTACGTGTGAACGGGCTTGCGTAAATTTGGTTCATCTAGTGAAGTAGGTATGTATTTTTTTTCTTATATAAGTTTATAGTTTAATGCAGTATTGAAATCGTTTTGGCAATTGGTTGAGCTAAAACTATAGCAGCCAAAAGCGGTCTTAGGTATGTAACTGTAAGTAACCATTTAGGTGTTTTGTTTCTGTTGTCGACCGATTTGGCGCAGTGGTTAAGAAATTGGCTACTGCGCCAGAGGTCGCGGGTTCGATCCCCGCACATTACAAACATTTGTGTGCATGAACATGTCTATTTGTAGTGGTCTGGGTGTTTTCTATGTATAATATGTATGTATTTACAAAAAAAAGTATTTAAGTATGTTTATAACCGTTGTCTGGTTACCATACTACAAGCTTTGCTTAGTTTGGGACCAGATGGCGCTGTGTGAAATGTCCAAGGATATTTATTTATTTATTTGTTGTCGTTTGAAAATCATTAAAAAGTCAACGTTTATATGACATAGCGATAAAAATACGTACTGTTCATTAGACTGTTTCATATTCAGTCATATAGGTAGACCGTTAAATTGAGTCCTCGCCTGCGGGGCAAAGAGGTGCGGGGGAGACGAGAGCGCGGCTAGTGAGCGGCGCGGGCGGGTGTTTCTGCGCCACCCGCTCCCCTTGGGCGACCCGCTATCATCTCCCCCTACGCCCCTGTACCCCGCAGACGAAGTTTAAATAAAGCTGTTTATCTATAGTGAAAAGTATTGACACCGTGCGCGACGAAAGCGACACAAACTATTGGAGGACGTTGAAATGGCAAATGGCTGGCTGTCATTACGAAAAGTAATTTATTTCAATGAAGATTTATTTTTATTTTTTAAAGAAAGAAATTATTCGACTCATAAACACATATACAATACACTGACTCATTAACACATATACAACAAACAGACACACACTTATTTAACATTAACATCGAGAATGAGTCGAAAAAGCACCCTCTCAGCATTAATCGTGGCAGCAAGATGCATGCTACAACACTGATTTTCAAAGTAATAAATAAGCAATATATAAAAAAAGAAAAAAAAAAACATGTATAAAGTAGCTTCGCAAGCGCTTGCAAGATTGTAGTATCTATTTATTCTATTCAATTACGTAAATCTATGGTGCCGATTTATACTTATTCATAAATTCTAATCGACGGTTACGTAAATTTTGTTCTAAAATTGCTAGAAAAATTGTGACAGGCGTCCGCCAACGTCGTTTTTTTTGGTCACTGCGAGCGCTGTCATCGAATCGAGCTTATTAATGTGCGGGTTTAAAATAAAGTCCTAGCCATATTTTATGGCAATAATTAATAATTATTTATTTATTTATTTATTTAATATTCCTATCGGAAGAGAAGGACAAGCAATGCTGTCAAACGAAACCGATTTTGGATGGCAGTAACTAACTTTAGTAGGTAACGGTAGTAACTTAAAATGAGATTACCTTTCGTCCAGGTGATATATACTCAACTTCGTAGGGTATTAGTTTACTGCATGATAAACAGTCGACAAAAAAATATCGAACATGCAGCCCTAGTGTAAAACGAAAAATTATTTCTTTGCACAAAATATTCGTAAATATGCATTATGTGTTATTTTGTCTTTACTTTTTACGTAAATAATCGTTTATAGAAAATAATTAGCAAACTGCGTACTTTAAATTTAATGCGCATTGGCAAATACAAATCGTAAATTGAGAGGTTTCAGTTTGGACTAATTTACCTCCTAAATGAAAAGTTGTTAAGTTTATTTTGCTGTAATTAACAATAATTAATCATCAATCTAGTCGCCATATTTCAGAAGCACAATTTCTCTAAAATATAAACAATTTAATTTGGAATTATAAAAATCAAATATAAGTAATTTTCCGCGTGCCTCCTTGTGAGACCGAACTGTTTGACAGCCGCCAAAAATGGTTCTGCTACAACGCATCTCGCATCTCTTTTTATCGCACAGCTTTCTCCTACTGACATCTCGTTCTTGGCGTTCTATTCCAAAAGGGATAATATTTCTATGGTCCTAGCCTAAACCTAAATGTATCAGTTTGATGACTGCGAATGAGGTAAACAATTATCTAAGCTGTAACCTATATATATAAAAGAAAGTCGTGTTAGTTACTCCACTTATAACTCAAGAACAGCTGAACCGATTTAGCTGAAAATTGGCAGGGAGGTAGTTTAGAGCCAGGAGAAGGACATAAGATACTTTTAATTCCGTTAGACGGGGCCGGGGCTGGTGTGGGATGGAGCCGGGGCGAAACGGTGGGGAGGTAGCTTAGAACCAGGAGAAGGACATAGGATCCTTTTTATCCCGTTCAACGGGGCCGGGGCTGGGGCGGGACGGGGCCGGGGCGAAACAAAGTTCGCTGGGACCGCTAGTTAATTATAAAATTAGACAGTAACTAAATAACCCTAAAATTATTCAATCTACGAATCTTCCACTCCTTATACGAAGCACGTATTACGTAACAATACAAACCCGTGTAATATAACGTTGCGAGCGTGATAATTTCACAAAATCTCTTGTTATTTTGTGTGAAATATTACTTAGCAGTTTTGCCGCACGCACAGTGTAATACATTTACATTCATTACGTCTTTTAGTATTTCACTTGTAAGATGCAATTTAATAAAAGCTCTCTTAACAAACGGTTTCTATTAGATTGTTTTGACGAATTGTACAGTTTACTAACAAGTTTTCTAAATCAATCAGAAGCTAACATGACACAAAGTCTTCGAGGCAACGCCGTTACCTTTAAGGCACTAGCGTAAATATCGTATCTCACAAAATATGATTGTAATTATAGCTTATGTGCTTTTCCAATGCATAAGCTATATAATTGTAAAGTTTCATCGAAATCCATTAAGTGGTTTTAGCGTGTAGGAGTAATAAACATACATCCATCCTCAACTTTCCCGTTTGTAGGATATACTAGTTTATCTAGCCTGGTGGCTATAATGTCAACTGGTCTTTCTATGTATATCGACAACAAATAAAATTAAAACAACAGTAAGCATAATGATGTAGCTAACCCGATCGCAGCAAGTAGCTCATTACCTATATTTTAATCTAACTCAGCAAAAACATCGCAATTAAGTGATTCCACCTACTGAAACTCGTCAAAATCGATTCAGCGGATTAGGTATGATAAGATAACCGCGGGAGATGGTCAATTTCATATTCTTTACAAAGATAATATTGTGTTTGACTTCTCACTCAAATTTATTTCAAGAGTAAAATTGAACACTCCGAAATAAAACTTACTTCTAAGAATACTGAAAGATACTGGCGCAAAATGCTTACAACCAATAAAAACGAACGGCTACATCCCACCGTTTGAATAGTTCGCAAGTAATATTCGCCATCTTGTTGTAACACCTTCTAACTGAATGTTGCTAGTGTTTTCTGTACGTATTTATCTGTAATCGATAGAAAAACCACATTTGTACAAAAAAGGTTCACGTAACCTGACTTATGTGACGTGCAATAAAAAGCTATTCTTGTATCTTATCTCATGAAGTATTAACAAAAAAACTAACAAGAATAATCAGTAGTGGTACATACTAAAACTTGGTATCAACAGCATTTCATAAAAAAAGCCTATGGCTATCGGCTTTTGACTAGAATGTGAAAATTGTAGCTACACAATCTCAAATTTTTATAGGAACTTTATGCCTAAGTCAAAAAAATTTGTGTATATTTAGTGGACAGCTAATATCTTTTAAATTTTCAGACAACTTATGTAAAGTATAAACTATAAGAACATTCAAAATTGAAAACATTGCCGAGTTACCCCCTTATTCAAACGCCGTAACTACGCACTCTAGAATCTTGCAGGATACCCTGAAGGAAATACCTATTCTAGATGCACCCATGGACAGAATACCATGTCACCATGTCTTCGATAGAGATTATAATATCCAGCTTACGAAAGAATCGAAAGACAGCTCTGGCGTAAACGAAGTTAGGATATACACCGACGGATCCAAGACCTCACAAGGTACAGGAGTCGGCGTGTTCTCGAATGACCTAAACATTAAAATATCAACCACTCTGGACAAACTTAACACGATCTTCCTAGCAGAATGCATTGGAATCACCAAGGCAGCACAGGCGGTCGCAGTCAGAGATGTCAGAGACATAAATATTAAAATTGTTTCAGACAGTGCGTCCGTACTTCAAGCTCTACAAAACAACACTATAACCTCTGTCCTAATACTGGAATGCCACAACGCACTCCAATCCATAGCAAGGACAAACAATGTAACCCTACAATGGATCAAAGGACACAGCAACTCACTTGGCAACGACGCAGCTGATGAACTAGCCAAAAGGGGCTCCGCGACAAAAGTATATGGCCCGGAACCATTACTACCAATACCGCCGGCCCAAATAAAAACATGGCTACGAGCAAAGACGGAAAAAATCCACCTATCAGAATGGATAAGCAGTGAAAGATGCAGGCAAACAAAGAATGCAGTTCCGGTGGCATCAAAGAAGTTCGCCCGCAAGCTCACTAGACTGACGAGAGACAAACTACGTACGGTAATAGGAACTATAACTGGCCATTGCCTCCTAAACAAGCACCTGTTCACCATAGGTGTGACAGACAGCCCTCTGTGCAGAGGCTGCATGGAGGAAGAGGAAACACCACAGCATGTGCTCATAGAGTGTACAAGCGTGGCAGAACAACGGGCAGGCATTCTTAAATCCCCAGCATCACTCCAAGAGGCCTGTGGCAGCTTTGGAAGGCTGCTAGCCTTCTGGGAGAGCCTTGGATGGTTGGAATAGATTAGGAGAGGAACGCACAATGGCCCAATTAAGCGGCTAAGTGCGGAAAACGCCCAGCAAAACTAACTAACTAACTAACTACCCCCTTATTCATAATAACCATAGAAATAATAATGGAATGGATCCTTTCTCTGATCTGAGATAATAACTAAAACGGTATTTTAAATATATTTTAGCTATTACACTGTTTTGTCACTTTCTGTCAAATGATAACACGTTAATTTATACTAAATGTTCATAATTTATATTTTTAGCGCTGTGTACGCCTGTTATCGGTATAATATAAGAATATTGTGTCAACTTTTAATTTTTAAGAATGCAATATATATGTACCTACTGTTGGTGTACCTCGTCAATAAAATAAAATAAAATGAAACAGTGCCAAGAAAGAATGAGACCAAACAGTGTAATAGTTAAAACAGGTATATTAGACTGTTTGCGTAATTATGAATAAGAGTGGTATATTAAGCTGATCCCACCGATCGATAGAATTTTATTATTATTATATTCGAAACTTTAAACTAAAGTGTCGACTCGACTGATTGAAAAGAAAGTTCACATCACTAGTCAAAGCGGTTTGAACCTGCAAACTGGCCTGAACAGATGTCGCATGACAAATAGCAATGCGGTCCGCGGATGATTTCGGTACTCGTATAAATCTTCTACTGTTCCTCAGAAGTTTGTATTAGGTGCGGAATTTCGGTACTCCCTTTACGCAGGTCGCCCTGTATAATAGTCTTTCGTATTTGATAACGAAATTGTATTGATTAAAATACTTTACGGATTGATCTCGCGCACATTTTTTCTGGACTGGATTCTTGGATTAATCATCAAATAAATATAATTATACTAGTAAAGTAACTGACAAAATGCAAAGAAAAATTATTATTAAGATCTTAAAAATATAATGTAGAAACTAAAATATCATCAAATGAATAATTGATATAATCGTTGTTTTTATAGTGTTTTGTCACTATACAAACTTAATAATATAAATTGCACTTGTAAAAAGCAACCGTGACTCTGTGACAGACGAGGAATCGTACCCCGTGTCTTTCGCTATCCGGCATATGTCATAGGCATACGCCCGACATGGGGTTCGATTCCTCGTCTGTCACAGAGTCGCGGTTGCTTTTTACAAGTGCAATTTATAAGATACTTCAGTTAACTTGCGACGGACTTTTTCAATTACCTAATAGAAAAAGTCATTACTACAAAGGCAAGTAGCAACAGGCCTCTATTTTATATTCTTGTCAAACTATCATTACAATTAAATGACCCTTAAAAATTGTTATTTCCAATTTTCACCGCCTCGCGGCTTCTGACGCCCTCATTCGATCTTTTTAAGGAAAAAAGGAAATCCCTTTAGTATAATAAAGTGAAAAATTGATGTTTTAAGAAGCTTTTCTCAAAGCCGCTTTATTAAAATGGAGAAAAAAAAACTTGTTCGTCGACTAAAAGGGTGAAAAGTTTGGCAGTTGTGCCTCAGAGATGCGACTAAGTAAATATATTAGTTAAAGAAAATCTTAGTCAGTACCGATCTCATAGCTATTTGCTCGTTCAATAAGGACATTTCAGGCAGCATCACCATTCATCAAATACATCTCGCTTAACATTTGAGGTATCTCGTTCTCTCCTTTTTAAAATTGGATACCTTCCAATATGTAAAAGTTATTTTCAAAATAGAAATACCTATAATATGGTGTTACTACTATAATAATGACTCAGAATGTGTCCTAAGAATTGGCCTAAGATCGTCACCCACTGGCTGCCTACCGAGAGACGTCGTCCGAAAGGCAGACCCCGAAAGCGATGGCGAGACGATTTGGACCAATACCGTGAAGACTGGCAAACCCTTACCGCTGACAGGGACACGTGGAGTAGTTTGGGAGAGGCCTTTGCCCAGCAGTGGGACAGTATAGGCTAGGAAAAAAAACTCATATTATCCACTCGAAAATATATGCAAGTCTGTGGCGATCATTTTCATTTCTCAAAATTAATGGATTAAGGTAAAAGTATTTTCTTGTAAGACATGGTCGAAGGTTCTAAATGACAATACCGAGACTAGCTCTTACATTTGGTTTTTCTTTTGTGTGCTTTTATTAAAAAGAATATTTATTTCTAGTTGAATAATAAGCTTAACACTTCTAAGCATACGCTTTTATGGTTCACATTGTAAGAGAAATGTGATAAGGGTCTTGAAAGGGTTTTTCAGATTAAAAAGAAAAGAATAAATAAAGCAATGAAAGAGTTTTTTAAAAAAATATGAAATAGTTTCGCCCTTATTGCTAGACTAGACCAGATGCGGCATAGACAGATAAAAGATGGAGCGAGCTCATCCAGAAAAAGTCTTTTTACTCCCTGAATTCATTGGAAAAACTGATGCGAGTTCCATTTTTTTGCTGTGCGCATTATAAAAGTCGAAAAGCGCTTATTTCAAATCAGTAAGGTGCCTAAGGGTAGCATCCCGCACTGCGTCTATATGAGCGTTGATGGAAGGGAACTGATGGAATGAGCTCATGGATTTCCAGTGACACTCCGAAATAAAGCCTGTAAAAAACTGCCAAGCAGACAACTTGGCAAAAACACTTGAAATAACTATATTTTTACTAATAAAATACCTAATATTTAAATAAATTTGTATAACTCACACAATTTGACTACGTAAACTTTCAATTTATCTTCCTACAAGTGAATACCCACGGTTAAAAGATAATACACAAATTCAATTGATTACTCACATACTCCTTCACTATTGAATAATCCTGATTTTCTGACTGATCGCGTCTCAATAAGAAAGATGGAGGATATCCGTTTAGTTTTTGCACAATATCCAAATACGAGTAAGTAATATCTACTTACAAAAAAGCTGTATCCAACACCCTGAGGGGCGAAGGTCATGCGTGGACCTGATGTCATACAGTTTTCAACACACTTTTATCATTGATAGTTGTTTAGATTTAATTACAGTTCACTATTAGCGTATAATATATAATCATGTTGTGTAGACTCATTGGACTATAGTCCAGCTATGTATTTTAGTTTTTAATTTTATATAAGCTAAGCATAGACCATATCCTGTTTGTATATCTAAGTTAAATAAATAAATAAATAAATTCTTACTTGTATTCGTTTATCCTTAAAACTTCTTGATTGTTGTTTAGGTCCCTGATTCCGATGATTATTGATGTTTTATCTTAGTCTTCGATAAACTTTTAATTTTATTGATAAATATTATTTTTTAACTATTCTGCTTCTTTAATTGCATTGCTTATTTATAATAAAAATAAATAAAATAAAATAAAAAAGCCTTTGATTTCTTACAACTAAAAAAAGAAAACATATTGTGCAGTGAATAAAACATTATGAGTTATCTCTAATGAATGAGTATAAATATTCATATATAAATTTAATTTTTGCTTATGTAAGAACCCCTCTGCAGGTGAAGGCCTCCTCCAAAGATAGCCAGTCCTCCTTGGACTGGGCTGTCTGAAGTCAGTTTGGGCCAGCTATTTTTATAATGTCGTCCTCCCATCGGGCGCAAGGTCTCCCTCTCTTCCTTTTACCCTGTGGTCCCGTCCATATTGTTGCTGCTTTTGTCCATCTCTGGTCATGAAGGCGCGCTACGTGGCCTGCCCATTTCCACTTCATGGCTAGAGCTTGTTTTAATCCGTCGATAGCTTTAGTTGTATTTCGAATTTTACTGTGTCTGATTTTTTGAACTTTCTTTATATTAAGCATGCTGCGCTCCAAATTGCTTATTTAGATACCTAATATTCGTTCTTTATAAAATACTGGTTAGTCATCTGACAGTCGAACAGGCTTAACAATAAATAACGCAGAAGAAAATTGCATACTTACAGCTGATTCATTGATCAATAATTTAAATACTCACAGAACTATTCACAAATTGACTCTTAATTTTCTTAGTATTTCAGATGGTTTAACTACCTATCGATTGTTAAACAGCCTTATCGTAAGATAGATTTTAGATCATCCAATCTGCCTTACCTTTCAATTCTGGAAGGCTATTTTGTCACTGTCATTGTGTAAATATACGGCCAAATTCAGACATTGATAATCTTCCAACAAATTTGATGTTACCTTTGCAATTGATTGAGAATTTTATGTTAACAGATTTGTGTAATCTATCATCTTATTTTGTTATTAATTGCCTAATCGAGCGCAACACATTCGGTGCTAATTTCAGGGTGATACTACACTACAACTATAATACTAATACCCTTACCATAGGCTTAAATAAATTAACTGCGGACGAATGCTCAGGGCTCATGCCTAGGGCGTAACCCGTCAGTTCTTGCCTCACTTAATGGCACGGGAGAACGCCGTCAGGTTTAAGTGGGTAGGCAGGCTGAACTCTGGAGTCCCACATAACCCCCAACTGCCCCCGCGGTCACTGGGTATGCAAAACTGCATTTCCTGACGAAAAAAAAAAGGCTTCAAGAAATTACCTTTCGAGTAGCCTCGCTAAAAAGACCCTTATGAAATAATGAGTTAACGCTAATCAAGCAGAACGCGGTGCTATATAATATCAAAAGAAAAGAGAAAAGCTAAAAATTGCAAAATACATACGTACGTCATGTGATTTGAAATAAAAAACCGGCCAAGTGCGAGTCGGACTCGCGCACCGAGGGTTCCGTACAAACCTGCAAGGTTTACAAATATTTATTAAAAAATATATATTTTGTAATGTAACTAAAAATTTAAGGTTTTCGGAATTTTTCCTTTAAGTGTGCTATAAAACGTTGCTTCATGCCAAATTTTAAGATTCTAGGTCGACTGGAAGTACCCTTTAGCTTTTGATTCCCTTGCGAGTACTTGCGAGTTTCAAAATATGCAGCTTAAATTGCTGTTTCTTTTGATTGCGTTGACATAGAAGTTTGATTTTGTTACAGCTTAAAGGTATATATATAAAAAAAAAAAAAAAAAAAAAAAAAAAAAAAAAAAAAAAAAAAAAAACAGCTGTCAAGCTATACAGCAAATTTTTATTGTAATTAAATTAATTATTTAGACTTATTATTATGGATTAAGAGTAGTATATTTCAATAGTGCTAACACGGAATAATAAATGAAAGTGTAGGCAACATGCCTAATTGACGAAATACAACATAAATCACAATAACAAAACCGCCAACGGTCGCCGGTCAAAGTGTAACGGATAACTACTAAAACCAGGGGAGTACTGTTTCTAATTTCTTTTCAAAGCTATTTGTCGTATTTTAAACGCTAAATAAACTAGATGTTAAACTAAAGTTAGCTAAATGTAACAATATTTCACTCTTTGAGGTTATCTTTTTTTACGCAAGTCATCTGGCCGACCTGGGTCCGAGTAAAAGCTGTTTGCTGTTTGTTTACTGCTGTAAATACAACATCACAGACTGCACAAGCCTCACCACGGTGAGATACGTCAAACCTCAAAACATCTCGGTTCTGTTGTGCCTCTCTTTACTTGACGTATATGTGGAAGTAAAGTTGAAGATAACAACCTAATGCCGCATACAAATCACTCGTATACACTTATCAGGCAAACTCTTCACTTGCTACACCTACATACATTGCAGAAGTGAGCATATAGCATAGCGGTAATAGTTCGGACCTATGTAGTTGGTTAGATACTTGTGTTTGTTTCTAACTTTGTTCATTCATATTGGCAAACATAATTAATTATTGATATTTTAAACCAACTAAATGTAATTAGTAGTTCGAAACTATACTTATTACATTTTATTATCTCTTTTAACTTAGTGATTTAGATAGATAGGTAGATAGATTTATTTATTGCAATAAGTACAAATCATTACTATATTAATTGCCATTCTTTTAAATTATGCACATACATATTTAAATATTTATAAATATTTTTAAACTCAGCTCAGTACTGACCTAAACATCATAACATCTGTTGTACACTTTGTTTAAAAAATTCCAGGTGACCTGCCACCTAATAAATCTATAAAAATGACTACCCGGACTGGAGCCATAACCCGCAAAATGATTGCCCGAGAAACTGAACTAAAACTCAGAAGGGCACTCGATGAATTAAAGGAGTCAAAGACTACCTGCGACGAATTACTTAAAGAAAGGGACGAGTATGAGGAGGTAATAAAGAACAACATTGAACACACCTCCCAACTCAGAAAAGAGATGGCTGAACTGCATGTCCGCCTACTGGAGGTAACCCAACATCGAGACCAGCTTCTCAACACAGTCAGCACCTTCGACCAGTGCAGCAGCATTTTCGAGCAGACACTTATGCGCAACAATGACCTGGAAAGTGAGCTACGGGATGCCAACAGGACAATACTGCACTTGGAACAAGAGAAGAAAGATCAAGCTCATACCCAAACCTTGAATCTGTATGAGGAGCTGATTGGGACCCCCGGTGGTCGGTCAGTGGTCACCAATCCAGACAGAGATTGTAGTTTACACCAATCCCTAAATCATACTGCGAAAATTAGATTGTCAGGTAGAAATAGGGTTAAAAAGTATATAAAACTTAATAAATTTATAAAAAGAACTAAAACTCTTGTCAAGAAAAACAAACGTTTTTTTAAGAATATTGAACTAAGAAAGGAAAAGTTAGATTTATTAGACAGTCTGGAAATATATCAAAATAAGTTACATGAAAGTAGGTCACAATGTGAACAAACTGTTGAGCGACTGCAGACTGACATCTGCAGGCTGCAAGAGTCATTGCATTCCATGACGAGTAAATATAACTCCTCCCAAGAACAAATATCTGAACATATCCTGGCTGCGAATAAACTTTTGAATTTGAACACACCCAACTCAGATTTTAGTTCGCTCCCAAATATGAATCTAAACTCAGTACAAGACTCTGATCAGCAGGGGGGTGTCGGTTTGCAGTTGCAATCACAAAAAACAAAGTTTAGTTGTCAATCAAAAAAATCCAATAATGAATGTAGCAACGTTATTGTTTTTTCAGACAGATTAGGAGTTGGTTATGGTTCCTTATTGAACAAAAACCTTAAATGTAATATTGTAAACCATTGTATGCCTGATGCAACTTTGGATCAAATAGTTCTTAATATTCAAAATAGTAATTTGAATTCAAATTCAATACTTGTATTAATGCTAGGAAATAGTCAAAATTTAAGTAAAAAAAACCTGATAAAAAATTATTCAATATTGTTCGAAAGGTTGGTAATTCTTTCATGGGGAAATGTATAAAATTTTTCAATAAACTACCAGAATACATTGTTGACTTACCGATTACTAAATTTAAAATTGTTATTAAAGAAACCCTAATGACGAAAGGGTATTATAAAGTAGATGATTATTTAAAAGATAATAATGTATGGACTTGCATGATAACCACAAACATTGTAAAACTTTTGAAAAGAGGCATTGACAATAGTGACTGAGTTTCTTGCGCAGCTTCTTCTCAGCACTAGCCCACAATTGTCCCGAAGCTGTGGTAGGGTCTATATTGGGACGTGTATAAGTGCCCCCAGTGGGTCTATATGCAAAAATAAACGACTTTTATGACTTTTATGACTGTATTATAGACCTGAGTATTTGGTATGAATTTCAATTTAATACCTCTACGCGTTTATGAGGAAATGGGTAGTAAGTTTAAAATTATTAAATAAAAATATATTATGTGATGTAACTAAAAATTTATGGTTTGTGTAATTTTTCCTTTATCTATTCTATAAGACGTTGCTTCGTACCAAATTTCAAGATTCTGAGTTCACGGGAAGCACCCTGATTCCCTTGCAAGTGTCGAAAATTTGCGGCATAAACGGCTGTATCTTTTGATTGCGTTGGCTTAGAAGTTTGATTTTTTCACAGCTTCAAGGGACAGTAGACTTGAGTAATTGATATAAATTTCAGCTTCATACCTCCACGCGTTCCTGAGAAAAAGGGTCTTGACAGACGGACGGACGGACGGACAGACGGACAACAAAGTGATCCTATAAGGGTTCCGTTTTTTCCTTTAGAGGTACGGAACCCTAAAAAAACAGGCAGTTCTAAGGAAAGCATTTTAAAAAGCTTACAAGCCTTAAGAAGCTCATGTTTTACAACACTGGCACATTGGATGCCAACCCGACCTTTGTGAAATTGTGATAAAGCTTTTTTTAAATAATTTGTTATTGTGATGTTAAAAATCAGTCAGAAATAGCAAACGAACTAAACTAAGAGCACAGTTACAATTAAGCTGCTAAAATAAATAACAACCATACCGAAACGTTACTCTGTGACACTACAATAAATCAGTTGGTATATTTTCTCGAAGAACCAGCCGTGACGTATTTGTCTAGCCTAGACCATTGTGAGTCTAACAAATTGTCCAGTATGTTAACATTGACTAAATATAACAGCCGACACATTTTTGCTGTAATGAGAAAACTTAACAATAATGACACCCTAAAAGCTCATAATTTGAGTTAAATGAAATGAGAATAATTACAAATAGTTGTGAATACTTTTGTGATAAGTTTATTTTTATTTTTATGGTGAGTAGTTTGTTTGTAGTGATCGATAAAAACATCGTCCCTTGGCTTATAAATAATAATGTGGCCTAGTGATTTCATTTTTCTATCTTTTAAGCCTGTCCTTTGAGTTGTATTTTTTTATTTATTTAGCCTTTTTCATCCCACTGCTGGGCAAAGGTCTCCCCCAACACCTTCCATTGGTCTCTGTCAGCAGCCAATGACAACCAATCTCCCGCAAAGCTGGTCAAGTCATCACACCACCTCTTTTTGGGTCTACCTCTTCGTCGGTAGCCATCTTGTGGTATCCATCGCGTAACGACTTGGACCCACCTATCCGGGTGCATTCTGCACACGTGCCCAGCCCACTCCCACTTTAGCTTTGCTGTCTTCTCACCAACGTCCGCTATTCCAGTCATGTTCTTACTTACGGAGCGCAGACGTGGTCATTGACCGAAAGTCAGAAATCCAAACTCAAGGTTTGCCAAAGAGCCATGGAAAGGAGCGTGTTGGGTATTAAAAGGATCGATAAGATTCGAAAGTTGTATAAATAATAAAATTACAGAAAATCCTCGCTAAACAAATAGTTATCACACAGAAAATTTCAATATCATCATCAACATCATTGCCCTATTTTCAGTTTATCTGGGGTCGGTGGAGTATGTTTTTCTTTTCCACACTATTCCTTAACTTTTCACTGACTCATCCCCTTCTTTCACACTCATATCCTGTTTTATACAGTCTATCCATCTCTTTCCCGAACGGCCTGTTACCTTTAATTCATCAACATTCATACTCATCACTCACAAGACTTCAGTTACATGACTATCTTCCCTCCTCATTATATAACCGTACCAAGACAGACGATGTCCCACCACTTTTTTGGTTAGCGGTGCCAATAAATAGCCGAATTATATTGCAGGCAAGGAAAAATATTTAAAAAATTCTCAGGTAATATCAAGAATACAATACATCACAGTTACCAACAAAAACAACTCGAAATTCATCTTCATGGAAAACTGTTAAAACTGATCTATTTTGACTTTGCAATAAGTTTGAAACATGTATCATGTCCCGCGAGAGTGTTATTTGTTGTAGCATGTCAAACATACTATGAATTATTTATGTTTAAAGGGCCCTTGAAGGTAAAGGTCGCCCTTGTAGCCCAATTGTCATTCGGATTAGTTTAAGATAGAAACCCATGGGTTCGCATAATAACAGATATTGTAAATAAGCTTAACTGATGGGATTTTAGCTAATTGGGCAGGGCTGTGTAAAAAATAGTAAGATACGGGATTGCTACCATGTACCTTATTATTTATGAGTTGCAAGCGCCATGATCACGGAGTAACTGAAGAGAACTTACGGGTGAACTATTTTAATGTTTAAGTGACCGTGAAACTTCAAAACAATATGTATTTTTTTTAAGTTTGTGAAACTATATTATATTCATAGAGAATTATGTATCATTTATGGTCACATAAATTAGTTTAAGATAATAACGGGAGTAGGAGGAAATGGTCCAAATATTACTATCGACTAAATTATATTTTAAAGACAACATCATACTGAGAAGTAAATTACTATTTGCTTTGAAAATAAATAAAGATTCATTTTTTTTATTTTTTCTATTGAGCGGTACCACTATTAATCTATCTTTTACAGTAATAAAAACGACAAATTAATGTACCTCGTAATACCATAAAAAAGAGAATTTGACAACAATACGAAATGGCCCACAAGTGTCTAACTCATCAACTGATCCGCGTCTGAGTAATTTACATCCAAAAACCGACTTTTTCCCAGAAAATTTTGAGCTCACAATTGATTGCTAAGGAGATAGTCTTCGAATCATTGCGAGCGATTTTGGCGAGCAATTTAACTCGGCGAGCGATTTAAATTTCAAATACCCGGTTATCCAGATCGAGGTTAGCAATGAATGGAGGCGCATTAGCCACCCCAATTCATCCCCCTATCCTATATCTCCCGGGTAGACCAAGGGCTTGGGTACTAAAGTTAGTAAGTTTAGCCTGTAACCATCCTACTGCTGGGCAAAGGACTCCTCACCAAGTTTATGGCGACGATAATATGCCATACTCCATCCAAGCAGGCTCAGTGCAGATTGATGGAGAGGTCAGATGTTATCAAGATCCTATCGCCTATCCAAGAGCCTATCGTGCATCTAGGCTAAATGACTAATATCAACCGATATTAGCTGAGATACTAGTTATGTGTAATGAGAGAGGTTGCATGAATTGGCCATTTTGTCATGATTCTCGTGTCAGAACACGAGGCATATCATACTTCGACGTCGTCGTCGTCATGTCGACGGTAACCGGTACAAAATGCCAAAATATTTATGGAAATTCTACGTTATGTCGAAAGCATATCAACAGCAAGGCAACGGCAGACACAGCCTCTGGCAGTTAATATTTGTGGCCAATTTTTTTTTTTACAAATTGTACGCCTCATTAACATCATTTAGTTTATTTTTACTAGGACGTTTAAAAGAAGTAATTTGTTTCATTTATAAACGCTCGAGGTCAATCGTTCCTGACCACTTTTTAACGAAAATCGCTTGCACACACGTCATAAAAACGGGCGACATTTCAAACAAAACCGGTTAAGTGCGTGTCGGACCCGCGCACTGAGGGTTCCGTGCCACCCTTAACTAAATTCAGGGTCCACTTACTTTCACTTAACGAAAACATCACAATATATTGCGACTGCAAAAATAACTTTGTTTTTCATAGTGTTTGTATGAAAGACAAAGTTATATTTGCGGTTGATAAAAATGTGCAATATCTCAAAAACTACTGGTTCGATCTCCTTCAAACCAATTTTCGTTGCAAGTTTTTGTTGAGATCTACATTATATATTTTTTTCAAAATTTTCACTTTCTTAGTTCAAAAGTTAGATGGGGGGGGACGCCCATTTTACCACTTTGGAAGCGTCTATATCTCAAACCTTACACTTTTAGAAAAAATGGTTTTAGAAACCTCAACATTATTTTAAAAGACCTATCCATAGACACCCCACACGCATAGGTTTGAGTAAAAAAAAAATTTTAGGTTTTGGTTTCATGTATGGGAGCCCCCCCTTAAATATTATTTTTCTAACTTTTTGTATCTGAATCGGAAAGCGGTGAACAAAATACAACTACCTACTAAGTTTCAGCTATGTAATGCTTATAGTTTCAGAATAAAGTGACTGTGACATACGGACGGACAGACAGACAGACAGACAGACAGACAGACAGACAGACAGACAGACAGACAGACAGACTTGACGAAACTATAAGGGTTCCGTTTTTTGCCATTCGGCTACGGAACCCTAAAAAACTACGCAGGGTGCAAACGTTTTGGCTACATGGTGGTACATGTAGAGGTAAAATTATTGTATTTCTCAAGATAACAAATCGCAAGCACTTTTCTCTCTATCTCCTCGACTAAATTCTCCAACAACCTTCATTTTAATTGTAGATTCATATTATTTTAAACGGAACAAGCCCCTGAAACGGTATACGTTACTTAGTTCTACCCTGCAATTAAAGTACAAGGTTATGAGCTTCGCCTGCGGCTACCTTTATTAAGGTAAAAACGTTAGTTTGGGGTTCCCCTTTTGGATCGCCGTATGTTAACTAAATTTTTAATGGAATGGTAGAACTCAAGTTTTGATGTTTAACGTACGGAACATAGTAAGTGTTAGCATCGGAAATTTCGAAATACTAGCTTCGATCATCCTCATCATTATCAGCCAAAGAACAGCCGGTCGCTGTGAAAAACATGAAGGAAAGTTTTCCACAGCAACCGGTTGTGAGCGGTCTGCATCCAGTGTGATCCTGCGATCTTTACAAGGTCGTCTGTCCATCTTTTCGGTGGACATCCTACGCTGCATTTTTGGTCTCCAATCTAGATCTTTTACAGAATCTTTTTCTTTTTTTTTCTAGCTTTCAATATGATGGGTTAGAATGTTTTTAAACACTTACAGTGTCATATTTATATTCATAAAGATGAAATAAGAAACCAAAAATTGCGCACGGGCGGGATTCGAACCAGCATCTTTCTGGCTTACCGGGCCAACTGCTCTTCCAATTGAGCTACCGTGCTGTCGGTCCGACTGCGCGAAATTCTTAATCTCTTAGTATACGTCATTGCGTGATGTTAGCTACGCTACGCTTACGTTACGAATACTTCAAAGTTCGTGCTTTGGCTAAAAAGGTTATCATAACATCAAACCCGAGTTTAACATGTCTAATCTTCCTGTCTTTATCAACATCAAGAAAACTGTCAAAAAAAACGGTTTAACCTGGATTAAACTAACTCGGATATGTTAAAGTGGCCTTTACCGAATCCATTGCTGTTGGATGTATTAATACAATTCTGCAGTAATTCGAAATGAATTCTCATAAAATAATTCAACCATATTATCAGTTCAGAGATGCGTGAAGCAAGCCAATCGAGAATTTGAGAATTGATCCTAAATCCGACACATTTAAAATTCATTGCTACCCTACTTTTCGATTCATCCAGATATTCAAATATTATGTTTTTATTTTCAGGATTCCGTGGAGTGAAATGAAAACGCGTGGTTTTACCTGACAGTAATTAAATTGAATTTGTCCGTTAGGATGGATACCGGTTTCTAGAAAATTTATTTATTTTTAGCAAATTTTATGCTCCGATTTCAAAGTTCATAAAAGCTATTAGCTGGAAATAGAGTTATTTTTGTTTTAAATTTGACATATTCCATATCACTCGCGTCAATATGGCGCATGGTTTTTTTTTCATGGTTGATTTTCGAACGAAAATCAGTTGAAATCTCACGTCTATATGCAACGTCATGTTTTTTTTTCATGATTCGTAGTTATTTACCCATATCTTAAAACTACTGGACTGATTTTGATGAAACTCACATTGTACCCTAAGCGGAAATATAGGTACTTGATTTAACTAAAAAAGAATCATCTCGCTATGACTTCTCGTTTTTGAGAAATCCGTGGACAAACATACAAACATATATACACTTACAAAATTTTGCACATGTGTTTGGAAGCCTTTTAACATATCAACATACTTAAATTTTATCCAATTCTAAAGATATCACATACAAACAGGTCAAACTGAATATCTACCTCCTTTTTTTTGAAGTCGGTAAAAAATAAGGCTCCAGATTGTTTCAAGTCAAAGGCATCTTTTATATTAAACTAAACAGTTAATGTTTGTTTTAAATAATAAATATTAGTATACTTTTTTTGCATACTTGCCATGTATAGAACCATCAACAAATTCCCTAGGTAATCTAGATCGACATTGAGTATGACTATTTTCTAACTCCGAACCGAATATTGGCTACATATTTTTTGTTTATTTTTAAAACTAGTGATGGAAAAACATCGGCTCCAATATTTGCTACCAGGAAACGTATTTTCCATACAAATATATATAGTTATTTATTTTTAAGGGGATTGCGACGGTTGTGTACTGCTGACTTGTTTTGGAAGTGAAATAAAAATAGTTGCCAGTTTCAGTAATGTTTTAGTAAAAGCTAGTTTATTTGTTTGTAAACCATTTTTTAAGCAAGATCATAAGTTTGCTTGTGATTTGTCTAGAATTTGATTTTGTGACCTAACATTTTGACATCTTAGAACCAATTTTCATTAGGATTAATTGTCATTAGGCCACAATCTCACCTGTAAGTGATAATCCAAAATGGATCTTGTTTGACGAATAACAGCCTTTTTATTCACTCGCTTATTGAACGCGTCCAAAACAATTAGTCTAAGTATCTTTTTTGCGTTCTGAAGCGCAAAATTGGTTACCAAAAAAGAACAAAGCATAAGTTTGCGTGATTATTCGTCATAAGCATTTAAATTCAAATAGTTTTAATCTGAAATTATAACAACGATTATATGAAATTATAACAAAGACCTATTTTGCTGACTTCAAGTCGTCTCTCTGTTAAATTATTTAACCTCGCAACGTTTTAAGAGGGAAATAGCAAAGTTGGCACCTCGGGACGAAAATTTTACGTCTTGAATTTAAAATTATGAAAAGACCCACTTTACACCGAGACTGTTATAAGAATAAAGATAATTTGTGCTATTTATTTCATAGCGAATGCAAGCCGTTTTTGGGGTAATACATTTGCAACATTGAACGTAGCTTCAAATGAAATAAATATGCGCCAGATAGAGCACCAATTGTCTTTGTTTCAAAGTTAGGATTTTTCTTCCTTGTGTTACGAATTCCAGACAATGATTATGACTAGATTACATTAATGATTTTTTTAACTTTGAGCATACAGTTTTTTTTTATTGGTATACCTAATGAGCTTGATTATTTGGTTCACCAGCACAATACCTAAATTTACAAGTTGTGGCCTGTTATAGGAGTAAAATAAATCCTTTAAGTAACCAATAATCAATTAATAGAAATAGCGATGTATTGCAAACAAAATAACTTAACATTGTCATGTACTACAACGAGTTAGCAATTTGGATTTGATATGGGATAACTTTAAATTACTGTCTATCTGAGTTAAATCATTTACCGGGTCAAGGTGACAAATAATGCTTTGTAGAATCTTATAATCTGTAAAATGATTTGATTAAAAAATTCTCGCTCCTATTAAAGGGCTCACGCTATATAGCTTTTTTTTTATTTAAAATGGATATTCCGTTGACGCTTGCCATTTGCCAAAAAGAGTTGCCGTATTCATATTGTTTTTTTTTCTGATCGCAACAAATTCTCATTTATCTTATTTCCACAGACAGCGTTTTAAATTTAAGACCGAAAAAGTAAAGTCGTTTCCAACTTTAAATTCCCATAATAAAGTGTGCTTATTGTTACAAATGTCTCTATACAGGGTGTTATTGCAAGGGGGTGCCAAATTTTTGGAGGTGAAAGGGACCATCAATATGAACATCTTTTACTATAATAATAATAATAAAACGTTTATTTAAGACCAAAATTACAGATCCATATAGATAGTTGATTAGTAACATATAACTTAAAATTATTGTTAGTACTACTTTAAAATTAAAATAAAAACTAAAAACCACTAGTATGGGACTACTACACTATTACTATGGGACCATCGTTCAATTATTAATTTTATTTTCTGCCTCTCCATACATTATTGTCAATGTAGGTGATTGATTTTGTATGGGGAACCCGAAATTTTATTTAAGATTTTGACCATGACCCCATAGTAAAAGTTGTTCATATTGACGGTCTCATTCACCTCCAAAAATTTGGCACCCCCTTGCAATAACACCTTGTATACTTTATAATTCGTGAAATACGCATTCGGGAAAAACTTTTTCGTCCCCGTTGTCTTAAAAAGTGGTTGCGTAGAGGTTTTGAGGATATTCATGGGAATGTTTTTAACCCCCAAAGAGAATAGATAAGGGTGTTTTAAGTTAAACGTGTCTGTCAGTAGTATCGTTATCGTTGCTCCTAAGCATATAAACATATTTTTGTTTAGTTTATTTGTGTTATAAATAGTTTTGTCTCGAAAGTGTTCTTAGCCATGACTCATAAAAATCTGTTCAACCGTTTTTTTTTATTTGCGACGGTTTTTTTAATGAAAGATTCCTAATTTATTGTGTGGCGCATACTTATTTATTATTTTTAGTTAACCTATGTATATTAGAGTAAATTAAGACGTCTTAATAAAACTATACTTCAAAAACACTCTTCACGTAAATCAACTAAATACACCAGTATCCGTTCAGAAGCTCTATTTTTGGATCACTCGCTTAAAGATCACAAGTGATTTCGTTCGATAGGCAATGAAAAATCAACGAATTTCACGTCAAATAAAGACAAGAATAGTAACAAAATTGTTTTTTTTTATCACAGCCGTGAAAATTTCAACGGATTTCCAGTTAAAAATCGAACATAAAAAGAAAATCACACGCCATAAGGACGGAAGTGATTCAAATAGACTCCCAATTTTTGACGTATTTTAAGTTAAGTAAGCTATTGTGTGGCTAAGATTTAAGTTTTGCGATAAGAACATTTTTATGGTGTTACGTTTCAAAATTACCCCGTGCACATTATAAACATATGCTATAAAACTCAAGTATTTCTTTTTATTATATTTGAAATGGGTTCGCTCTTGTCTCCAGGCTATATTACCTAGGTCCGTGCGCGAATTCAAAACTTCCTTTGTTTTATAAGCATCGAATTTAATAATTCTACCGCCAAACTTCAAAGCACTTTTTAGCACTAAATATCCGTAAAAACCCACAAATCTGTGCCTCAAAAGCCAAACGTAAAACCTCTGAAAGTTTCGCCTACAAATATTTTACGGTTAAGGGTGGAGACACACTATCAGCAAACGTGTCAAAGTAAAAAAAAATTAACCTGTAAGCCTTGTAATTAGCCTGTAATTCCTGGGCAAAGGCCTTACCTCAAATACGAGGCAGTATGAGCCATACTCCACCACGCGGGCTCGGTGCGGATTGGCGGAGGGGTGTTTGCAAGGCAAACGACCAACCTTGCTGTCAGATTTTATCAAGCCGCCCGCCCGCTTTAAAGGGCCTCTGACTAGGCTTAACGACTAATATCAACCGATATTAGCCGGGAGCAACTGCTAAACGTACCCTTCGAAGCACGGAGATGCTCGTGATTTACGTCACATTATTATATGGTCGGAATGGTCACCCATCCAAACACCAACCGCGCCGTAAGTTACTTAACTTTGGTATCACTACTAAAGCGCTGCCACCACTGCGCTATGAGCATCAGCAACCGTGTTGCTCCGGTAAAATTATAAAGAATAGTGAACTGAACAAAACATTTATTTATTTTCAACTTTACCGTAACTTAGGTATGATTAGCGGACTAAATGCCTTACGGCATTATACACAAGTCAGAAGTCGATATAGGTACGCCCTTTTTTTTGTTCTGTGTGCAAACATATTTTGTTGAAAAGTAGTTCGGCGCGGAAGATATCCAAATTGTTAAAAAAAGAGCGAGAAGCTTAATGTTAATTCAGCTCTTTCTCACCAACAAAGCATTTTCTCAAAGATGTAAAGCTCAAAATACCGTAACAGGTCAGCGCCAGGCATACATATTTGTACTCAAAAACCATGTTTTAAATCATCACCACAATCATTAGGTATTAGCCAAAGGACGTCCACCGTTGAACATAGGTTTTTCCCCCACGGTTTTTCAAAGTGTTTAGTCGTGAGCAATTTGCATCCAGTGCGATCCTGAGATCTTCACAAGGATACCTGTCCATCTTGTCGGTGGACGTCCTACACTGCGCCTTTGGTCGAAGGGTCTCCAATCTAGAATTTTTCTGCCCTAACAGCTATCAGTTCTTCGCGCTATATGCCCTGCCTATTGCCACTTGAGCTTACTTACAGATTTATATAAATAATAATATAGCCATAAATGTTTTTATCCTTTCTTAGTGTAGCGTTAGCTTTAAATTCATGGCTCCCACACGTCACTCCCACGTCAAAGGGGTTCTTTTATTTTTTCCCCGCTTTATTCACATTTTGCGGGGGTTTTATTTAAATTATTATTATATAATTATTAACGTATCTTTCGAAGTATTTTTTTCCTCAAGTCGTTGGTTTCTATTTGTTTTCACAACTGGACTCGTCAGACTGGTAGCTAAAGGTTCATTTACAATACTTTCAATTATAATTCATTATAAGCATTTAATTACCTTATTCTTTGTCTGTTAAAACTAGCAGCTAGGTAATAAACTCAAATAATTCATGCAAAATTAACTGAAAATCTTTACTCTCAATATAACTGTTGCTCCAATGGCGTCATTATATTGCAAGTAATATATAAATTCCAACCAGTAAATTCCAAAACATCCTCACAATTTTTCCCGACAAAACGGTCGTTCACTTCAAACAAACAAATTGCATATTAACAATGCATGCAACGAAAAGGTATGTGCAGAACATACTCGATCTCAGCGCATCCCGACCGGGAGTCATATCCTGGACTAGGAAGTTCACGCGTAATTACAATCCGCAGACGTACTCTATACACGCTCCAGATAGTTTGTTCCGTTGACATAGCGCTATGGAAAAGAGGTGGGGTGGAGAAATTTTTAGTGATGTTTTTTGGAACTACGGTATAAATAGATGTTAATCATTTACATTTTGGAAGTGCCATATAAGTTTTGTTAAGAGATTAACATTAGATCAGTTGCTCTTCCTATTTATGGATATACAAAACCATAGATATGCTTGTGAGCAATTATTATTGTATGGCTTCTTAAATATCTATACTAATCTATACTAATATTATAAAGCTGCAGAGTTTGTTTGTTTGTTTGAACGCGCTAATCTCCGAAACTACTGGTTCGAATTGAATAATTCTTTTTGTGTTGGATAGTCCAGTTATTGAGGAAGGCTATAGGCTATATAACATCACGCTGCGGCCAATAGGAGCAAAGATATAGTGGTAAATGTGTAAAAAACGGGAGAAAGAAGTCACTATTCCACGCGGACGAAGTCGCTGGCAAAAGCTAGTAACTATATATAATATATAATTTCTTTACCCAAAGGTTGTCTGGATGAGATCTCTTATAGCGATAAGACCGCCTAAATTGTACATTTCCTTTAAACAAATTTGTAAATTAACTAATGTTGTGTGCAATGAAGAGTTATCTACCTGTCTATCTATCTATAACTGCTAGATCTACAGGAACGTTATTTTTTATTCCTAGTTATCTAAATACATTTATTTATTAGTATGTTCGGTCACATCGAACTACTACACTTAGAAGCACGGAAGCCTGGTGCATACGCTTTACCTACTGTGCATATTTTCTTGGTGTTCTGCAACGTCAATAAAAAAATCATATAGACGTAGGTTAGTCATTAGCTACTATATGGATGGAACATCCTAACATACTTCCTCCAGTGTTGAATAAAATATCGAGCTTTTCGAGCGTCGACTCCACTCATTCCGTTATTCCAGAAAACATTAACATTCACAAATCCTAGTTCACAGCGAGCACTGCAATCGTTTGCATACGTTTAGTTAATTGTTGCAGCGCATGTGCCGTCAGGTGACGCGGCGTGACGCAATGACGCATCCACTAGGTTTAGACAATACGCCACCCGAATATATCTAGCACTAATTACCTTTTAGTATCAAGTAGTGCTTTTGAATGATGTAATTGTTTCAAATTAGCCTTTATTGCGATAAATTTAAATTGTTTTTTTCAGTAAGGCCGTAATTACTTACATTGCCTGAACAAACTCTCAAACTAAACAAGCTTACTAAATGTGTATTTTATTCTATTTATTTAAGTAGACTAAACATGAAAATCCTTAATTAGTAAAGTGTAGCTAGGAATGTTATTTGACGAACATTGAATGAAGATTGTTGAGACAACAAAGGTAGTGCGATCAGTCACAGTCAAGTCTTAACCAATTTTCTTTTAAAAAAAGTGAGATATTAATTGAAAATCTATGAAATTCGCTGCTATTAATGCTAAAGCAACATTATTAAAGAGATTTCTGTGATCAAGAGCTCTATTTTCGAATCACTCGCTTTAGTATACCGAGTGTATTTTTTTCGAAAACCAATTTTATTTTATTTTATTTAATAAAGACGCATAACAGGTTAGAATTAATAATGATTATAATAATACTTAACTAGAAATTATGAGCTAAATTGTAACCTAGCAAAAATGCATCCTAGCAATTAAAATACAACTGAAATAAAGTTTTCTTTTTTCAATCACTGCCGTGTGGATTTCAACAAATTTTTATTTGAAATTACTAGCCACTCTGAAGCGAGTGATTCAAAAATAAGGTCCCAAGCTTGAAAGACACATTTTTAAAGGAAAAAAGCTTTATTTTTCATGAACTCTGCCCTGAAACATTTTCGGTGCCCGAGGGAAACTATCGGTGGATACTTTGAAGTTAAATAGAACAAAATATTTTCTATAGAAAGCTGCTATGAGTAAAACCAATGAGTAAGGACAATATTTCATAAATTGTAAATGGATTTCCACGTTTCTTTTTGATGAATAATGTGATATGATTTTCAGATAAATTATAATGTGAGGAATGAAAAGACATTAAGATAAATAATTATTATTTTTCATAAAAGATTGTGAAATCTGGCAGTATCTTTTTGCTTACCTATAGGTTATAATATTACAGAGGAGATACTTATGCCATTTTATCATTATATAGACTTATGCTATGAAAATGTGTTTTAAAATTAAAATTTAATAAAATTCATTAACTTCGGGTTATTTAGACCTTTTATTATGTGTGCAAACGACAAGGCAATCCGCGTCGCCAATTACTGGGCACAATAAATTTAAGTCGTTTTGCCATCGACACGACAAGAAGAAAAAGAAGTGAACCACTCAAACAAATAAAAGAAGAGAACTTTTGATTATTCTGTTGATTTACATCTTGGTCGTTACCATTGATTAAATAATTAATGACTATTTATATTTTTCAGCCATTGTTACTAAACATAAAAGAAAGAAAACACATTTATTCGACCGAGAATTATAAATAAACATTCAAAAACATGCAGAACTGGGTAGACTACTCGATACATGGGATATAATTTTGTAATTTATGTTGTACCAATCAAATTAGCAAGCCTTTCTTGGAAGACACTGACTTCCATAACACAGTTTAAACTAGTTTAGCAGCCAGGGTTTCATACATTTCATGTAAAATTGTGTATAAAAAAATATCTGGACAACGGTCATTACAATAGCCAATATTTTAATTGATTATGGTATTATTTGTTAAAAACATGTACATTACGACTGGGAAGTCGTATAATTCAACCGCTGGTAACGACTTTTAACGATTAATCACTTAATTCTCTCTAAGTTCTAGTCTAAAAGTTTTAGAAGCACTTTTTGATTAATTCGTAAAAACTATTTAATTCTTCTGCCAGAACTTCCCTTTTCTGCAGTCGGTTAAAATCCGAACAGAAAATGCACTAAGCTGAAGCCAAGTTGACTTGCTTTTACACACCTTTCTGAACTTTTAAAACTTACTACTTCCAATGTTAGTAAGTTTGAAATTTTAAGCACTTATTTCTGTGCAAGGTTGGATAGAGTTTTAAGAAAGAATGGCACCAGGTCGTAAGTATTACAGTAAATTGGCTTGGACCTAAAGGAAAAAGGTTTTAATTAAGTTGAACCTCAAAAAAAGTATATATTTTTTTATATTTGCGGCCAGTTTTATTTCATATTATCTGAATAAGTTCCCACTATCGTTATCTGTCCACTAGTTCATATGTAATAACGTTCCATATTTGGATTATTCGTTTGTAACTGCCTCGGTGGCGCAGCGGTTAGAGGGTCGCATTTTAAAGCGACGGCTGCGCCGGAGGTCCCGGGTTCAATTCCCGGATCGGGCCAAAAATATGTAACCTGAGTTTTTCTGTTCAGAAATTCTCAGGGAAGCCCGAAGTTTGGAAGTTGGCGATGTTTCACCTCCGTGCCTCGGAAAGCACGTAAAGCCGTTGGTCCTGCGCCTGATCTCTCTCCGGTCGTGTCACATTGCTGTCGCATCGGGATATGAGAGTGAAAGGAATAGAGAGTGCACCAGTGTTTGCGCACACACTTGTGCACTATAATATGTCCCGCGCAGTCGGTTGGTCCTTGTGACTAGCCACCGTAGTCGAAATCGGCTAGGGGGACTATTACTATTAGTTAGTGCTTATCAATCGATGGTGAAACAAGCCTTTAAACGTATAAAAAATACAAAAGCACTTGTAAACATACAAATAACATGATAATGTTTTTATTTATTTGTAAAAATCTCTGAATTGACTTACACTGATTCTGTTGCGAAAACGCAAAAAAAAAACACTTGCTAAAAATACGCTTAACCCTTCAATGTCTAACGGTCAACAAGTACGAAACACGTACAAAACGACACCAACAAATGTTCTACCTATCAACAGGCGAGATGAGGGTTAGAACTTCATTTGGACACGATGAAGTGATTTGTGCAAATACGTAGAAATTGGGAGCGTTGATTATTTTATGTATATTACCGCAAATAAAAACTTTCTGATTTCTGATTTATTTTCTTTGAGCGTCGAAAGTAGCGATTTAGTTTTTTGGTAGTGGTCGTGCGTAGTTACATTTATGTTTTCCCTTGAACAATTCAAATGTGTGATCAAAATATTGACTAAAGCTAGCAAGGTTTCTAATATCATTCGGTTTTTTATTTCAAACTGTTTTTTTTTTCAATCAATTTCAAAATGTACTACATATTTTATGTTACTAGCTTGCCACAAGGTATATCTTATATTATTCGGTGTTTTACTACAACTTGTTTTTTTTTCAATAAATTTCTAAATGTAGGTACTACACATGTAATAGATTGTTAATTATTGTTATTGGCTAAAGCAAAAAGAACTTCATGCCACTCAAACTATCTATCTATCATCATGTACAACTGTTGTTTTGTATCTACTTATTACAAGCATTTTGAACGTATATACCTGTGCAATAAAAATCATTACGCTCAATCGATCCCATTTTACCAGGGATCATAGACTTAAAACGTATCCCTATAATAGCTTTCGTTTCGGGGGTTGAACGTAGCCAATTTCCTGTCTGTCACATCTTGCTTCATTAACTGAATAATTTATTGACCAGGTTAAATTTTAATGTGGACCGCGCATTTACAGGTTAAGAAGGGCAATCGATTTTGATAATTAATCAATCAATGCCTTTCAGGGAATTATTTTTATATTTTTTTCACAGTGCATTTGACGTTCATAAGTGTAATTTCATGACCTAAATTGAAAAAAAAGATTTTGAATTTGAATTTGAATAATAATCCATCTCTAGGGCACATACAAATCAAAAATTGGTATATTTATTAAAATGAGCGATTTTTACTTTGATACACGTTCAAATAGTATAGGCAAAGTAAAGTAAATTTTACTAGCTTCAAATACTTGCAAAGCTCATACGAAAAATCAACAGCGACAGTTTTTTTTTAATTTTAAATAGATGTCTGTATTCTTTTATATATTTGAAATGGGTTTGCTCTTGTGTCCAGATATGATATGATATGATATTTACGTCATGTTTCACAATGTCTGAACATGTTCCCATTAGCGTTATCTGTCAACTACATTATACAAAATGACTACTTTATACAATGTGAAACATCCGATGGTTATTGCTTATTAGTCGATGGTGAAACATACCCTTAGTGCTCTCCATTAACACACTCAAACACTCTTATATCTATTTTTCTCTTTAAAGAAGTATAATAGTAGTCCCCTAACCAATTTCAACTACGGTGGCCAGTCAACGACTAACCGACTGCGCGGGACATATTATAGTGCACAAGTGTGTGCGCAAACACATGTGCACTCTCTATTCCTTTCACTCTCATAGCCCGATGGGACAGCAATATGACACGACCGGAGAGAAATAAGGCGCAGGACCAACGGCTTTACGTGCTTTCTGAGGCACGGGGGTAAAACACCGCCAACTTCCTTACTCCGGGCTTCCCTGAGAATTTCTGAATAGGAAAACCCAGGTACATATTTTTTGGCCCTCTAACCGCTGCGCCACCGAGGCAGAGGCAAATAAGTATACTAAAGCGTCAGCAATACATAATAATAAAAATTCGTCTACTCCTCTGACGTCACAGCACTAACAGAAGCTCAACTGTTTAAAAAACTATCCGTATTGAACTTTTTAGGGGGAAGGGGGGGGGGGGGAGGGGAGTCGTAGCGATATCTAGACGAGCTTGCTCGGTCTAATTTGCCAATCGACGGAAAAATTCACTTGAATTCACCCGATGCTGAAGGGAACCAAGAGGTTAATGGCAATCTTTTTTTATTTTTTGTTGGATCATTAGTTCCTGGCAATCCTGGCTGGCTGTACGTTGTTGAACTACTGTACTGTAATCGAGCCAGTAAACAACTTTCTGATGCATAAATTGAACTTGTGAAAACTGTGTCAGAAAAGAAATCGGCTAAAGAAAAAGGCCTCGGTCGGTGGCCGAGTGGTATAAGCATGCGCCCGGATTGTGAAAGATACAGGGTTTGATTCCGTGTCTGAGTTGCTTTTTACAAATGCAATTTATATAATAAAGTTTGTATAGTGACAAAACACTATAAAACTAAAATATAATTAATGATTAAACGAACTTACCTGTACGTGAAGTTCAATCATAATTATACGAAGTGCTTCGTCCGAAGAGATTAGTAGTGCAGAGGTGGAGTCATTATGCGATACTACATTGTATTAAATATAATTTAAGAAATACTAATCTCGAGGACGAAGCACGAGTATAATTATGACTTTCTGATTGTATGTAGTACTGAGATCTTAATTAATATAAGGCAAAATCGTCATTTTACCATCATATTCAATCGTGGCCTAACGTCTAAAGATCTGTTTTATCATCGACAAATAAGCACACAATTTTATCCTCTTTATTTTTTCAAACAATTCAAGGTTTATGATTCCTTAACCTGGAGAAAGGTTCTTTAAAAAGCTTTCTAAAAAAGGGAATTGTAGAACTACAAGGTTTGGATTTTTTTTTATAACATTCAATAGTCCCATCTCGCATAACATTGTTCAGTACGTGCTCGAAATATCACCGGGGTCAGTCGACCGATTCCACTAACTTTCGACTCCACCTGACGAATCGTAATGAAGCTTAATATAGCTATGCAGTTTTTGATCGTTTTGAAATAATTCCGATCCCAGTCAGTTAGGTAAATGTAGGGAATTTTAAGGCCCCATTGCATTTCGAGCTAACTTGACGTTACGTAACATCTACATGTATTAACTTACTCCGCTGGCTCAGCGACCCGTACCGATACTATGGGTTTACAACAGTTTTACTCGCTAGCGACGACGTAACTTTTTGTATTGAAAATGTTAGTTCTGCAAGTGACCGCTAGGGGCGCTGTGCAATTTTCCAGTGACTTTCTTTACGTATTCGCTAGCGAGTTAAACCGTCGTAACTCATGGTAACGGTACCGAAGTGGATCTTGGCTTCCGAAACAAGATGACGGACGCCAGCGCCAGTCTTGAGCGATCTTCTCCCAGTTTTCAGTTTCAGTTCAGTGTTTGTATAAAAAGTAGAGTTATCTGTGAAGTAATTTGAGCCACGCGGGCTCAGTGCGAATTGGTGGAGAGGTGTTAACAAGGAAAGTGACTAACCAACGAAGGAAGTTGGACGAACAAAGTCGGGGGTGACCGCAAGTGAATTTTAAATTAATAGTTATGGAAGAGCGTGGCCTCCTGGTACAGTCATTTTATAATGCCTAATAAGAGACCACATCAATTAATTACGTTAAAAAATGTACTTGCTTACGTAAAAAAGAAACTGATGGCCTACTACGAAAATCGAAATCCGTCAAAACGATAATCGTTTTGCGGATCAGAAGCATTACGTAGTGAGGATTCCATACTAAAAACGTAACGATAATCGTATTGACGGATTTCGTTTTTCGTAGTAGATTATTTATTTATGATTATTTTGCTTTTAGTGGTTTTAACGTTGACATAACGTGTCTACATTTAAATCTAAATATCAATTTAATTATTCATTTCAAATGCAAAAGTAAGAATGTTACAATGTCCGAATCTTCCAAAAGATACCTAAAGCAACACATTTCGCAACGCTACAGCTCTGAAACACCGTTACACAACCGTCCATAAAATATACCTCGTCTCAGCATTTTCCACGAATAAAAAGCTAGTATAGAGGGCGCTAGACTCGCCGCACTTTGACGCCTTTGTCTGCCTATTGTTCAACGCTCGTGACAACTTTTGTCTGAAACTGTTATAAGTTTTGTAGCACCTCACTCTACTGGTTTGTGAAGCGTTTTTTTAATCACTTGAGAGAGAATGAAAGGTGTGCTCGAAAGACAATGTTGCGAGGTTTTCACCTGGTTATTGTGATTAGCTTTGGACTGTATATTATGAACATACAGTTATTTTAATGTTTAGTACCGTCTACGTCACAGGACGTTTAATTATTGACTTGTTTTGTGCGAATATGTTCGCCTGTTTCTGAAACTTTTTTATTTATTTAAACTTTACTGCACTGTAAGTTGTATAATTGGCGGATTTAACACCTTAGGGTATTCTCTACCAGCCGACCAACCGAATGCAGAAAGTTGAATCAGTGGCGGGACTTTTTCAATAACTGAGTGGGTAATATTAAATAAATTATAAAACGATAGATATCTATAGATACGAGTACCTACTAACTATTGCCTACGTAAAGCCTTTCTTAATAAATTAACTATAAAAAAATTTAGGTTTAATTAAAACCTAATCTTAAAATTACCGTTTGATTAGGGGATTTAAATAATTATCTTACACGAGAGAAGTCACTACATGTAAATACATGCTATGATATAAATTTCACAGTAGTCCAACAAGTAATTACGTACAATAACATAATTACCTATTACTCTGCCATCCCAACCTAAGTCTAAATCTAATTTAGGACCTCTATCATAAACCAATTATATCTGAAACATATCCAATGTCATGTGCCTTGTACACACCTACCGTAATATCTTGTTCAGATTATTATAGCCTAATTTTCAGTGTAATTTTCGTCCGTATTCTCGTGGTACAGCACTTGCTAAAATTAGAATTCAGATTTATTTGCTATAATTAGTAATCAATCAGGGGGCGTATTGCGATCCAACTTAATCCGTTCAATTCCGAGGCAGTTCAATTCCGACTCAGTGTAAACGAATATTATTAACACGTTCCGGGACACTACTCCAGACACAATAGATGTTTTATTGTTTTCACGCCTGTAGGCGGGCACTGTCCCGGAACGTGTTAATATAATAATATTATAATAATACGATAATGGTATTATTATTAATATTTATATTGTTATATTATAGTAATGTTATCAATATAATGCGAAATTGCAATAAGAATTGCTAATTTGACAAGTAAATCAGAGCGTTTTAAATGTCAAAACTGCATCGCAATACGCCCCCAGGCTTTGGATTGAAAACCCAAGGAAAGCTCAAACTAGTTACGAGTTTGCGCTTTCTTTATAAATTTCTTTTTAAATCATATATTCTTTATAAATTGTTACGCGTCCCATATGATCTCGTTGTGGTTTGACGGATTAAGTGCAAAAAATATTTTTTTTATTTTTTTAACTTAGCCCTGTAGCAGACGAGGCGATGAAAATCAGCAAGATGTGTGGTAGAAATAAAGCGCGAATCTCTAAAGTGAACGCGATGGCGGATTGTTGTGGACGCTTTCTGCCCTATCTAGGGGACATAGAACCATAAGTCAAGTAGTCAACAAACATAATGTTCATTTACAATGTCTAGATAAGCTAAAGTGTGAACCCGGACTGCAATTATGTATGTTGTAGTTGTTATAATAATGACTAATATGCAGGGTAACTGGTAATTCGATACACTTTTTTCGGTACTTAGATTTTATATTTTTCTATAATTTTAATGGTTTGAATTTTGATTTGAATGTATTTGTATTCTTTTCATTTGGCATCGCATATCTCCACTTAAGTTAATTAATGAATTTGTGTACACATGTTTTAGAATTATTGTCCTCCGCCATAGTAATAAATTCGAAATGTTTTATATTTTATAACCGTAATTTGTTATGTGTATCAATAAATAAATGAAATCTCTCTTGGAGGTGTAAAAGAAGAACTCATTTGCAAAATATATATTCATGATGTTCTCAAGTCAATAGTGATTGGAAGGCCCCGGTCATAATCGTTGTTTGGTATTCGTAACAAAAGGAAGAAAATTTCTTACTTTGAAACTAGGCAATTGGTGTGTCTGGCTATTATTTATTTATCTAAACCTAGTTAATATTTCTGAACTAAGTATATGTCAACACTACGACGCGTTTGGTGTAGTGGTTAGCGCTCCTGACTATTACGCCGGCCGTCGCGGGTTCGAATCCCGCAAGGGGCAAATGTTTGTGTGATGAGCACGAACATTTGTACCTAAGTCATGGATGTTATATGTATTTAAGTATTTATGGGAGACGCCCCCGTCATAATCGTTGTCTGGTACTTCGTAACACAAGGAAGAAAATTCCTTACCACGAAACCAGACAATTGGTGTGTTGTCTGGCGCATATATTTATTTATTTACTACAGTTACCTCAATATGGAAATCTTATGATAGCAATAATATGGTCGGCTGGGAACATATGGATTCAGTAACGCAATATTATTATGTTCTGTTATGCTGAGTTACTGCTTCCATGTCGTCAATTATACGACGTGATGCATCCTGGAGTGTCAGAATTAGTTATCATGTTCTTGTTGAAGTGATGTGATTAACTGAGAGCTATAAATACTAGTTCAAACAGATATTAGGATTATTTTCTAGTTATAACTCTATTTTAATCATGAATGTCATAGTTTTAAGCCACGATGTAATCTGTTGTGTTTTCCAATAAAAATAAAATAATAAATAAATAAAATAAAATTAGCCTGTTTTATTCAAAAGTAGTAAATACTGTAAATTATCCTTCTAAAAAGATTATCATGTTAAATTTTGCCAACAGCCGAGATCGTATGTATGTCTTTCAGTGTCAAAAAAGATCTCATGTAGTGCCAAGCTTCTTAACCTACAACCCCCAGCTTTGCTCCAAACCAAACCTGCCTCAAAATCTTAACAAACTGAACACCTCAGACTAAATAATGATGATGTAAGTCTGGCTGTCAAAAAACGAATGTATATTGAGTTTGATAGTTAAGTACAGAGAGCTTCTTCATCGCTTTGTTATCCGCCATTTTGTTTCTCGGTCCTAGTAGATGTGTTTTGCTAAACGTATCCATACAACCACACACATTATCCAACATAATTATCATTTATTGCTTAATATACACATTAGATAGATAGACAATTAATTACAAAATTAACATCACTTGCTACATATAAATGTGAACACCCAGTTAGGATACAGGAAGGTAAAGCCTATTTATAGGCAATGTAAATTGTGGAACAAATGGTCCTTAGCACGTTCCGGGACACTATTCCAGACACAATAGATGTTTTATTGTTTTCAAGCCTGTAGGCGTTCACTGTCCCGGAACGTGTTAAACTTTATAAATACCATATACATTTAAAATTAAATAACATATTACATACAAGTAATTTACAAGATCTATTGAACCGTAGATTCTAATCTGTAATTGCTATGTATATTGTCATTATTTCACAGTGCCATGACATGTTATTCATGTTGTAAATTTTCATGACTTGACTTTGTATTAATATTTGCATGCTAATAATTTGGCAAAACATGTCGAGCCCTGACCGCCGACTTATCGTAAGCGACATTTTTACGAAAAGTGTTTTTTTATCGCAAATCACGTTTTAAACTACAACGAACTAGGCCACATTAACAGTTCCCGCCAAACAAAACCATAATACAAAGTTACAGCAAAAGTAACATTTGTCGTAAGCATCAGTAATTTTCAAAAATTATAGTAACCGACAGTGTCAAATGTGATTGTATGTAATTTACCTGGTTAAAAATTATATCGTAAGCTCCTGCACTTGTTATCGCAACCGACATAGTACATTGAAATCACGCCGAAACGTAAATAAAATCATGTCTCTACAAGTCATTCCGGTGAAGAATGTGGCGTGAGCAGCATCTCTCTGCATTGTTTTCGCTGTTTAATTATAATTACCTGTTTATAACGACTATAGATTGCAAGAACGTCTCTGTACAAGATGTATGTTGCGCACTTAAAAGCGAATAAACTTCAGTCCGAAATATTGTCAAAAAGAGTATTTCGCCATATTTTCAAAACGGATTTTAATATTGGATTATATTTGCCCAAAAAAGATAAGTGCAAGAGCTACCCTGACCCGACACTACACTGAAGACATCCCGGACATCAGCCTCTACGAGATTAGGATGGCCCTAAAACAGCTTAAAAACAACAAGGCACCTGGCGAGGACGGAATCACAGCAGAGCTTCTGAAGGCGGGTGGAACACCGGTACTCAAAGTCCTTCAGAAACTATTTAATTCCGTGCTGCTAGAGGGCATCACGCCTGAGGCATGGAACAAAAGTGTGGTGGTGTTGTTCTTTAAAAAAGGAGACAAAACCTTTTTGAAGAACTATAGACCCATCTCACTCCTGAGCCATGTCTACAAGCTGTTCTCAAGGGTCATCATGAATCGTCTCGCACGTAGGTTTGATGACTTCCAGCCTCCCGAACAAGCCGGATTCCAAAAAGGGTATAGTACCATAGACCACATCCATACGCTTAGGCAAATTATATAGAAGTCAGAGGAGTATACCTCTAAATTATGCCTCTATGCTTAGCGTTTGTGTACTATGAGAAGGCCTTTGATTCGATCGAAACTTGGGCGGTGCTTCGGTCTCTTCAGCGGTGTCACATAGACTATAGGTATATAGAGGTGTTAGTGTCTTTATAACAACGCCACCATGTCGGTCCGAGTACAGGAACAGAATACGAGGGCGATTCCACTGCGAAGAGGTGTAAGACAGGGAGATGTTATATCTCCGAAACTGTTTACAGCGGCATTGGAAGACGCCTTCAAGCTCCTGGAATGGGAAGGATTCGGCATCAACGTCAATGGCGAATACATCACACATCTCCGGTTTGCCGATGATATAGTCGTTGTGGAAAAGACGCTGGACGATCTTGGCACTATGCTCGAAGATCTCGACCGAGTATCCCAACAAGCGAGTCTTAAAATGAACATGGAAAAGACAAAAATTATGTCGAGTTCCCGTGTTGTACCCACTCCGGTATCTGTTGGGAACTCAACTCTCGAAGTTGTCGACGCGTACGTCTACCTTGGACAAGTGATCCCATTAGGTAGGTCCAACTTTGAGAAAGAGGTCAATCGACGAATCCAACTCGTCTGGGCAGCGTTCGGGAAACTGCGCAAGAGCGTCTTCTCGTCTCAACTACCTCAGTGTCTGAAGACGAAAGTCTTCAACCAGTGTGTGTTACCGGTGATGACATACGGATCAGAAACGTGGTCTCTATCTATGGGCTTCATAAAGAATCTCAAAATCACACAACGAGCGATGGAGAGGGCTATGCTCGGTGTTTCTCTACGAGATCGAATCAGAAATGAGGAGATACGTAAAAGAACTAAAGTTACGGACATAGCCCTACGAATCAGTAAGCTCAAGTGGCAGTGGGCAGGGCACATAGCGCGTAGAACTGATGGCAGATGGGGGGGACCCTTCGACTAAAAGCGCAGCGTAGGACGTCCACCGACAAGATGGACAGACGACCTTGTAAAGATCGCAGGATCGCACTGGATGCAGAGCGCTCACAACCGGTCGTTGTGGAAAGCCGTGGGGGAGGCATGTTCAGCAGTGGACGTCCTTTGGCTGATGATGATGATAAACATTTCCAAATTTGAAATAAAAAACTTTAATTGAAAATTGATTCCTGTCATTTGCGCTTCATTTTCACGCAGATAAAATTTATCGTAGGGGTATCGTAAGCGCCAGAAGGATGAATAAATTGTTTTGGAATGGCGGGCAAAAACATTGTAAGCGACAAAAAACCTTCATAAACCAGACTTTAAAAAAAAATTCTTCCCCTAATACATTAATCTTCAAAAAATATTAACATATGTTAAATTTCTACTTACCCGCACCGTTATAGGCAAAGATATTCTGAAAAAACCTCCTCCTGTAAAGTTTGGTTTTTGTCGCTTACATTAAGACGGCGGTCATGGCTCGATGTATGTGCTCACTTTAACCTCTGTAACACCGTTTATACCGTGTCCAAATAAATCTAAATCTAAATCTAAATCATACATAACTGTAATATTGCACATATTATATACAATTTACAAATTATTAATACAGCTCTGTATCCTCAAAACTGACTTGGCGCAGGCATTAGCGGCTGAGAAATTAAATAAAAACCCTTTTGTAGTCGCGCGCTAATTACGCCGCGGTGCTGCGAACGACAAGAGGGGTAGATGCTGGGAGGTAGGAAACTGTTAGCCAAGAAGCAATTTTTTTTTTAAATTGCAACAGTAATTTTGAAAACCCCTTTTGAATACTAATAAACAAACTTACGGCCGGCTTCTGAAACGTTAATCAAATAATGAATTAGTAAACAGTCAGTCATAATTGTCAATCTGTTAAACTACTGTGGGTTGCTGAAAACCAATTCATCCTAAAATTAACTAATCGATTGCTAACAGGTAATATTTTTTTAAATCTGACAACACTTGCATAAATCAGTCACCTTCATTTACTCATCCATGTTTTGTTTCAGTTTAACGTATAGCTTTGTCCCTATTTTTTGACAACGACGTGTAATCTATTATGACAGATTCTTTCTTGTAACATTATTACAGACCAAAGAATTTTTAAAAACAAAATATTTATTTGTGGCTCAAAATATTCGTGTAAACAATATTTGTTTGCACAATGTTTCAGTGTTTTTAGTAAATGTAACAGGAATGCGTATGTTTTACTTGTGACATTTAAATTTAATCATTCAGCTGGGTTCCACGTTAGTGTATATCAGTATTATTATCCAGATTTTTATTTAATTACGATTTTAGTTTGATAAAAAAACGTAAAAGAAATACACTTTTGTATCCCAATAGAACTGCCTACATAATTTTTGTAACCTAACCCCGTAGTTCACCCGCGTAATTTTTGGGTCGTAATAATAGTTATGACTTATAAATTATAGCCTTTGTGCTGTTCTGATGAATGAGCTATAAATTGTTAAGTTTCATCAAAACGCATAGCGTAATTTTTGCGTAACATACATACATCCATCCTCCGAAACATTCGCATTTATAATATTAGAAAGATAGTGGGATAAGTAGAATGTGAGTAAGCATTGAATATTTACCCGCCTGTGTCAAAAGGAGGAAAATATTTTGGCTATGGTTGTAAATAACAAATCTTAATACCCAGCTACATACATTGAGGCACCCCAACAAGCTTAACCCATCGTCTTCCCCAGATGAGAGAAACACAATCACCACCTTCTTTATTTTGCGATAATACCTTCTTAACATAAATTTGGAGGATCACAGCATTTTCGTTTTACAAGTTATTTATTGCTATTTTTAAGAGAAGATGATTATAAAGTTCGATTTTCTTTGCTTGTCAAATATTAAAAAAAATAAGACGACGCGTTTGGTGTGGTGGTTGGCGCTCCTGACTACTACGCCGGCCGTCGCGGGTGTACAAGACTGTACTGTCCTCCGAGTAATTGTGATATACTGGGATCAGGGATTGCAAATAATACCACAGATTCAAAGTAATGAAGGGATTTTCGAGCTTTTATTTATTAACACAAAATACTATACATGTTTCCCAAAAACTGCAACCTTACCGCGATGTCAGAGCGTACAACGCCATCTCTCGGCAACACACAGAACTAATTTTACTTACACTACGGTTAAACAAATGTTTCCTTCGAATACTAAATGGACTGTACATACATCGGCCACCAAAGACAAACTACGGTTTGTTTTTTCATCAAGTATCGCCCACCATGGCAAACCAAAGCTTGTCCTTTTACAAATTGGACGAACAAAAATATAAATAAATAAACCACAATGTGTAAAGTAAGTTTGTAAACAAAACAAGTAACTTACTTATACTAAATTAAACAACTCATGACAAATATAAATAACTAATCAGAAATAGGTAAAACAGCAATTTTTGATATTGGTCTCTTTACCGTACCATTCTTAACCCTTAAAGTAACAACTCGTGTTATATTATCTTGCCCAGGGTGGGTAGCAATCACTTTGCCATATAACCAGCGACAAGCCGGTAAGTTGTCCTCTTTAACAATGACTATATCATTTATCATAGGTTCGGGGTTCTGCTCTGACCACCGATATCTATGAAAATATTTAGTTAAATATTGACGCGACCATTGATGCCAAAAATCTTGTAACATCCTTTGAGTGTATTGCCTACGCAAAGATGATATATTCGAGGATTGAAAGTCGATATCTGGTGGTGTGACCAACGCTTCGCACAACTCAAGCCTTGGAATTGAGAATTGTTTTAAGGGTGCAACCTTTGGTTTTGCTAATACCAAAGCCACCCGTAACTCTCCATCAGCAGAGCTAATTCCACGACAATACACAACAGCTTTTGGAGTGTCTTTGGAAACGTCACAGAAACCATGGAGCTCTATCTCATCGTTAACTCTTATACCCATCCATCGAGGTACAGTAATATTCTGCAACATCTTCAGTTCCTCACGGTAAGTCAACCATTCATTTAATTTAACTGAAGGCACAGTTTCATCCCAGTCTAAGCCTGCCAACCAAAGCCTTTGTATAAACATTTTAGAAATGATTATACTCGGTCCAGCCCAACCTAGAGGATCGTAAAATCGCGAAATGTCAGATATAATCTTTCTTTTGCTTACAGGTTCCTCTAATAAATCCATTTTTACCTTGTAGCGGAAAGAGTCATCGCTTCGGTTCCAGGTGAGTCCAACTATCTTTACTACTTCATCTGTTTTTATTTTTAGGTTTTCCTTTACAGCTTTCTCTCCCTTCCTTTCTTTTCCTTGACTTAATTGCATTTCTTTTAAAAGTTCCTGATCATTACTAGTCCATTTTTGCAAAATAAACCCACCTCTAGTTAAGAGTTCATTCATTTCATTAAATAGTTTTAATCCTTCTTCTCTATTCTCACAAGATGACATTAAATCATCCATATAAAAATCCATTGCGACTCTTTCAGCTGCTAATGGATAGTCATGACCCTCGTCCAATGCTACTTGCTGCAACGTCTTGACTGCAAGGTAAGGTGAAGAAGCCACACCAAATGTAACTCTTTTCATTCTGTAATGATCTATTTCCTTATTGACATCTTTCCTCCACAAAATCCTTAAGAAGTCAACATCTTCCTTATTAACTTTTACCTGCCTGTACATTTTGACAATGTCAGCCGTCAAACAGATCGGTTTGACTCGCCAACGAATGACAAGGTGCCTTAAATCTGGCTGCAATGTTGGCCCTACTAATAAGTTATCATTTAGGGATTTTTCGTTGGTGCCCTTGCAAGATGCATCAAAGACAGCTCGCAATTTTGTCGTTTCCTTGTCTTCACGTACAACAACATGATGTGGTAAGTAGATCGCCTTACTATTGTTTATTTCATCCTTTGGTACTAACTCCATATGATCCATCTCTAAATATTCATCTAATACTTGATTATAGCTTTCCGTTAGATTTTCGTTTCTTAAACGCCTTTCTAATGACTTCAATCTTTTTTCAGCTATCATCTTGGAGTTATCGACTTCTGGACGTTCCGATTTAAATGGATGTCTTACCACATATCTACCTTCGTGGTCTCGACTCGTAGTTTCAGCATAAAAGTCTTCACAACGTTTTTCCTCTTCGTTAAATAATCTCTCTTTAGGTAATGGGGCACTTTCTTCCAGTTCCCAGAACCGTTTCAGAATATCGTTATCATCGCTCACTTGACAATGTAATGTATTTATTTTTTCAGATTGACCTGCCGACCCAACGGCACCGGATATTATCCACCCGAGTGAAGTTGATTGCGCAACAACTGCACCTTGAGGACTCTTCTTAATACCATCTTGTAGAATTTTACTATATACCTCAGCGCCCAACAATAAATCAACACGACTTGGCGTGTGATATTCTGGATCCGCCAGAATAATTTCATTTAATTCCTTCCATTCCATCATCTTTACCTTTTCAAATGGTATAAGTGATGTTATGGATCGCAACACATACGCATTTACGATAATAGAAACCATGGGATCAACACGTGACTTTATTTCAATTTGAACCATGGATTTGGACACGAAAGTGTTTTCGCCCCCAACACCCGAAATTATACTCTTAAGAGGAGTTTTCTTTAATCCTAAGAGTTGGACCGTAGATTCGGTCACGAAAGATGACTGTGAGCCTTGATCCAAGAGCGCACGAATCATATACCTCTGCCCGTTTTTCGCTAAAGTTTCTACCAGCGCTGTGGCTAGTAAAACCTGACTAATTTTGTAATTTCCTGCAGAAAAACAAGACACAACCGGCTCCGCGTTTTCCACACCATCAGATGACTCCTGATTGGGTGTAGTAACTTTTGGTTTAACAACCTGATCCCCCACCGTACAACTACTCGTAGGATGTAACAAAGTGTGGTGTTTTCTTTTACAGATACGGCACGTTCCATTACTTAGACAGTTCCTGGCAGTGTGATTACTACCCAGACAACAAAAACAAATATTATTTGTCTGAACAAAATTACGCCTTGACTCAACAGATTCGCTACTGAATTTTTTACAAATGTTTAATTTGTGTTCTTCCGAACAAAATGGACATTTGACATTTGCAACATGCATTGATTTTGTTTTATTTATGGGCACATTTTTATTTACATTGCTAGACCGAGAATCGAGGAACTCAATTGCACGATAGCGCTTAGTAATAAAATCTTGAAATTGTTGGTACGTAGGCAACTCATCTGATGAGTTACAATTTGTCGCGTTAAATTCCCACTGACGTCTCGATTCTGGATCCAGTTTAAGCGTTAAAATATGAATTATAATTATGTCCCAACTACTAGTATTAATACCAATATTAGAGAGAGCCGCTAAACAATCATTTGTCGTGTCCATCAATTCCTTCAAACTACCGGCGGATTCATAAGTAAGATTCTTTTGACTTAATAATCTTTTTATAAGGTAGTGACTAATGTACCTCTTGTTATTGTAACGTTCCTCCAGCAACTTCCAACATCTTTCATAGTTGCAATCAGTGGTAGGAATGTTTGATAACAATTGCTCGGCTTCACCAGTTACATAACCTTTTAAATATAATAGTTTTTGTACATTATCTAAATCCGTGTTTGAATGAATTAATGACAAGAACAAATCTCGAAACGTACTCCATTCGGAATATTTTCCGGAAAAAATAGGTATATTCACTTTTGGCAATTTGACATTCATAGATTTTTTGGAATCATTATTGGTATTGTTCTGTTTCTCTATTGATGACTCATTCACTTTATTTATAGCCTTTAAAATAGTTTTTAATTTCAGCTTATATTCAAAATACAATTCCTCAGCTTCATCAAAAACCTCGCCTTTAAAATAATTACTATTGGTCGCTTCCATCTCCTCAGTAGTAATAGTTTGCATTAATGTTTTATGACCTGATGTGAAGTCCGACCAAATTTCCTCTAAAAGTTCCAATCTGCCCTCAACATATAATAATGTGATACGTTCTTTGGGAGTCTTCGAAAAATTAGTTTTAGCTTTAACTAGCCGACTGTACACATTATCTTGAAATTGAATTAAAGACTCCATTGTAAATAATCAACACAAAAACAAATTTTACTCGAAGTTATGCTAACAGTACAAGAACAAAGATTTCAAGTGAAAATTTCCTAAAAATTTTACAAGTCGAAAATCGATGAAATTTTTCTAAGTGTTTTCGATTACACAAGTTCTATGAAAAATCGGGCATAGTCTCCCCGTACCTCCGTTTTTAGCGAAATTATTCTAAGTCCTAAAATTACCATACAAAATCAAACTACGAACACAAATATTTCTAAGTTAAAATGTCTTTGTAAATAAAGTTCAAATTTCCATGTAATCTTGATGAAGTTTCGCGCACAACACTGATTTCACAAGTTGAAAGTCTAAAGTAAATAAGGTTCAAATTCGCTCACCAAAGATCTTCATTAAACGGTACTTGTACTGATAACTCCGTCTCCATCCACCAGGCGGCGCCACCTTCCTTGGCCGCTCTGCGCCGTACTGAATTTCAGCCAAACACCTCCTTGACTCCAATCAGCGCGATATCCAGCGCTGATATGACTGACGCTTTGTTCAGCCAAATGACGTCACGTTATCGATAGCGAACCACTACCCGTGACGACTGTTTCCACAAAAATCCTGCACTATTCCAAAGTGCCCTGCCGAATATCCGGCTCTCGAAGGAACAATGTACAAGACTGTACTGTCCTCCGAGTAATTGTGATATACTGGGATCAGGGATTGCAAATAATACCACAGATTCAAAGTAATCAAGGGATTTTCGAGCTTTTATTTATTAACACAAAATACTATACATGTTTCCCAAAAACTGCAACCTTACCGCGATGTAAGAGCGTACAACGCCATCTCTCGGCAACACACAGAACTAATTTTACTTACACTACGGTTAAACAAATGTTTCCTTCGAATACTAAATGGACTGTACAGCGGGTTTGAATCCCGCAAGGGGCAAATGTTTGTGTGATGAGCACAAACATTTGTACCTTAGTCATGGATGTTACATGTATTATTTATATGTTATACGTATTTATGGGAGACGCCCCCGTCATAATCGTTGTCTGGTACTTCGTAACACAAGGAAGATAATTCCTTACCACGAAACCAGACAATTGGTGTGTTGTCTGGCGCATATTTAAAACGAATATTTGTATTTAAGAAAATGAAATGAAATCTTCCAATAAAAATAATAGGTAGATAATATTAATACCCATACGCAATTAAAAAGCTCAATTTTTTTATATAAATTTAAAAATAGCAGCCGCATGTTTAGTTTTTAGTGTTTGTCGGTACAAAAGGCATTTGCCTATTTAAGATAAATCCCTATATAGGGAAATTTTCAGACTGAAACAATATTCGTTCAACTTTATGCCAAAATTCATCAAAATCTGTTCAGTCGTAACACATATACGCACCTCCACTTCTACAATGCTAGTAGAGAATGTAGAAGTCAATATAATGTGCAGTATTCTCATTTATTTATCAATAAAAAAAATTAGTCATAGAGAAATATCCAATAACTAGTTCCGCAATCCCAGATATTTCAAATTTAAGTCTATTATCAATACATATTTGCCATCCGAAGCCTTATCGATAAATTTCAACTTTAAGTCCATTTAACCCATTAAAGCCTTCGGGTTACTAATTTGTTGGTCTATAATAGGTAATGCCTACCTGACAAATGATAGTTTGGGTCGGTTTATTGTAAAATTAACAAACTTGTATTTTGTAGGGTTTCTGATAATTTTCATACTAATTATCTATTTAAAACTAGGGTTTCAGCATTTGCGATTGTAATGTTATTAGATGTAACGGACTAGATTATTGAAATAACTGTTTTGTTTCATTATAAATATACACACACTCATTTACATTGTGTGAAGTTGGACACTGTTTAACAATAATTATGAGAATTACCAGAAACCCTAAAACTTCTTTACTAAGTGAAAAACATAGCAAATACTCAGTTTAGTCTTTTTTTACCATAAAAGTTATAATATTCATTTATTGCCAGACTTTTCATATAAGGCATGATTTTTCGTCACAGCACAAATTCACTATTCATAAAACTTTAAAAAAAATTGTCCGTAAAATCTGACCAATCTGTAGTAATTTACGATTATTGTTTTGTTTTTTTTTGTTTATAGATAACAAGCTTTTGCCCGCGACTTCGCCCGCGTGGAATAGTGACTTCTTTCTCCCGTTTTTTACACATTTACCACTATATCTTTGCTCCTATTGGTCGAAGCGTGATGTTATATAGCCTATAGCCTTCCTCGATAACTGGACTATCCAACACAAAAATAATTATTCAATTCGAACCAGTAGTTTCGGAGATTAGCGCGTTCAAACAAACAAACAAACAAACAAACAAACTCTTCAGCTTTATAATATTAGTATAGATTAGTATAGATTTTATACCGAGTGTTCTAAGCCATGTATCATGAAAATCTGTTCAGCCGTTTTTTATGAGGGGGACGAAGGGTTTTTTTTATTTAAAATTTTATGTAGTAATAATTATCGTATACACAACGATATTTCTAAATACGTGACCTGAATGTAATTTTGAGTATTGTCTCTTTCTTTACTACGATACTAGGGGAAGATAGCAAATGAAATCTCCATATCAATTTGGGTACAATTATTAATATTGGGTCGTTGGGTCGTACCTTCGATAATTGTTTGTGCACAGATAGAGAATATTTGGATAAGACAGTTTCACAACTTAATCATAACAATTTCGATAAGGTGGACCATAAAATACTTTTGGAGAAACTGGCTTTCAATGGAATCCGTGGCAACCTCTTGCGCTGGTTTACCTCGTACATTTCAAATAGGACACAGAGAGTCGCAATCAACGGAGTCGAGTCAATCAATATTCTTGTGACTTCTGGTGTACCCCAGGGATCTATTCTCGGCCCGTTATTGTTCCTGCTGTATGTAAATGACATCAAAAAATGCTTTAATAATTCAAAATTTTTAATGTACGCCGACGACCTCAAAATATTTAAAGAAATTAAATCTATTAATGATTGCACTCTTCTCCAATCCGACCTTGACAAATTAAGCGAGTACTGTAAGGCAAACAAATTATTCATGAGTATCCCCAAATGTAATTGCATAAGTTTTACTAAAAAGAAAACTATTTGCAACTTCGATTACCGTTTAGACAATAATATTTTAAGGAGAGTAAGTGTAATTCGCGATTTAGGCGTTGTGCTTGACTCTAAACTCCACCTAGATATACATATTAACACTATAATTAATAAAGCCTATAAGATGTACGGCTTTGTGTCCAGGTCTGCAGTTAACTTTAAGAAACCTGGCACATTCCTGCATCTATACCGTTCACTGATCAGGTCTCAATTGGAGTATGCCGCGCCTGTTTGGAACCCACTATACAAAAAGTACACTGAATCCATTGAAAGAGTTCAGCGAAAATTTTTACATAAAGTAAACTTCATTTGTTGCCGCTCTCGCGTCCCTTATGAACATCTGCTAACTAAATTTAAACTCTTACGCCTTGATTTGAGAAGATTGCTCCTTTCGGTCATGTTTCTTTTTAACCTTATAAATAATAAAATTGATTGCCTAAGCCTTTGTAACAAAATAAATTACAATGTTCCCAGACGTGCTACGCTCAGAAGCACCCGCAGACACAGGACCTTTTATGCCAACGTCTGCAAAACTAATGCTGGCAAGCGAGCTCCATTGAACAGAATGTTGTCCGATTTTAACGAGCACTTTAACGAACTCGACTTTTCCCAGACTCCTTCCAAATTTAAGAAACTTGTCTTGGATATTCTTTCTACCTAGCAATATACAATATTCTTGATGTATTTTTTGAACGACTTAACTCTTTATGTATAGCAGCTTTATGAATGTATTTTTAATGTATTTTTTTTTTCTATTGGCACGCATTTTACCTCGTTTACGTTTGATTAATTCTGTAAACTTACCCGTGGATTACGTGGTGGGATGTGTTACCAATTATACATTATAAGTTTAAACATATTTTATAAGTAATTTTTGTAACACATTTGTTTGTAGTCCCTATAAATAAATAAAAAAAAAAAAAAATAACAAAAACTTTTCATATTGCCCATTGACCATTAAAAAACTGTTTTTTTTTTCATCTCTTCTAGACATTATAACGACACAATATTATCATTAATTTTACATATTTTATTTTTCACAATTATTTTACTTATAAAAGTCATAATTATCGGGACATAATTTGAAAAACATAAAATAGTGGTCGAATGGGTTAAATGTGACGTTTGCGATGATGACGCCTAAAATTTTTGAATGCTGCCTTTTTATTAATTGGAATAAAGGCATTGAACTCGTTTTCATTACTAATCAAACCTAGTTATGTAGAATCAGCTAAATTGTTTTAAAAAAATCTTTAAGATAAACTTGAGTTGCTTATATTACATAAATGTTTTTAACACAATTTTATTTTTCAAAAAGTCTATTCCAGATTACTAAGTCTATTGCGAGGCATCTAGGGTTAGTGTGCATAAAATTGGCACGTGCCTAGATAACTAATACAATGACGTAATACACTACGTTATTACACTGGCGGCCGAGGAAAATGGGTCAGTTATTTTTTATGAAAGAAGATTTCCTTGTTATTGCTTATTTATTACCATTAAGCTGTATCAGTGGAATTGAGCAGTTTCTTACTATGGTTATATTATGAGTTTTCTATAATTTCATTTATTTTTGTTCTTTTTTCTGAGAAGATCATCAGAATTATCTAGTAGAGTTACGAAGAAAGCAGTCCATTTGTAGAAATACATTAAGGTATTATGAAGGTAACAGACATAGCCCTGAGAATCAGTTAGCTCAAGTGGCAATGGGCAGGGCACATAGCGCGAACAAATGATGGCCGTTGGGGCTGAAAAATTTTTTTTAATTGGAGACCAAAGACGCAGTGTAGGACTTCTACAGAGGACCTCGCAGGATCACACTGGATGCAAAACGTTTGTGATCAGTCGCTGTAGAAAACCGTGCGAGAGGTCTATGTTCAGCAGTGGACGCTTTTTGTCTGATAATAATGAATGAGGAATTACCGGCGCTACGGCGATTCAACGCAGTGGGTGCCACGTGAGGTATTGCTATAATGTCGCTTACGTCCCATCCATCATCACAACGCAGTACCCCTGTCAGCCTCGTTTATTTGTCATCTTCTCCGTTTGCACGTGCGTTCTATTGCCGAACGTTGTTTCAAAGCGCATGTGGCATGATGCTGTTCAGATTTACATGGAGCACAATGAAGCGTCGTTGCTTCGACGTCGTAGCGTTACCACACTTTTTTTTTCGTTTTACCAAGGATATTCATCCTAAAAATAATACGAATGGGCTTTTTTTTTGCAATCAAGTGTATAACGTAATAAACCAATGGCGGGCTGTCGTTAGCAATGAAATACTGACAGAGCAATCCAAGCTAATACAATTTTCTCTAAAGCATTAATAATATTATAGCTAAAGCCGTATGAAATACATTTCAGAGCGATATCTTTATGTTTAATAACTTGTGTTATATTGTTTTCGAATACAAGTAATAGAGGATATTGGATATTAAATAATGAAATCCGCTAATGTAAATACTATTAAAATATTGGTTTTAGTTTTCAGACAATAATCTGAACGGAATTAAATTTCATGCATTAACAATTAATTATAAAATTTTTGGCATGGTCAGGTTAAAATTTATACTCACAACTTTTATTTCTATTTCATTTTTAGCTCCATATATCGAATTTAAAAACGGCCGTACTCTGTGATAATACCTTTATTAATATGGTGAAAAATCGGGCAGTGTACTTATTGCAAATTATGTTCACTTTTTTTAAACATATAAAATAGCCAGACATTTTGCCACGATTGTACCTGTTGTTATGTCACTTTTGGCGCACAAAATGTGCATTGATATTAAAATGCAAATAAAAACATTCAAATCGAGTTCAATTTATAAAGCCAAGAGCTAGACGCAGTCAAATCTATCTTCAGTAATTCCAATATTTAAATTCTCGAGTAATCCAAAAGATAAATCATTGTACAAGTAATCAAAAGTTGAACAGTTTACTAAACCACAACAGAGTTTAAACTTGGTTACAAATGTTGCCTTTTTTCCATTCCAAAAAAAAATGGTACGATTGCAATCCATGTCTACGGAAAAGAAATTCAGATTTTGGTAGAAATAAGTAAAAGGTGAGATATAGATTTACACTTTTTGGATGGGAATGGACTTGGAATAATATGACAACAAATGTTTAAAAAATAAACCTACTAAATAACAATTAAAATAACACTGTGAGTGTCAAAAATATTCTAGTTTTAATAAATCTGGCTGGATATTAGCTATAGCTATCCAACGCGGCAACGCAGCCAGCATCATAGACTCCTTACCACACGAAAATGGTTTCGTTTTTAAATAGGTGGGTTTAAAAAAAAAATAAGGATAGGCTACTTGTATTAGTAAAAAAAGCTTGTTTGTTTAATTAATAAAGTAAGTATCTATTTCTTTTATGGAAGAAAAAAACATATTTTTCGACTTTCAAGGTAGGTATTTCCACGTTTGTGCCCAGCTACAAATTGACTGACTGGACATTGCTACTTAGTAACGGACCTTCTCCATTCACATTTATTACAACTAAGCAAAGTGGATACAGTTTCAAATTGAAATGTCTTAGGGCTATTTAAGTTAAATTAAATTCTATTTAACTTGCCGCGATTATTTATCTCAAGTCAAGGTGTAATCTTGACTAGTCAAACGGAAAATCCGAAAACCGAGATTAATCCTGACCTATTTGCGGATTTAGATCGATTTGAGTTTGTTGTAGGTACTCTGATAATAATATTAGCAAGGTAGATAAAGTTTACCACTCTTGAAGATATTTATTTATTTATTTAAATACTTTATTGCACAAATCATGATGTAAAAATTTTAATGTGTACTTGATGCTAAAAGCCAGTCAAACCTTTAGGTCGCTATTTTAATATCATCATCATCATCATCATCAGCCTATATTAGTCCACTGCTGGACATAGGCCTCCCCCAATGAGCGCCATAGCGCCCTGTCTTCGGCTTGGCGCATCTAGCATCTACCTGCAGTCTTCCGCAGATCATCATCTCATCTGGCCATTATTTTAATATACTTTTTTATATTATTAGAACGAGTTTTAAGCACAGCTTGAGATACAAGATTCGAAACACAATCCCCATATATCGTCACTGAGGTATGACAGATAGCTTTTAATAGAGAAGCCCATCCCCCAAGACTCTCCATTAAATTCTGGTAATGGTAAGAAATGCTGTTGTTTGGTCGGGGACTGCATATTCAACCTAAGCTACTATATCTAGTGGTCGTTCACTATTCATCATCTGTGACCCCGCAAGTAGCCTACAAACCAGCTCTAATCTCATCATCATCATCACATATTCCAAGAATCAATAAGTCTCTAAAAGCTTCACCAATGCATTTGGAACAAAACACAATAAATTGCTTAAAAAGTTGAATCCTAAATCAGCGTTGCAACAGCAATAACGAAATCACCTAAATATTTATTATAACTTCATTCGCGTTACGAAGAAAGTTCTGCGGAAACAAACTGCGAACGAAGGCATTAAATTTCAATCACAACAACACAGTATGGCGACCTAGTTCCTGATACCGACTTATCTATAAGGCTGGCAGTATGCTCGCGATTTGTCGAAATTCAAATTCAAATACTTTATTTGCTCTTAAATAGGGTGGTTACAATAAATGTTGATGGTAAAATGTACAAAACATAATATGTAATTTAAAAAAAACTTCAGGTGGACCGCCACATTAAAAAGCTACTTGCGCTGTGCCGCCCGCACCCCTCACGCAGCCCGCTCTCGCCTCCCCGCGCACTCCTGTGCCCCGCAGGCGAAGTCTCAATGAAGTTATATGAACAATACAGAGTGTAGATTTCAATCTGTGTATACCATATACTGACCACGAATCTAGTAATTTTTTATTTATAAATAATTTCCACATGTTTAAAGTTTTAATAATTTTGCGTCTTTTTGCAATTGGAAAACTGAAAAGACGACAATATGCGGCTTAAAATGACTATGATTTTTTTATCTACGTGATGGCAATGCACATCATTTCTAGACAAATTGAGTAACTGACTTAAGTATTTAACTTTGACACCGTTTTTGTGCATAGAGTAAATATTAAGTATTTTATTCACCTTGTTGTACGTGATACTTTTTGCTAAGAAGGTAAAGAATCTATGGAACCACATGGTTTTTGTCATTTATTTATTTAACAAAATCCACAACACGTTACCGTGATTAGGCGCCTTACTTCCGTTTCTATACGCTAGAATAGGTAATAAACTTAGATATTAGTTTTAGACTGGCGTTCAAAAGTGTCGAGTTAGTTCTGAACATGTTATTGTGGAGGTGACAGGGCAACTTATCTGCCGTACAAAGTACGAACCTGCGAACTTTGTTACGGCCCCGGCCCTGTAATTTTAATACTTAATATCCTTTTCAGGGTGAATCTAGGCGTCACCCCCAAGCTAACTTAACTTTTGAACTAAGCAAGTAAACATTTCGAAAAATAATACATGAAAACAAATACATGTAGATCTTTACAAATACTTTCGCTAAATATCGTAGAGAGGGATCGAGTAGTTCTTAAGTTAAGGCACATTTTCAACTACCGCAAATATAACATTGTCTTTCATACAAATACTATGAAAAGCAAAGTTATTTTTGCTGTGTCTTTTATTGGCTAAGTGGAAGTAAATGGACCCTTAATTTAGTTAAAGTTGGCACGGAACCCTCAATGCGAGAATCTGACTCACACTTGGCCACTTTTTGCACACACCGTAAAATCTTTCAAATTTAAAGCTCCAATACTCGTTCCTCCACCCTGAATCATTAGGGTTGTAAGTATCAATTAGATCCCCTGAAGTTATACGTGACTTTCGCTGATTTGGCCCACGTCAATCAAAACGTTAATTACTGACCTCTTGAAGGAAGACTGGGATGATACTGACGGCTGACGTTTCAGTAATACGCAGGATTTGCAATTTTCAGCAAATGGTCTTCAAAAAAAATAAAGCCTATCAAACAATTTACAATTTGTATAATAATGAAAGAGCACATAGCGCGAACAACTGATGGGCGTTGGGGCAGAAAAGTTATGAATTGAAGACCCTTCGACCAAAAGCGCAGCGAAAGATGTCCACCGACAAGATGGGCAGACGACTTTGTAAAGATCGCAGGATCACACTGGATGCAGACCGCTGACAACTATAGGTCGACCGCAAAACTGAGACGTTTCTGACGTCACTTTTGTCGACTTTATTTTTATTTCCCTGCCAAATAATGTACTCCATAACATTGATATGAATTAAACGATATTTCTTTTACCCTAAAAAAGAACATTTGATTCATAATAAAAGTATGGAGTACATTATTTGGGAGAAAAATACAACAAAAGTGACGTCAGAGACGTCTCAGTTTCGCGGTTTACCTATAGTTGCGGTGGAAAACCGTGGGGGAGGCCTTGTTATTTATGTCCAAGACATGGGTTGATTAATTGAATTAATTATTCCATAATCCAGAGATGGTCTGTTAAAAAATGCTTTTAGCGATTGCATATTTGTCACTAAGCTGTTTGAGTGAAATTTATTGGTTTTTATTTTGACAATAAATAGTGTAATTTTTAACATCCGACGCAAGAAGAGAGATGTGTTAAAAGTTTAACGTGTCTGTCTGTCTGTGTATTTGCATGTGTATGGAACTGACACTACGAACAAATTTCGTGCCTCATAAATTGACGCCTCTTGTTATCAATGCATACGCGGTTCTATATTCGACACAAAATTTGAAGTAATACGTCAAAATCTTGTCATTGAGTTGCGCTACGCATAGCTTCAGGCATAGCTTCTACGTATATACGTACCGATACTACGTAGAAATAACAGCTCATAGTGTTCCCACAACTTACGAACGCACGCATTCAAGAACGGCCCATAAGATTCCATAGGGAATTGACCACTTTACTATGCATAGCGTGTTACTTCCCCTATAAGATCGCATGACCTGAGTGGAAGTCTCGACATTTTTACCTGTCAAACATCAGATGGCACTTGGAAAAGGATGAGAAAAAAATTCGTGATTTTATTGATTGAAGCATCTGTAGATACTAATATTGTAAGGCTGAGTTTGCTTAACGCGCTAATCTTAGGAACAACTGGATCAATTAACTCGTCAAGTATGTGTGAACGAGACACAATAGAAATTCCATTATTATGCGACTCCCGGGAGTCGTTTGATACCTGACTGATTAAAAAAGGTCAATTTTGTTTGATGGCTTATTTAGCGATGAAGGCTATATAACATAACGATGCGACGGGAGGGGACGGAGCAAAGTCAAAACGCATGAACCTCAGATCAGAGATTAATATTTCTATGTGTTTAAATAAAATTAAAACAATTATAAATATACTTCTTACTTTCAATTTTCAAATTAAGTATGGACAAGAACACATCAAGTTTATTATGCAATTGTAATAAGGATAAATAAATAAATAAAATTGAAACCTGATGCGCTGGCGACTTGTACAATCAATAAAACAAGAAGACACTTAAATTTTGTCTCATCGTTTACCGAGCGCCATCCGGTGACCAACAGGTAAAACTGTTTCGAGACTTCCACCACTGGCCATCGTTTCTCAAACTATAGAACAAAGCGATGTTATCTGAACTGAACAAAAGGAAATGCCCCTGAAATTGCCCAAAAAAGCTAACCCTTCAGAATTAATGGGCACCCCATTTGAGTAAAGTTAAGTCCATCGGACGGCCATTACAGCAACCGTCAAATCTACATCTGAATCTAACAAATGTATCCGATAGATTGATCGGAGAGGCGGTCACCAAAGATTTTGTAGAAATATATAGCCGCGATTTATTTGGGGGCTGGTGCAAGTGATGAAACGAAAGCGGGGTTCTCATTAAAGCTTCTAACTTATTATGATTCCAATTAGCAGAAATAACAGAGCGCAAAATGGTGATGATCAACTTTAGTGTGTGTTACACATGACAATCTGTCAAGTTAGGACCAGGAATGGACCCTTTCTCTAGATCACTGTTTGATTTAATTAGCCGCGTTTGATTTACCATTACACTGAAATTCTTTAAAAAAAAGTACGAATAGCAATTTGACTTGACGATCTGTTGCTTGCTTTGGTAGGTACCTAAGCCTCAGTGTGACATTCAGTCGCTCCAAGGTTTTTTTTTTACTAGCCGTTGCTACTGGGCAAAGGCCTTCTCACCAATCGACTCCCAGTAACTGATTAGAGTTTACCAGTCCTCGTGACAATTGTCGAGATCGTTGCGCCATCGCTTTCGACCTTCATCAGTAGATGAAAAAGTAAAAAACATATTTCTCAAAATTCAAATTGTAGTTTCAACTCAGAATTAAAAGACACTCTATTGTAACGGGTATCACTCGATTTGAGTATGATTTTTTCATGATCATCATAACTGCTGCCGCTTATTCCTTTAACTCGAGCCTCTAAAAAGGGTTCAAGTAATCTTACAAGGTCGTACGGTGTATTTTATTTGATTGCATGTCAACCAACCGTATTAAGGCTTATGTCTTACAAATATTGGGCCAGACAACCCAATTGATGAGGGTAAGTGACATTTTTATTCTGAACAGCTGTGTTTATTCGAACTTGGACTTGTAATAGAAGTGTGGTCTAGAATATTGATGCATTGCTTGCTGGTAATGCCTGAAAATGAGAAAAAATATAACTGGCTAATCATCAAATTCGATATTGTTGGGTGAGTGAGTGTGATAAAGACTGAAATATACGCTGTTAAACATTATGTCTCTACCACAGAAGATTTAATAGTACTCCTCCACCTTAAGCAACTTTTATTATATACAGAGTGTCCCGTAAGTAGAAGTCAAGTTGAAAACAGGGTGCTAGATAACTGAGACTAAAAATAAATGAAAGAAGTATTTTTTTTTGTTACAGTAGTCATTACAATAATTGAATTTCTTTTAGTATACTTGAAAAGTTATGTCAACAGTTTTTTTTTTTACTAATGACTGTCATTGTCCAGCTAGACTATCTATCTCTCGTTTTTGGCTGGAACTCTACTTACAGTACCTTTAGCACGAAAAACTATCGAATGCGTAAACGTATCGAGAAATGTCAAAATCAAAACAAACACCAGCAATTAGTTTATTTTTTTATTTTTTTTTACTTCAAGGCTTCTGGCCTTGCAAGGCATCTTCAGGTAGAGAAACCCCTAATTAAGCAATAAACAAAACACTCGAAAGAATTTTCTTGACAACTGTCCAATTCAGACCTTCAAACACTCCGCGAGGCACGGGCGGGTAGATCAAAACATCTGATACTTATCTGTACAGTCCTTGACAGAAGTGGTAACACGTGACCAATTAGTACAGCTCTGATTGTATGGGTATAGCCCTGATTTGGGGATGTATTTTTAATTTGTGCGGAGGGATGCGGATTGCAATAAGGGTAGATGTGGGGTATCCAATTTGTGATTGGTATAAATGTTGATGTTTTTAAAAATATAAGAGCGGAAACCGTATTTCATAAGTATGGGAAGATTGCTTAGACTCTGGCCCCATAATGTTAAAACTTAGAACCTGGCTTAGCACTGTACTAAACTATTAACCTACCAAATTGAAAATGTTGTCATTTTCACGGGATTCAATTATGGAGAAATACTTTACTAATTGGTTGAGTAATTTTAGTCACGGTTTATAACCACTATCTTGACATAATGCATGCACATCAGTCACTGATGTATATGTCATGTATGTATGATGTATTATGTCACATAAAAAATACTCAATCAATGAAAAAGCAAAGAAATCTTCTACACAATTTCACTTCCATTTTGATTCCCACAAAAGATCTAATTCATTCCCGAACCCAATGCAAACCAGAAAATAAATCAGGCAAAACCTAATCTGTCGACATTGGAATACAAATACGATTTCCCAACAAAAAAAAAACACTTAAATTACTTGGTTGCATTCACAAATCCCGAGGATTTGGTCTTTGAAAATAAATAGGTACCCGACTTGATCTAGAAGAATGTGTAGCCATACGTCAGTATAGGACAACCAGCGATTGGCTGCGGCTTGATAGGGAGTAGTGAGGGGAAAGTATTTTATCGATATCGATAAAAAATAATATAAAAAAACTGAACAATTTGGTTTTGATTTATAGCTAAACTAATGTTTTAATCACTTATAATGTTATATATTTAGGTGGTTTATAGAAATATTTAAGATCAAGACGTTATTTTCTGCTTAGCTCAAAGGTTTTTATGAAGATGATCGCAGGCAATGATTTTCTGACCCTAGATTTTCTGATTACATAAGAAGAACTAATTATAATAGCTGAGAACAAATACGTGAGATGTATGATCTATTTTAATCAAAAATAAATAAATGGAAACAATTTGATAAAGAGTTAGAAATTACTCTGTGGGAAAGCTTCAACACTAAGGATAAAACGTAAAAGGATTCACAGTTGTCTTTTTACAAGTGCAATTTATATTATTAAGTTTGTATGGTGACAAAACACTATAAAAACAAAAATAAACTATAAATTGGCTTTCATCATCTGACTATCTGACAACTGATTGTTAAAATATTTGTAAAAATATTTTCCTTCAGATATTGTGAGAGCAATTTCACAACATTGATGATGTCACGCAGCCTACGCGTTAAGAAGCGCTTGCAAAATTCAACAGGCCTGTTAATGTGACGGTGGCCGAGTGGTATAGGCATACGCCCGGATTGCGTAAGACACGGGGTTCAATTCCTCGTCTGTCACAGGTTCACAGTTGTCTTTTTACAAGTGCAATTTATATAGGATCTTCTGTCCTTATAAATATACCTTATTGTAAATCTAACAACTGTGCTAAAATGATTAAATTCAAGTTAAAAGTTAAATATCGATAAAAATAATCAAAACTGTGTCACATCACAAAAACCTCGGAAGCTGAACGGACTAATTTTATTGGTTGGATTTAGGAAGCTGCGATAATATACAGATTGGATGAGGATACTTACTCCGTATACAAGGGACTTTTTGAATAGGCTGATCCTCGTTTCTATTCAATACATTTTGTATTACATGGCGAATGAGGAAATGTATTGTCATCTGACTCTTATATGTGACTCTAATTAAAACCACTGATTTTTTAATAAAAAAAAAACCTTTATTGATGTAAATGTGCGGCTTAGCGATGTTGAGGTGTGAGACATAACATCACTAGAGGTACTTTTAATTTAAAATCTATGTTATCTAATTGTAAGAAAAAAATATTTACTTAAAAATATTACAAGTCTGTGCTACAAAATTTATGGTACAATTAATTATACAATAATAAATTGACGGACGGACTAATACGTATACAGTTGCAGTTTAAAACATGTAAATGATTTTCTAGTAAAGTCACAATTTTATAAGAATATCGTAAATTTGAAATTGTTTTTAAGAAAATCGATACTCTCTTAACTCCAAAGTCAAAAATGTTGGTTGATAACATGATAAAAAAAATATTCCCTCATCAACACCCTGTATTTTGACCAAGTGAAAGAAAAAGTCAGTCTAACATCGTACCAGGAGGTAAAGAAAAAGGCAGATAAAAGAAAAGAATGGCGATTACTCCACAGACAAGACCCCAGCTCTTATGTTGAAGAAGAAGACAACACCCTGTATGTAAAAAAGTCATTGACTTATTATTTAGGTAAGTATTGTGGTAATTTCTGCAATTATTTATTAATGTTATTTTTAAAAATTCCATGGCTTTGTGGTAAGGTTACCTGCAATGATGTTAAATATTCATCGCTTTTGTCCAATTAATAAATTAATCATTCTCATGTAACACACTGTCCTAACTCAAACATAACTTAAGTCCGATTAAAGTAAGGTCGGGTCACGTCCGTATTTACATAATTGTACCACGTACTTATATAAATTTTATCTACGTGCCGCGTTTTCGCAAATAAATAATAATAAATAAAGACAATTTCGGGTGAGTTATTAGTTTGTGTGTGACCTGGGAGATACAATTTTTAGCTCAGGAAAAAAATAAAAGTGTAATTAATATTAATTTCAGTCAGGGATGTTTCCCATTGCGGCATGGCGTCTTTTGCAGGTACTGTTATCTGCAGGATGCCGTTTAGTAGTATACGCGTTTTAATGCTAATATTCACACGGTCATCCCGTTTGCGAAAACCCGCAATAAACGATACCTGTTTTTTGCAGACAACCGTACCTGCAAAAACGTGTCGTGTAAACACATCAGAGCTTTCTGCTGTTGGGATCCAGTAATGCAGTGATTCCGCAGAACTGGACTGCCGTGGGAAACAGCCCTTAGTGATCGCGAAGCTGACTCTATCTGTTATTTAATAGGTGGTATCAATATGCCTGTCTGTGTGTTAATTTTCTCGTCTTAAATTACTGATTTCAAAAAATCTGCACTCAAATTGTCAAAATTTTCATGCACCTTAAATTACTAAAACGAGAAATGAAATAGTTGATTTTTGTTTTTATAGTGTTTTGTCACTATACAAACTTAATAATATAATTCATCTTAACTGATTGTTGAAATATTTGTAAAAATATTTCTATCTCGCAACATTGATGAGGTCACGCAGCCTACGCGTTAAAAGAAAGCACTTGCAAAATTCAACAGGCTTTTTGTTAATGTGACGGTGGCCGAGTGGTATAGGCATACGCCCAGATAGCGTAAGACACGGGGTTCGATTCCTCGTCTGTCACAGAGTCACGGTTGCTTTTTACAAGTGCAATTTATATTATTGAGAAATGAAATCATTATGTCGCTCTCTATTACCATGTTATACAATTTTAATGTACTAAGGGCAATTTTACCGTGACAAAAGCAAGCACCTACCAACGAATAATACAAGGAACGTCATTTCCATAACCAGAAATCATTAAAACATTGTGAAACAAGCTGTAAGTATTTTCTATTTGCGTTAAAATATGTAAAATGGAAATAAATACTTTTTAATCCTTTTAAACAAAACAGCTAGTTTACACTATTTCATCATCATCATTATCAGCCAAAGGACGTCCACTGCTGAACATAGGTCTCACCTATGGTTTTCCACAGCGACCGGTTTTGAGCGGTCAGCTTTCACTATTTAATTAGACCTAAACTGATTTACAATGAACAGAAGATCACCCATCAATCTTGAGAACACCCTGTTCCACTTTACTAAGCTACTGATGAGCCGAGAACCTTGGACATATCGGACAAAAATAGCAAATGCACTAGACACCGCTAGCTGTAGGTTAGGACACAATGGAGGACGGACACAATGTACCAGACGTAGTATGGCCTCGGTGGCGCAGCGGTGAGAGGGACGCATTTTAAAGCGACGGTTGCGCCAGAGGTGCTGGTTTCTTATCCCCAGGTGGGTCCAAAAATATATACCGTGGTTTTTCTGTTAAGGAATTCTCAGGGTAGCCCGGAGTTTGGAAGTTGGCGGTGTTTCACCCCCATGCCTCGGAAAGCACGTAAAGCCATTGGTTCTGCGCCTGATCTCTCTCCAGTCGTGTCAGATTGCTGTCCCATCAGGCTATGAGAGTGAAAGGAATAGAGTGTGCACATGTGTTCGCGCACACACTTGTGCACTTTAATATATACCGCGCAGTCTGTTGACTGATCCTCTCAAGATGTTTGAAGCTAGAATGCAAATCCAAGAATCAAACCTGCTGCATTCTCCTTCAGTTGCTGCAAAGATTAACGTAGGGTACGTTAAGCTGCACACCGCTTCTTACGTGGATAGATTCACACTATTCGTCTCTGACCAAAGAAAGTCGAGCAAATGAGTCCGGCCATAGTGTTTGTTACCGCACACATCTTGGTATAGAGAAGGTATGGATTCTTCAGAGGTTATTTCTATGTGAAAGAGTTATTATTTGTCGAAATGTATTTTTCAACAAAACAGCTTGCTTAAATTTATGCTGGGAGATCGAAATATGTGTGGATAAGACAATACGCGGTTTAGTTTTGAAATTTTATCACACGGGTCCCAAGAGAAAAAAAATACGGGTAGAATTAAGAGGGTATATCACTGCATCAACGATTTGTATTTTTGGCTGTCAGTCCATCTCAAATTGTTAACGATATTACCACTTGTATTCAGATCAAAGATATCAAATCAAATCCCTACGAGCAATGTCTATCAGTAGGTACTCAACTTACAAGTACGTATAACAGTCTTTTGGGTCCAAGGCTAAGACCTTTTGTAATCAGACATTACAAATAGACGTCTTTATTTCGCGGTCACAAAAAATACAAGTATCAAACAACAAATCGTTACAATATATCTCCTTATATTTTCAGACCTGATCATTTTCCTTTCTCTTTGTCCATCCTTTGGGCTGAATCGAAGTCGCAAACACAAAATTAATACGTCGTACAGTCCACGAAAAATGGTCGTGTTCTAGCGATACAGCCATGTCTTGAATATTTCATTCTGCCCGGTCCCTATGGGTAAGAAAGGTCAACTGCTGTCCTTATCCTATTGCAAAAGGTCGTTTGTCAAACGCCGGGGTCATAGAGTTACGAATTTGGGCTGTGGACGTGACGATAATAGGGAATACGCAAATTGTGCGTGTTTGTAAAGAAATATGATGAGTGGTGAAAAGTTTGGGGTGCGCGTTTGCACATAAGTGTGAGAGAGAGAGACATATTTTTATCCCATTTAGTGATACGTATGAGTGTTATTATAATGAACACAGCACATCTTTATTTCATCACGCAGTAAGCTGGGGTTCACAACTTTAATCGGAACTTGGTATTTTGGTATCTCTAGCGACTGATGGTGATAAAGTGGTTTACATCATTTCATAGCAATTTTTTATATTGCCCCTGTACCACTATTACCTATTTCTAGAAAATCAGCATGTTTCACTTACCACTACTATTAAGGCTATATTTCACATAGCAGCGCTACCAGTAGCGTGACCAGTAACATTTTGTACACGCATACAAGCTGCTCGCGCCGCCAAATTAGACATATAGAGATATGCACATAGAGATCTGTTAAGTAACTCTTTTTATACGTTTTATTGGTTGTGGCGATTGGTTACGACGAGTGGTTGCGCCTTCATGGTGTCTTGGTGAATATAGCCCTTAATGTTACCAATACATACAGCTGTGCATGCTTGCCTCATTCATTTCACATGATTTTGCGGGGGGTGTCAGTCTCAAGTATGCATGTACAAAGGGGCATTAAACATCGACATATTAGTAAGTCAATATCTTACTACCTCTTGGCCTTTGCCCTCTGCTATGACGCTGTGTTTTCTCATATTACCCGAGGGGATGCTTTAAATTTTAACCAAGTAACGAAGCCTGTAGTATTTATTGTGAACGCAATATTTTCGCTTTGATACCAGTCCTCTTTGATAAAAGCTCATTCTTTGCAACCCTCAATGGGATTAGGATTATAAAATCCGGTCAATTGAATAAAAGGTCTAGAGTCTGGGTAAATAATAGGCACGGCTTTTGAAATCAAAGATAGCATAATATTTGGTTTAGAAATAAAAATTTGATTGACCTATGAATAAAGATGACAATGCTTGAAATAAATGGTATTATTTCTATTGCTAGGCTTGGTGATTGAATGAGTGAATTGTTGACCGTGTCTATCTCAATAAAAAAATCTTTATCTATTAAAGTGCGTTCTGGTTTTCAATTTATGACCTTTCACGTTTCAAAAAACAAATTTCATTTTATTACTCTATTCGACAACTCTACGAACAAACAACAATATGACGAGATTTCTAAAATTCATAATTATTTTATAATTTCTCAAGTAACTATTATAAAGAGATACTAATCGTAGATATTTACTTGAAACTAGACGTCAGCCTAGTTAGCCATGCTGGCTTGATAACATCTGACAGCAAGGTTAGTCGCTTGCCTTGCAAACACCCCTCCGCCGATCCGCACTGAGCCTACGTGGTAGAGTATGACTCATTTCATACTACCTCAAAGTTAGAGATAAGGCCTTTTCCCAGTCGTGGGACGTTTTACTTTTTTCTTTACTATAATATTTATACCAAAACTTCTAAATTATTCTTAAAAATTATTTCTAGTGTATTTTATAATATCATTCATGAATCTTTAAACCTATTTACGAGATCATTATTGAAGATGACTCGTGCTTTAGTGGGTTGAAATATGAAAGTAGTGATTATTTCCTTAGTTACACCGTTTCAGACCACACAAATGACATTCAGTTTTTGTGCGTTTACCTTTAGTAAATAATAACGCGCAAAACTTGACACTAGTCACGCTGATAGCCAGCACTGTTAAGTGTTTATAAAGGTGTCTCCACACTGCCCGGCGGCATTTGCCGGCAACCGTGCCGCCAGCATGGCTGCCGGCTTAGCTGTCATGCTGCGGCGGCATATTGCATAAAGACAATGTGAATATACTTGATTAATTGCTGTCAATTCACTTATCAATATTCTATCTATATTATGCACCAAAATTATACGTGTCTGTGTGTGCGTGTGTATTTTAAATTACTCATTGATATTATACTATATAACAGATGGCTTTTCGAAGCTTGGTTAGCGAGAAGTTCATGTATCAATTTCAGCAGGTAAACGCTTATTTATTATTTGTTATAATACCGAACATGTTTCGGTGTAACAGACAGCCAAGTATCGCTTGACGGGAACGATGAAAAATCACCTGAAAAAACGCTTTCATTAGAATCCACGGGGGCAGGTGAAAAATGGTTGTCCTGTCGATGCCACGCACTTTCGATCCTGTTGACGTGTGCCCAATATTATAAAAAAAAACCTTTAACACTTACGCCATCAAGGGTGGAAAGGCCACCATTTTTATCTGTGATGAAATGTGCAGTTTTTACGGTTTTTTTTTGGTAAAGATGCCTTCTTGGGTTTGGCAACAATGTTTTTAGTGAGCGTAACCATCGCTCACTTAGATTCTTTGTATCTGAGTTTCGGACGGCTACTTGGCCTTGCTATTGTGTAGAAAAATTCGCATGTACATTATTTACATGAACATTGTAGTGGTCCTCTTTTTTGAACAACACTTTTTCTTTGACACTTTTTACGTGTCTAAAGTCTTATAGCAGTGGATTTTGAAATTAAGATAATTAATTGATTATGGTAAGGAGGTATATTTATTGATAAACGAATCAATCGTTTTATGATGTCCTTGATAGCCAAGCCTGCTAACACATCACCATTTAACACTTTCTAAAAATAAGCACCAACCCCTATAAATGACACTGCTAAAGCACTTCGTCTTCTTAACTTAAGAGCTGCGCTCTTGTCGGTGGAATTATGGAGTAATTGCCCCATCACAAAATTATGTGCCTATCTCAGTCATCTAAAATCAATACACCGATTATCAAACACAATTTCCTGCACACCCTGTGTCAATGAACTGCGTTGATAGCATTGGTCGCTGATCCACAGCAATATGGAGTGCTAGACCCATTTCAATTCCATCAAACTTGCCGCTGAGATTGTATAATCTGCCTATTTGCAGACATATTATGGGGATGATTCTGGATTTCTGCGTGAAATTAATTTCACCCAACTGTGAAGTTTGAAAGAAAGGCGTTGTAAGTGATTGTCTTGGTGTGCAATTAAAAAAATATGTGTAAATCAGTGGCTAGCTAGAGACTGACTATTAAAATGTGACCACAGAAAAGAGCGGCAATTTCAAAAATAAAAAAGTTAACTCTTTATTTCATAGACAAAAATGCTTTAAATACCTAAAAAAACTGCACAATATTGTAAAAATGATTTGCAATTCTCTTTTAAGTATATAAAGCATAAGCATATTGAGACATAGCATATGCCAATATCAAATGCCGCATTCGAATGCGGTGGTGGACTAACGAAATATTTTACGTATTTTCATACGAAACGATATTGAAGTTCATCTTCGTCCATCTAAATTTACAAGCAAACATTTCCGAAATACTCAATGAGAGCTATTTTCAGGAAATTCACAGACATAAAAATATTTCAGCCAATACAAAGTTGGAGTACAGCTAAGACTATACATCACTGTGTTTACTGTGGTTATAACAGAGTAATAAAACAAACCCTCACCGAACGAAGCTCTTGGATGGTGCAACGCCAAATTTATCTCCCGACACGAAAATAGCCCCCAGTTTGTGAACCCTGAATTATTGAGTTCGGGTCCTATTCAGTTATTACAAGTCTACTACGTTGATGCGATATATGAATATAAAAGTATATAGAAAGTTAGTAGACAAACGTAGACCTACTCGTACGTTTATCACTTAAAAACGTTCCGGGATAGTGAACACCTATAGGTATGAAAACAATAAAACATCTATTGTGTCTGCAATAGTATCCCGGAACGTGTTAACAGATTTATTTCGCGCATAGCGCCTGACGTTATTAAAATAAACGTGCTCAAAATGAATCCGTAGTAAATACATGTCAAACTGTATCTTTTTGCTAATAACCACCTAAGAGTATCGTTTCCCTGTTTATATAAATAAATTTAAGTTAATTTAATTCAGGCTCAATGACTTTGATAGCAGTCATAAAATTGATAACAAACGCAGTCGTATTTTGAGACAAATCATGCAGTGACGCTGTGTGTTGTTTCACAGCTTCATAATTATAATTGTCAACAAATAGTTATTATTGTTCTTACAGCAAGCTTTCAGTTTTGGCCCTAATTAAATAATTTATGTGTATTTTTAACCCCAGTGTCTGTCTGTGGTATAAACCTAAACGGATGAATCGATTTTCATTTTCGATTTAGTTTTTTATGTCTTACTTGTTTTTATCTATAATTATCTTAGCTTTGTTTCATAACTATGTTTTGTTCATATCTATGTTTATTTACGACGGCTTTTTTTTATTAGTGTTATGTCTACATGAGTAAATGAGACAACAAGCATAGTGAAAAGCTTATACACATACCCAGAATAGGTTCCCTGGTCCCGCGCCGCGCCGCAGTAAATAACATCGATGCTGAGACATCGATTGTTCAGAATCGATTGCGAATCGATTGCTTTTCGATGTGTGAATTAATGAGAGCAAACAGCTATGCAGTGTGAGGTGATTACATTTTCATGGGTGCAATTGGACACTGCCGTCTACTTGTAGTATACTATATTTACATACACGTTGGACTCAATTCTCGGCATGCGTGGACAGAAACTAAGGGCTGATTTTTCAATAGTCAGATAAGAATATTCGTCGAACAAAATACAATACGGCTAATTTGGTAACGTCACCTAATTGTTAGCAATCATAGGTAACTGTAATTTTTGTAAATCTGTCGCTTTGTAATTTATCAGATGAATTTTATCTGACCGTTGAAAAATCGGCCTAAATCGGTTAGAACTAATAAATTGACTTTTTATTTTTTTTAAAAAGGAGACTGACTACGATTCAAAGAAATCGTCAAACTAAACAACTGACAGTAGCTATTGGTGGCCATCCACATTGGCCGTGCCGCCGGCTATGCCGAAACGGCACTTTCCAGAGTATCCGACATGAAACTTTGGAATTCATAGACAGCGGAGACATCAAGAGGCCACCGCTAAATTGTCTATGGGCTACAATAAAAAACCCATTTTTTTATTTTTCTGTGAAAGATGTTTAGTTTGACGTTTCTCAATCCATTTAGGCCCACTTGCGCACGATGATTTAATCCAGGATTACGCTAACCCGGGATTAAATCATTCTTCTGTCTTTGTCGGTTTATTTGACGTTGACAGATTTAACCCAGGTTTATATATATCATCGGTTAAATCGTCGTTGATTTAACCTGGTTTAAATCATCATTCTGTCTCCGTCAGTTTATTTGACGCTGACAGAGACAGAAAACAGATTTTGTCCATGATTAGCGTAATCGAGGGGCAATTGTGAAGGCGATCGTATTCATTTGACAATTCAAAACGTACGATATCATCTGTCAAACCTTTTGTTCTTTGCCGTTTGACAGATCATACCTTACGTTTTGAGCTGTCAAATGAATACGATTGCTTTACACAATTACCCCTCTGGTTTAAATCAGCATGCGCAAGTGGGCCTTAGTATCTTGATCACGATGCCTCACAAGCCAGCTAATTATTTCAGTATATGCCTGTGTAAAAGTAAATATTTAAAATAATATTTTAAATAATTACTTTTGATTTAATAAAATATAATAATGTAAATACTAGAATGATAATAAGATTGGATTGTAAGATGACCTATTTGACTAACATAACAGTATTGTAGTATGACTGCATTTGTTTCTGATCGATATAAATGAAGATAGCATTGAATGTTGTTCCTCATAACTCTACACGTTGTTCGTAACACACTGACTTTGTTACAATTGTCTCACGATTCTGGGTATTTATATAAAATTACTGGATGTGTCCATTAAAATCATAAAACAAAATTTTATGTTACATTTGATTTTTATTTTAATTAATTCAAAAATAACACAAAGTGTCAAAGGTGTTTTATAGCCTTCTCTACTAAATAAATGAAGATTGAAATTTTATCTCTAGAAAACTTTTTACAAAATCCGTTGCGTGCGTTTGCATGCGTTTTCTCAATGTTCTTTGTTGGCTGTTAAATATTTTTAATATTTATTTACTTTCATAATTGAATATAAACCTTTCTTGTTTTAATTTTGTTAATAATTGAAGAATAAGCCATTTAACGCATTTTTATTCAAACTTTTAAGACTTTCTGAGATTAGCGTGTTCAAACAAACAAATTGTTCAGCTTTATTATAGGTATATTAGTATAGATGTAAATAAATATCTATACTTATCTATCTACATATTAATAAACATGTACCTATAAAAACCATTGTGTATAAATAAGTATCTTAAGGATAGATAATTATAGATTATTATCTGTAAGTAAGTCACTTCCAGTTACTTTATAAAAGCACAAAGAATAATTTGCACTGAATATCTTTAGATAACGGCGCGCGCGTGTGATACTGTGATCGTGTTTATACCTTTTTATACCATTTTAATGACAAATGGTATTTAGATAACTATGTCAGAGCGTTTTTGCGTTATTTAGCCCCTTCTGCGCGTGTGTTGTTTCAACTGTTATGAACTAGCGTTGATTGCAAAGAGAAACAATAACTTTTTTGCATGTCGATGGTAAACTGACTGAGGTAGCGGGCGGTTAAAAGATAAAGCTTAGTTGACGCAGACATTGTAATGATCAAAAATAATAATGATGCGTATTAAGCTTAACCTGTAGTAAAAAAATATATTAGATTATACTCGTAAAAGTATGATAGATTGAGAATAAATAATTAGTTGGGAATGTTCACAAATAAGCTATTAAACCGACTCCTGGGTCCGTTGGGTAAAAACAAGATATGTGCTTGCCAATATCCTTTTTAATTATATCATTGGTGCCTGCAGATAACAAAACAAAATCATATTTCGAACTACAGTACATTAAAATACTTTGTCTTACTGACAAACACCAACATCCAAAGCAGACAGAAATGTAATAACCCAATTTTGGCCGAAAACCAACAGAGCCTTGTAAAACAGAAGGCATTCAAGCAAAGGTAACCATCACAAATGTGGAATTCGAAGCACGCCGCAGCACGTGACTGCGATGCTGTCGAAAATCACTGCAATTTTCGACGATCGCGGCCCGAACTGACATGACAATGTGCAGCCAAAGAGACGGTAATGACATAACTCAAATGAATGCAGAAATAAGCCCTGGGCATCGGATGAATGTGACGCTAAAGATTTAAACTCTTTAAAAAATACCATCATTTCAACAGTCATTATCATCATCATGATCATCATCATTATCAGCCGAAGGACATCCACTGCTGGACATAGGCCTCCCCCCACGGCTTTCTACAACGACCGGTTGTGATCGGTCTGCATCCAGTGTGATCCTGCGATCTTTACAAGGTCGTCTGTCCATCTTGTCGGTGGACGTCATACGCTGCGCCTTTGAAGAATAACTATGGTAACGGACATAGTCCTGCGAATCAGTAAGCTCAAGTGGCAGTGGGCAGGGCACATAGCGCGTAGAAGTGATGGCCGTTGGGACAGAAAAGTCCTAGATTGGAGACCCTTCGACCAACAGTAAGTTTGCGAAATTGAGACCTCGCCTGCGGGGCAAATGGGTGCGGGGGGAGACGAGTGTTGTTAGTGAGCGGCGCGGGCGGGCGTTTCCGCGCCGCCCACACCCCGCGTACAACCCGCTATCGCCTCCGCGCCCCTGTGCCCCGCAGGCGAAGTCTCATTGAAGCGGTTTAATTATAGTAACCAACCTTATTTAAGAAAATTTAGAGTATAAGGAATATAACACTTGGACAATACATGTAAGTAGCCCAGTAACAGTATCCGCAAGAGAAATAAGACGCTGTCTTTGCTGTCAAGTAGTTTGCGTAAGCCGATGTGGGCCTAAATTCCGCTAATTGAGTTGTCACTGAGTTGTGCATTAGTTGCATGCACTACGAGAATACAATTGATAGATTCTGACAGCGGCGTGTCACCTTTCAATGCTGCTGACTGAAACACACGATGTGTTACAATAACACTACTGAATGGTAACTGTAGTACAACAGTAGATGCCGAAAATATGCAAATCGGGGGGCTGACACCGCGGCGCTGCGCGTTTTTGATTTCGTTTGATATAATATCAGCTGTAAAATACCTATAACAAAGCAATAAATGTCATTTTCCCTCCCTTTACGTAACGTGCTTCCGTATGTCTGATGTCTGTTTGATGTCAAACCTTTGCCGTTTCATTTACGAGTAGATAGATTTGCTTGGCGTCGGTATTTTTTTAAGATTAGTAACTCGCCACTCGTATGAAGCCATATGTAAAGAGCTAGCTTACTATTATTTAAACTAAGACATTTCCAAATCATCATCTAAACTAAAAGCGCGAGCATTAACAATGGCTAGACCATTTTCGCTCTACATTCCTAAATTAATCAATTTACTTAGCATTCGCCAGCAAATATTAGTTGAAATGCGCTCGTGTAGAATTCGCGTAGTCTGGTCTAGGCTTAATTGGATCGCGTGTAAGGGCAGCAACACACTAGGGGCAGAGCTTATAGCTCGCTCGATACTGCGTGGCAGCTAGGGTTGTAAACGATTTTTTATAAATTTTTTTTATATAAATTGTACTTGTAAAAAGACAACTGTGAACCTGTGACAGACGAGGAATAGAACATCGTGTCTAACGCACACAAGTTAAGAAGCACAAGCACAGCACAAGTTAAGAAGCGCTTGCAAAATTCAACAGGCCTGTTAATGTGACGGTGGCCGAGTGGTATAGGCATACGCCCGGATTGCGTAAGACACGGGGTTCAATTCCTCGTCTGTCACAGGTTCACAGTTGTCTTTTTACAAGTGCAATTTATATTATTAAGTTTGTATGGTGACAAAACACTATAAAAAACAAAAATAATCTAAATATTTTTTTATTCATAATGCCTAGATATTTAGCTACAATCTCTCCACATTTCATGTCTTTCTGGTCACAACATGTTAATTATCTTTTAGAAAACGTCAAAATTATATAACTTTAAGTGCATTGCTGTCACTCAGTCCTCAAACTAAGTACTCCGGTCTTGCTCTTGCTCTGTCTAATCCCAAAGTTAGTAGATAATGCACTTTAAATGGAAAACAGAAACAACTATGGTATCACTGTCAATGTCGTTAATTATTTTAAATATCTTTTCTGGCCTAACAACGAAGGTTAAAACAATCATAGGTTTGGAATCCGACAAGAATTTGTATTTTTTAATTCGTTTAACTAAGATCGTCATCGAACACAATGATTTTACCAGTACACAAGATAACTAAGTATTTTATTTACATATTTGTAAATAAAAAAATATCAGAAACATTTTTAATACACAAAATAACTAACACGGTTATTTATTTATTTTAAATAAACTAATTTGTTTTTTTTTTAACTTTTGGCAGCCCTATCCAACTCGGGGCGTCTCACACGGGGCATTAATTTGCATTATACTCTCCGCGGTGCATACCCTTATAAAATGTGGTAATGGACAAGCTTATGTGCCATAAAGCGTTATTTCGCATGAACTCTGAGAGCAGTCCCGCTGCTATATCTGATGAAACAATTAGCGCACGCGCACGGGATTTTCGACTTTAATGCTTAGTCTGAAGTTTGACTGGTTTTGCTTAATTGAGTTAGATTGTTAAGTGATCCATATAGATGGTTTGAGTGTGAAGTTTGTTCGGATTTTGCAACGTATTATGTTTCACGCAATTTTCATAAATAGTTATTTAACTACAAAGCTAATGGGTACTTTATCTTTACTTAATGCACTACATTACTGTTAAGATTAATTAAAATAAATGTTGTCCTTACTCACTATATGTATCGTGGTGTGGATGACCATTATAGTCTATGGTATTGAGGAAGTGAAACTTACCTTTGTAAAAGAAAATAAATTAAGTCTCTGGCCTGAACTCGTGGTTAATTATTAATCTTAATTATTACTCCTTAAATATATATTTTTGGAAAAACAAAAACCTCCTAAGACTGCCATTATCATTACATCTCATGTAGGTAAGGTCCACTTGCGCACGGTGATTTAACCCAAGATTACGCATATCCAGGATTAAATCATATTTCTGTCTATGTCACTTTATTTGACGTTGACAGAGACAGAATGATGATTTAATCCCACTGAATAGATAAATAAGGTTAGAAATGCCCCTGTCAGTGCAGCAGAGGTGAGCTAGTTGTGAGCATATGCATGAGCAGAACTTCATTCGCGTGACAGGAGCGTTGCTGTAATATTCGGCAAGAACAGCGATTTTGTTGCACCAAGTATCAAAAAAAATATTCATTGATGACTCTGCACGCACATTACTAACACAATTGCTACCTTAGCACGCAATGTATCGCATCCAATTTGCATGGTTCGCTTGCGTTCACAACGATAGGGATGTAGCTCACGGCACAGTAAAAATATCGATAAATGGTAATTTCCCTACTGATGTATTAAGAGATTAAAACATGATTAATTAGTAAAAATAAATATTGTTTAGTAATTATTTATAACAAACTAGCGCCCTCCCGCGACTTCGTTCGTGCGTCTAAGTTTTACCGTTCCAATAAATCGTAGAATTTTGTGTAAGCCCATTCATACGCATTACTACTTCTATAGTATAATATGCTATCATATCATAGCTAATATGCTATCTAAAAATGTATGTGACATATTTTAAACCAGACGAATAGTTTCTGATATTAGCGCGTTCAAACAAACAAACAAAAACATCCAGCTTTTTAATTAGTATATTTATATATTATAAATAAATGTAATGTATGTATTTTACGTCCCTTGACACAATACGTAGACCTGGCTTAAATCGGGTCTGAAATTTTTTTCTTATTTTTTATGTTGCATGTCTTAGTTTTAATTTTTCTTGTTTGCTATTAATCAAAAAAAGGTTTTTCAAACTTATACGGGGATATTATCTTTTTATTAAACATTATTGTCAATTATTAATTCTTTCGGATGCTTGAAAGAGTAGGCTATTGCTATTGTGCCATGTAGATATCTACCCTATCATAATCAGCAACACCTAAAGGCCGTTCCCACGAAATGTTTGCAGAAAAGTTTCACATTGAACATCCTTCGACAACATCAGAGCGTGGATGTCCACCGGCAATATGACCTTCTAAAGATTGCAGAATTGCATTGGACACAGTAGACCGCTTGCGACCGGTCGCTGTGGAAAACTGTGGGGTCTATATAACTATTCTGTTGAAACAAAAAAAATATATTAATAAGCTCTCTTCTTGAGAGCAACATTAATCACAAGCATGTGTCAAAACATTGCGTTTCCAGTCATGTCAAATTATTGTCAAAAATAAAATAATAAATAATATGTTAATATCAATTTATTTTAATATTATTTTTATCAAATTATTAATGTTAAGCAATACGTAAAAGTATTAAGTTTATCTTTTTCAAGTAAAGTATAGCAACACTATTATTTTTCTTATTGTTTTATTTATCGGAAGGTAATTGTACAACCCTTTGATGCGATCAAATGTGCCGTAAAATTATACAAATACGCAAAAGTAAAATCTTATGGTTTTTTTTCAATTCATATTGAAAAAATACATTACACCGGTAATTGAAGTTATCGATATCGATCGACCTAAAATATCGACTTTTACCACAACGTAGTATTTTGACATTTAAAGAATGAACGTAGCGGAATGATGATTGATAGTTCCACTGCTAGCAGCTCTGTGATTGGTAGTTGGTTTTACGTACTAATCACACCAATCACAGAGCTCCCAGCGGAAAGTGTGATTGGTTTGTGATATTGATGCGTTGATTCATTGATTGGAGCTTTTGGCACTGCAGCAACAACGCCGTACCGCCCACCGGCGACACAGGTTCTCATACAAACGAACTGACAGAACGTTTCTAACCTTATTTATCTATTCAGTGTTTAATCCCGAGTTAGCGTAATCCTGGGTTAAATCATCGTGCGCAAGTTCCACCAAGCCATGTGGCTCTCTTCCAGAATGTTTTTTTTTTCAAATCAATCATTTATTTGCTTAGAATACAGTATACAAAAGTAAGTATTAGGCAGTACTAGGTTTAAACCAAGCACAAAGATTACCCATCCAAATAGATACCTAGTATTCTCAATTAATGAAATGTCGTCATTGTGAAATATATTTTTTAAATGGTCGCCAAATATTTAAGCACGGTTCTATGTTTTTGTAAGGAGTTTATGTCATATTATGTTTGACGTTTATTCAATGCAATAGTCGTCAAATACAAATCGTTCATCATACAAGAAAAATAGCATTGTTACATTTATCTACATGTAAGCTTATGCTACATAACCACGTATACGTTCATATAACTTTGTAATACCATGAATGTTATTTTAATTAATTTGGCTCAACCCCGATATAAAGGCATAGCTGTTTGGAAGTTCCCAACAAATTATGATGTGTAAATTATTATGAAACCACAGCATGCGGGCTTAAAATATTTGTATGAGTTGTATTGTTGTATCTTTAACTTACGAAAATATAACAATATTTGTCGTCAATTTAAACCAAATTCAAGGGGGTTGTTGTCAATCGAGAATAGAATGCAGGATTTTAAAAAAAATAAATAATAAATAAATAAACGTTTATTGTTCCACTTCAATTACACTAATTGTAACATAGTAGTACACCAGCAATCAGCAAATAAAATTTTGTACGTTTTTTTTTCCTGTTTTTTAGACGGGACTCAAATCCACCCACTTGAATTTGGCACGTACTTTCTTACACCCTGTGTATAATTTTAGAAATCCGTGGACATCTTTTCATAAAAATACTGTTATTCTTTATTATACAGGCTGTAAAAAAAGTAGGAGCCAAATTCAAAGGGGTGGGTGGTTTAAAGTCGAGTCTAGAAAACCGGAAAAAAACTTTTTATTTTTATTTTCCTGTATTCCAAACTCGATTGACAAAATCAACTCGTATTTTTTACAGCCTATTTGCCTCTAAAGTCAAGTAAAGTAAGTTAGCCTGCAAACTTCCCTCTACTGGGCAAAGGCCCCACCTCAAGTATGAGATGGTTTGAGTCATACTCCACTAGGCCTTCTTATATCAACCGATACAAGCCAGACCAACTGCTTAACGTACCTTTCGAAGCACGGAGATGCTCGTGATACACGTCACAAGTGTGGTCGGAATGGTCACCCATCCAAACACGACCGCGTCGTAGGTTGCCTAACTTCGAGCACAGCGAAAGTTAATAAATTTTATGCTTGTATCAAAGAAAGCATAGTGACATTAATTAGAAATCAGACGTTTTATTTCTAGGCAAGTATTCTAAAAATACCAAGCAGTCTTAGTGAAAAGTCAGCCGTAACTTTCTCCCTAGATAATGAAAATTTACAACGCTCTTTCAAGGAATTCCTAAAAAAGCTCCGCCCACCTAATTCTTAACCCTGTATCGTAACTTTATGTTAATTTGAACCCTTCTTAATTAAGTGTTAACTGTTTACAGAATCACCCTTTTTACGTAAATGGGATGGTACAGTAGGATCTTCCTTCTAAACATACCACAGTGATAAGTTAAAAAGTAAAGTAAAGTAAGCCTGTAAGCATCCCACTGCTGGGCAAAGGCCTTACCTCAAATATGAGTTAGTATGAGGCATACTCCACCACGCGGGCTCAGTGTGGATTGGCGGAGATAAGTGATAAGTTATCCTACAAATATTATCATCATCATCATCATTATCAATCAAAGGACGGCTACTGCTGAACATAGGGACCACGGCTTTCTACAACGACCGGTTGTGAGCGGTCTGCATCTAGAATGATCCTGCGATGTTTCCAAGGTCGTCTGTCCATCTTGTCGGTGGACGTCCTACGCTGCGCTCTTGGTGGAAGGATCTCCAATCTAGAACTTTTCTGCCCTAACGGCCATCAGTTCTTCGCGCTATGTGCCCAGCCCACTGCCACTTGAGCTTACTGATTCATAGGGCTATGTCCGTTACCTTAGTTCTTCTACGAATCTCCTCATTTCTGATTCGATCTGAGACAGCTTGTGAGGATGGATGTATAGATGTATATTTGTTACTCCTTCACGCATAATACTGAATAGAGTTTAACTAAATTTTACAATAATGTAGTTCATAAATTGAAATAGCACAAAGTCTATCATCTTTTCACGTATTTAGAATGGCATCCGTGCAACGACTCTAGATTGGCCCTACTGACATCTTACTTTATGTATACAAGTATACTCTTTACAAGTGGACTACGAGATTAGTCACATTTAGATTACCTCCAAAGCTTTTTGTTTTAATTAATTAGGATATTAAAATGTCATCTTCCATTTTGGGTTCAATTTTACTAATTAGCAGATTTTCCATAATTTTAGCGTGTTCATTATAAAAACGTGAAAGGATAATTTTTTAATTGATTAGTTGGTTGCCCGAAAAGTTTGGTATTTGGGGAATATTTCATTGTTTATTGAATAATTATAAAAAAACTTGAACACAGGCTGGATTTGAACCAGCTAACCTATAACAATCCGGATAAACGACCTAGCAATCGAGCTACCGTGCCGTTATTCCAACCTCGCGAATTCTACTGGTCAGTACTGAATGGAGTTCACAGCACATGTGCGTGCATACTGGTACTGGTACATAAGCTGGGTTTGTTTCATCATGTGACTTGATTTATAAAGGTTCAATCTAGGGCCTTATTTTTGAATCACGAATCTATTATATTTTTGAATAAAATCCTCTTCGCATCTGATTTAATGTTCGATTCTCGAATGAAAATCTGTTGAAATTCACACTGCAGTGATTTTAAAAAAGGAAACTTAATTTTGTTCCTATTAGCATTTATATCTAGCGGACTTTTAATAGATTTTCGAACGAAAATCACCTGAAGAATTGACGCGGGTGATTCAAAAATATGGCGTTCTTCTTTTGTTTGGTAAATATGGAGCACAAATCAACTAACTAAAATAAGAAAGTAGGTAGTTCATTTTCATTAAAATGATTTTAATATTTGATAAATAGTTGAAAAAAAATACAATAATAAGTTAAAATTAACTGGAATCGTTTTCAATCTTGATAAGAGCATGATTCATTTCTGGTTGAGGCTCGAATTCACAATGTAGAGGGTTCTGAAAAAATAGAAAAAAATACAATAACAAAAAAGATGGTATATAAAAATTATATGAAAAAAATGCAAAAAACACGTATTCACAAACGAATGCCTTGGTTTTCTTTAAAGTTAATTTATTTACAAGCTTGTAGCCTGTAATAGGAGTAAAGATCAATGATTCTACAGGGAATACGTAGTTGCCTTGAGTCAAAGTGCTATAAAATGCTTTAAACCAGAGATATAGTAACCAAAAGTTATAATCCCTAATCAACACTGATTGGACACATTTGTATGCAATATATTGCTGGTTCGATTTACTCTGTTAGAAAATAACAATAAATTTATTTATTATAGATGATTACTGGTTACTGAAAGGGCCTATAATAAAAAACTTTGCTCGTATTATTGGCCACGTTCTGTTCATTATTTCTTAAAAGCAATACCTGTCCTAGCATACGCTCCGATTCCTCTTCCATCTCCGCTTCCATCATTAACTGAGCAATCTTAATCTTAGTTGATATTCTACGTTTAGGTGAAAACCCATCTATCACTTTGGCATAACCCATCATTATGTGGTCAGTCGATGACAGATTGTTTGCTGTTCTATTTACAACCCTAAACTCCTTCTCAATAGGTTTTGTCTTTCTTCGTCTTTGAGAAATCACTAGTTCAGGCAATGGTCTCGATGTTTCTTCTTGCAGATTCTGCTCGACGTATGTTTCCGTTTCTGCTGTCTCGTTTGCTATGTCACCGCTGGCGTCATTAGCTGTTCCCATCAGGTGTTCTCTTAGGAATTCCATGTGAGGTGCCCAATGCCAGTTGTAGCAGTAACCTTTTTTGTCATATCTGTTACCTTTCAAATATTTGCTGTATGTGTCTCGCAGGTTTCTCCATTTGGATTTTACCGCGTTACCTGGAAGAGTTCACATGTGTGGTGTTATTTATTTGTTGGGTTAACTACTGACAAAATATGTTAAAGAGTTAAAATATGGGCTTGGTGAAATACGATTTAATCTGTGCATGAGAAAACTGGTAAAGTCACGTTTATTTAGTTATTTATCAACTTTTTTAAACAAATTCAAAAAAAAATTTTGGTTTTAAGATTCACAAAAACAAAACGGTATGATTCTGTCAAGAAAAAACTATATACATTTATTGATAGACAAAAGAGTTGTTTTCACTAACAATCTTAGTCAGAGACATCAATCAACCTTAATTTTAAACCTTTATTAACGTTAACCATTATTTAAGCAACCGTATATTACCAATAACGTAACTTGCCATTTTTTTCCGGTCCGCATTTTCGCTTTTACATGCGAATAGACCAACGCGCCGAGCATTACACAAACTCATTCGCATGCGGCAGCGATACGGCTGTATTATACCAACAAGAATGCAACTATAACATCTAGCTATGTTAGAGCGAAACATAGCATAGGCAAATTTGACATCCACATTCAAATGTTATTCGAATGTCTCACATTCCTCGAATCCGTAGGTGGACTAACAATTTGATATTTGAATGCGGCATGCATGTGATATTTGCATATGCTATGTCATGCTCTAACATTTAGATGTGATAGTTGCATCCTTGTCGGTATTGTTCAGCCGCATCGCTGCCGCATGCGAATGCGTTGGTGTACTAACGACGTAAGCGCCGCGGCGATACTCTCACAAAATGGCCGCCATGTAATACGCAGACATAAGGCAAAGTTTACACGTTCAAAATGTCTGGACTATCACCAGAATGATGTTTCACTGTTTAATTTGTGATGCAAAGCAGTTTGCGTAGGTTACACGATCAGGGTTATTCCGATTTTCCACACTAAAAATCCACACTAGTGTAGAAAAATGGACCTTTTGTCCATTTATCCACACTGGCCGCTTGCTGTGGAAAAATTGATAAATTAATCTTCAATTTTTCTATAAAGTTATTATATTATTTGATAAAACGTTTATAAATAAGTGATTTTGTGAAATTAAGACATGTTTTTCGTAAACAAACTTTTTTTGTAGATTCTTTCGTTTACGATAATACTACACATTGATCTAAAGACTTTTTATATATATTTATCGCGGGGATTTAAAATTCAATTAAATCTACTCGACTTTCTTTTGTAAATTGTGTTTTAATCAATAAATTTGTTGAGTCAGAAGTAGAAGTACTAAATATTGAAAATGGTTATTGATTACATACTTTACAATTTCCACATATCTCCACTGATGCAGAGAAGTGGAAAATTTTACCATTTTTCCACACTAGCCAGTCAGTGTGGATAAATGGGCAAAAAGTCAAATTTTCCACACAAGTGTGGAAAATCGGAATAGCCCCACGATCATTCACCGATTATTCTGACCAGAATAATGGTTTACACCCGGTTGTCTAAGGCTGCCTTCACATTAAGCAACGGCTTAAAACGGCGGGTATTGAGCCATTTAATTAAGTTTGCTTTTGTATTTCGGTCGATTGTAAAAATACGCTATATTTTGGTTTGTGAAAAGAAATAAATATTATTTGTTTGTACGGAACCCTACGTACGCGAGTCCCACTCGCAATTGGCCGGTTTTTAATGCCTATAAGTACGGTTCTATTAATAAGTTGGTAATATTATATTTTTAATAAGAGTCTGCATCGTTAAAAGTTTAAAGTAGTAAGGTAATAAATTGAAACGTAAAATACATTTAAAAAAAAATACAACTCACCACTCATATTCAGTGATTCTCCTAGCTCCGCAAACAATTTAAGCCGTGTGTATGAATCTCTATATTCCGGATGTGATGTATCATACAAAATTGGATGTTCCTTCACATACTGAATGATGTTTAGGTGTAATTCCTTATCTCTGCTGTTTGAGGCCATGACTTCGATACGTGTTGCCGGGCCAAGAGCGCGGACACAACTAAGCGCGCTGACTAGTGTTGCGCCTTGCGAGCTGTATTTTAAAATATCGATAGTCTATTTATACCTACTTCTAGCATAGCATTATCATTATTATTTATTAGTAATCAAGATAGTAAAACTTAATAAAGAAGATAAAATTGTTAAATACTGTTGATGATTTAAATATATCGATAATAATAATACTATTTAAATAATAAGATACCATAATATTATGGCATTGATGGCACTAATAGTGTTAATCGATTTGACGGCATTGATTTAATATTTTTTTAAATTTAAAATAATGAATACATAATTGTATAAAATAACCAATATACAATATTGTAATAATTATTGTTTGACTTGATGCTTGTTACAAAACCATTAAAATTAGATACTCTAGATAATATCGATATATTTTCTCGTAAAAACAAACTTGTAAAGCTAAATTTTATCGATGATAAAATCTAAATAGCAATATCGTTTTAAATATATATACCACCGATGTAATAAGTACTGATTAAGATAAAAATAAATGCATACAATTATAAATATAATGAATTCATTAGAAGTAAATGAATTCAATTAAAATAAATAATTAATGATCAAGAACAATTTACTATCAATTTTAATAATCAATGATGTTTACGTATTTATATTTTGATTCAGCATAGCCCTAAAAAAAATATTTGTAGATAATGCCACATTTTACTAAGCCTTCATTATGTTTTGTTTGTGCAATAAAGCTTAAATAAATATTATGTATGCGCGCCTTTTCCGTCAACAACAAGAACCAACTATAAACAGTCGACTATCGACAGTGGTACATCACTATTGCGGGAGAGGGGAGGGCTGCGGAACACCGTTGGTAGTTACGCATCGTCTAGCGATATGTACCGGTTTCGCATTGCGCGCGTAATCGAGCTAAAGTGTCACTTATGTAGCGAATATAAGGATAATATTGCAATAAACATGCAATGTGAGAGCTGGCAACGTGCGGCGTTTAAGTAACAAGGTCACAGAGGCTAACACTATTTGATGATACCTATAACTTAGGTCTCAAACTAACTAATTATAAATTGATTGTTTTTCAAATTTAATCATTATTTTTTTGCAGCAAAATGCCACTTTGCGCGGATTTTTATCGGACATTGCTCTTTTAATGATTAAGAATTAAGGGTACACTTACTTTTATTTAGCCAAAATAACACCTGCCAGTCTGAACCACTACTCATGGAGGTCATACCATATCGTAAAAAAAAAATATTTTGCTGAATAACCTAAAAACTTTAAATATTTGCTTTTATTTTTATACGCTAGTTTAAGAAAAAAAAAAAAACTTTTTATTAATTAAGATATAAGAAAAAAAAATAGGCATTGAAATTAGATAGACGGAAACGATAATGTAGGGTTTAATAGTTGATTTAAAAAACCGGTTAAGTGCGTGTTGGACCCGCACACTGAGGGTTCCGTGCCACCCTTAACTGAATTCAGGGTCCACTTACTTTCACTTAACGAAAACATCACAATATATTGCGACGGCAAAAATAACTTTGTTTTTCATAGTGTTTGTATGAAAGACAAAGTTATATTTGCGGTTGATAAAAATGTGCAATATCTCAAAAACTACTGGTTCGATTTCCTTCAAATCGTTGCAAGTTTTTGTTGAGATCTACATCATATATTTTTTCCAAAATGTTCACTTTCTTAGTTCAAAAGTTAGATGGGGGGGGACGCCCATTTTATCACTTTGGAAGCGTCTATATCTCAAACCTTACACTTTTAGAAAAAATGGTTTTAGAAACCTCAACATCATTTTAAAAGACCTATCCATAGACACCCCACACGCATAGGTTTGAATAAAAAAAAAATAAGTTTTAGTTTCATGTATTGGAGCTCCCCCTTAAATATTTTTTTTTTCTTACTTTTTGTATCTGGATCAGAAAGCGGTGAACAAAATACACCTACCTACCAAGTTTCAGCTATGTGACGCTTATAGTTTCAGAATAAAGTGGCTGTGACATACTGACGGACAGACAGACAGACTTGACGAAACTATAAGGGTTTCGTTTTTTGCCATTCGGCTACGGAACCCTTAAAAATGACTGGGTGGGTCCTTTTTCGTGACGTAAAAAGAGAAGCTGTAAAATTATTATCAACCCCTTTAGCTGACAATGATGATGACAATGTTTCTATTTTCACCTTATTACCTACGAAGCCCCAGTCATAACAACGCAACGTTTTTGTTTTGAACATGTAGTTTTCAAAAGGCCCTAAGGTGTATTTTAGAACGAGAACTTTTCCTTTAACATAAAACAACTGACAAGCTAGCAGTATCAAGGCGGATCAAGATAAAGCTTTGCTGGAAGTAACTACATAACATTCTTTTGATGTTTTCATCTGGAACCACATGTAGTCTTTGATATTTAATTCGAGTTTTCAATAGGGCCGAGCTGTCGTTTCTGGGAACTCAAAAATGACCTTAATCAGTCAGGTATCAAACGACAGCCGGGCGCCGTATAACAATGGAATTTTTATTGTGTCTCGTTTACACATACTTGACGAGTTAAAGCTATTTTTTATATTCTGGAAATGGCGGTAAAGAATGGTAAGAATTATAATATTATGGTCTTATAGAATGCGTAGTATTTAAATAGTTAGTAAAAGAAATAAATACAAAAAAAAATAGTTATATTTCAAGCAGTCAGAGCGTTTAAGTAAATACCATAGAATTTTGACTGGCCTGATATATTATTGTCATGTGGTACTATATCCTTTTGCGCTTACATTCAACGTGGAAATCATGTCTCTTCCATCGGATCTTATTCTTAACTCTGCCATTAAATAGGCTAAGTAAAATTTAGAGTTGGTGCGCAAAAGGCAGAACACGTTTTAACCATTCCAAGAGCACAGTTGCCCTTTGAGTTTGGCTTCTGAATATGCTGACGTCGCCTGCGTTAATAATTGAGATTTGGTGTACTTTTGGATATAAAATTACGAATTTACACGAAAAAATATTGATAAACAATCTCGACATGACTTCTCTTAATGTTTTAGATAAAAAAATATAATATCTAAGTCACCTTAAGAGCCAAAATCGCTTGGACCTTAAGTCCTCTTATAATTGAAGTAATAATTCTATTCTATTTTCAGTAACGCCCGGGTACCACCTGAGAAAGTGAATTATAGTGAAAGTGATTAAAAAAGTACCTATGTTGATTTGAAGTAAAAGACTAAAAGGTCTGAGGTTCGATTCAATGTAGGAGTTTTCTATCATGTGGTTTTCTAGCTTACATATCATCATTATATTTATTGCTATATCGATCCTTATAACCACGATCTGGTGATATTTTCCTCACAGACAATGTTTATGTACCACGCCTTTATCAGACCAAACTCTAAAGCTTCTAATAACTACTGATTCTCACTAAGCATGCCCCTCGGAGTATCAAGTGAAAACACTGTAGCCGACCAGGGATCCGTCTTAGACGATAAACATTCTAAAACCCTTATAATTAATGAACAGGCAATCCTTTCTACATTGGACCTTAATGAAGTCGCTGGTAGTGACATACGGGCAGAAAGAGTGGAAAGCTTTCTTTCATGAAGTAGCCTTTCTTACCTTTTACATAACTGCCTCCTAACAATTTCAATATGGTGGCCCCACTCAACAATGATTGGCCAGGTACGCAGGAGATATATGTCCAGATGTGTACGCAATATACAAGTGCACTTTCTGTTCCTTCTATTTCATTGATTCGTTGCGCTGGTGTAGTGTTTATTTTGCTGGTTGCTAATAATAAGTCATTAATAAAACAATAACATATTATAATGTTTAGAGACCAAGAAGTAAAAAAAAAACGCCAGACAACACACCAATTGTATTGTTTACGAATATTTCCTCGTGTTAGAATACCAGATAACGATTAAGACGTGGGCGTCTCCCATAAATACTTCAATAAATATAACATCCAGGACTGAGGTTCAAATGTTCGTGCTTATCACACAAACATTTGTCCCCCCTCCCCTCTGACTTTTGAACTAAGCTAGTGAAAATTTTGAATAAAATATGCAATGTAGACTTTACAAATACTTTCAACGAAAATGGGTTTGAACGATATCGACCTAGTAGATTGTAAGATATAGAAAATTTTCAACAACCGCAAATATAACTTTGTCCTTCATACAAATACTATTAAAAACAAAGTTATTTTTGCTGCCAACAAAATAACGTGGTATTTTAGCTAGTGGACCCCTAATTTAGTTAAAGTTGGTACAGAACCCTCTGTGCGCGAGTCCGATTCGCACTTTGCCGGTTTTTTATTTAAAAAAAAATTACTGTTAGCAGTTTTGTTCGCTATTCTCCACAGCCGTGTGTCCAGAAATAGATTCAGCCACTCCATCGGGATTGATTTACGCAGCCTTCTAATTATATCGGCTGAGATTGAAAGTAATTTAGTGAAACATCTCGATTACTACGCTTGTAATCGATGGGAAACGATGGATACCTTCGGGTGTGATATTGGTTTTGGTAAATTGTAAAATGTGTAATGTAACGTAGATTTTTGGGTATATTTGATCAGAAAGCTTAGGTACTGAAAGAGATAAAACGTAGGTTGGACCATAAAATTATTATCCCTTTTGGAATAAAACAATAGGAGCGAGATGTCAGAATAAAGCTGTGCGATAAAAATAGATGCGAGATGTGATGTAGCAGAACCATTTTTGGCGGCTTTCAAACAGTTTGTAGGCCCACGGAGGCTCGCTGAAAATGTCTTTCATGTGTTTTTTTTAATAATTTCAAATGAAATTGTGTATATTTTAGAGAAATGATTGTGCTTTTGAAACATGGTGACTTGATCAGTGATTGATTATTGTTAATTACAGCAAAATAACCCTAACAACTTTTCACATAAGAGGTAAATTAGTCCAAATCGAAGCCTCTTAATTTACGATTTATATTTGCCAATGCGCTTTAAATTTTAAGTACGCAGTTAGCTAATTATTTTCTATAAACGTTTATTTACGCAAAAAGTAAAGACAAAATTACACATAATGTATTTTTATGAATATTTTGTGCAAAAAAATATTTTTCATTTTTCACTAGGTCTGCCTGTTCTATGTTTTGTGTCGACCTATTTATCATGCGGTAAACTAATATGTTTAAACTAGGTATTAACGTAAAAAGTAAAGACAAAATTACACATAATGCATATTTAGGAATATTTTGTGCAAATAATTTTTCATTTTTCGCTAGGTCTGTCTGTTCTGTTTTGTGTCGACCTACTTATCATGCGGTAAACTTATGTTTAAACTAGGAAGATAGGTATAAAACACTCCTGGACGAAAGGTAATCTCGTTTTAAGTTACTACTGTGACCTACTTAAGTTAGTTACTGTCATCCAAAATCGGTTTCGTTTGACATCTTCAACTTATCCTTCTCTTCCGATAGGAATATTATTTTAATGGGTTGGACACAGAAAACTATGAGAAGATAAAATAAACAGAATGTCAAAAATATAACGACGACTATGAGTAATAAAGAGTTAGGTATCTTATTTATTTGATAGTCTACATACTTGAAATTCCTACATTTATTTGCATAGCAAAATAAAGCCGCACCAATTTATTTAAAATTATGTTTATCTATTTGGGAAATTAAAGAAATCATATGTATGGCTTACGGCCGTGCTTTACAAGGCATGGGGCTGCCAACACTTCCAACTGCCTGACTCCGCTGTTTCCAAGTACTTTCAAGGCAGAAAAACGCAGATACAAATTTCGGCTCAACCTGGCATTCAAACCCGGGACCTCTTGGGTAGTGGCCAGTGAACTAACCGCTACACCACGAGACATTTTACGAATATTATATCGTATTCGATTTATATATCGATTGTACATAATAATATTAAGAAAAAAGAATCGTTTTAATTCTTTTAGAAATGCTTCTCAATCAATAAAAATAATTTTCGATGCGATCGTGAAACTGGTCCAGACTACCGCCTCAGGCTCTTGATCAAAATGACACATAATCCATCAACTTAAAGAGCTTCCCTATTCAATTCATTAAGCTCCGAATACCGTAGAGCTTTGTAATTTTTCAAAATCATCTACAATGACCCTTAATGTTTTTTCAGTGAGCAAAATGGATCGAAGGTTATCTTTCAGATGTATTAAGTTGAATGAGTAAGATGAATTTAAAAAGGTGCTATTTCTTTAGGGATTTGATATAATATTATCGGGCATTTTAATGTACGGAGGACAGCACGTCAAGCTAAACACTGCGGTATCTTATGCTGTTGGAATAAGGGCAAATTTTCAACAAAAAAATATAGTCTGATGTGCCGGTAAGGAATTTTAATTTATGATGACAATGGATGCAGACTGATTTCAATCAGTCACTATGGAAAATTATAGGGGAGGCTTATGTTCAAAAGGGATGATGATTATGACACATCGAATTATGTGTACGCGTATTATATTGTTTGTAACAATTAAGAACATTTTGAACAAACTAACAAACTCTCCAGCTATTAATTTTTGTAAAGATAACGCCTTAAGTAATAAAACATAACCATAGAAACGTCTTGAATAAAATTAATCAATTAAATGTTCTTTTCTCATCATAATTACATAAAACTTCTCATTCTTGCACTTTTCCCTGAAAACCATATTGTGACTGCGATATTTATCTCAATTGCATCGGATAATATCGAACAGAAAACCTTCACGAACCTAGTTCATCCTGCTATAAATATAACTAAAATCCTGCTAGAAATACAGCAGGTACGGGATATTGCACTGCATTGGAATAGTTTACCGCAGAGATGCGATTTACGACTTTGTTTTCATACATATTTAATTATATCTCCTTTGTTTACATAAATAATGCAATTGATACGGACTTCAACTGTCCAGGAGATCTTTAGAATGAAAATTGCGAAAAACTAAATTCGTTATTACAACCATCATTATGCGGATCTGAACCATTTTAGTATGCATTCCTTACCACGAAATGCTTTGGATCCGCAAAAACATTATCGTTTAGACGGATTTCATTGCTCGTAGGAACGCCTCCATTTAACTTATTGGCCAGAGTTGTTTTTAAACAACGTAACTATAATTGAAAAAATAAATTCAGTAAATTATGAATTAAATCTTCTATTGGGTAGGTAAACGAATAGACTACTACTACCTAGGTACTTAAATCTTCAAGTTATCACTACCTTATATTTTGCATTTCCTAGATCTTTTTTATCGAATCTCTGTGGCGACTCAAACCTTTTACCGTCAGACTTTTATTTGATCACATCACTTTGAAATTAAGTATTTTTTAGGTCTCTTGTGTCGCAACTCTGTGGCGACTCGAACCTATTACCATTGGCCTGATGTTACTGTTTTAACCTATTTTCAATTCCCTCACGTTGGCATACCCGCTCCCACTTCCTTTTTGTAATAAAAGATGGCGCTGTAAATATGTTAAGGAGTGAATTTCTGCTTGCAGAAAGTTTTGCTGTGATGTATAGCAGCTGAATAGTTAAATACTTGTATCACTGAATAAACATTTACTACTATACGCGCAAATATCCCATGTACATTTTCAGCCGATTTTTAACCAGCTTATGCTAGGTTTTAAAAAAATAACTTTTACAAAATAAAACAGAAATCAAGAACAAAATGCACTAATGAGTCTTATTATTTCAGACTGTAGTGTTTGAGGTATCTATACATAAGTAGATACACACCGTCTCGGCACAAGCCACATAGGTTTGCTACGTCAGTGACATAGTCTCTTCAAGTCTTGATGTCTATGGTCACAACACGGGAGCCACCACGGGCGAGAGTGGACGTAGGCTATCGCTATGTGTGCTTGTGAGGCGAGCCGGTGTTGGGAGTCACGTTCAGGGTGGGGAAATGAGAAACGCTATAGTGACCCTTGACTCTTCGAAACAAAAGACTCCATTTTAGTCGAACAATAACTTTTGGAGTCGGTGCCATCGCATTTGCCATCTCAAGCAAGAATCAGACATATGTAATGGATTCCGTTATATGTGATTAACGAATGTATGTAATGTAATGTAATAAAATACTCAATTTATTGAATTCTAACAATATCACATACAAGAGGAACTGATTAGTTCCTTTTTGAAGTCGGTACTAAAGAAAATATTCGCAAAAAATTCACACAAAAGATAATACACCCTCGCAACATTTCAATACACGCCCTGTCTTTTAAAAGAACGTCATAAACCAACTTCGCACAAAACATCGATGCATCATTTTTTGCGGGGAATTTTTCCCGTAAAAAATATTAGCTCGAGCTCTCACAAAATGGCGGATGCATTATGCCATAGAACAATAGCCCTTATGAAGGGACTGAAGGACACTTGTCTGGTGGGTGAGGGTGTATGAAAAGCGTTCTTTCTTTCGGGTACACTCACTTAATTCTTTAATTTCTTGGCTAGAAAGGAGTTTGCCGGTTTAATACTTTGCTAAGATGTTTTCAAGAACTTTGAGATTTAAAATTCGTTTTGTATGGTTAGATCTAAATAATGTCAGCTTAAGTTTTAAGTATGACTGAATTTAAAAGTCTAATGATCTCAATTATTTAGTTATTTATAGTTGGCATATTTATATCACTATTAAATTCTGAAAATTTGTTAAACGCTATTTATTTATCAAACTAGCGGCCCGCCAGCGACTTCGTACGCACGGTTTAGTTTTACTCCATTCCCATAGAACGTAGCAAAAATATTTATAAGCTTCTAAGCATTAAACTAATTAAATAGGCTACCCCGATAAATTCACTATTTAACAATGTATCTATTTTATAACCGGACCAATAGTTCCTGTGATTAGCGCCTTCAACCAAACAAACAATAACATCAGTTTTTAAATTATAGACAAATGTTATACTTTGTGTAGACTCAACACGTAGCCCGGTCTTTAATCTAGTCAAACTTACACGGGGATATTATCTTTTTATTTTACAACGTAATGGAAATACTTTACGCCTTTCGTCAATGGTATATTTCTTTCGGGTGCTAAAAAGACCAGGCTACTCTGTGCGCTTACACAGCATCATGCCACTTATCATATAGGCTGTGGGAGAAGCAAATTCCCTCAAGTCTTTTGTTTGAATTCAAGGAGAAAATTATATGTAGGGATCTACCTCATCATCATCATCAACACCCAAGGCCGTCCACTGCTTAACATAGGCCCCCACGAAAAATTTGCAGAAAAGTTCCAGGTCGTATATCCATCGAACGCAGGAACAGCGTTGAATGTCCACCAACAATATGAACAAACGATCTGCATACTACACTGGACACAGACCGCTTGATAACTACCCTGTTTCAACACAAAAAAACATTCTTTACTATTTTAAGGAATAAAATCTCTTCTCGAGAGCAAAATTAATAACAAAACAAACATTTGTCAAAACATTGTGTCTCAGATATGTCAAATGATTGTCAAAAATGAAATAAAAATTATTTTAAGCATAAGCACTAAAAAGTATTTATATTAACTTTGTAGCCAATCATCCCCAAAATAACTTTCTACCCCTTTTTAACCCCGTTAAAAAATAAATTTCAATAAAATATGAAACACATTTTTCGTTAATATTTTTAAAGAATGTTTATGCAAAATTTGAAGTAGATCAGACCAAGGAATCTCATTTTCCCATACAAACTTTGCACCCCTTTTTCAACCCCTTAGGGGTGAAATTTCAGAAAATCCCTTCTTATCGGATCCCTTCGTCATACAAAGAACACACCCTCCAAGTTTCAGGTCTCTACGATCAGCGGTTTAGGCTGTGCGTTGATCCGTCAGTCAGTCATTCAGGACAAAGCCTTTTATATGTATAGACTAGCGGCCCGCCCGCGACTTCGTACGCACGTTTTAGTTTAACTCCGTTCCCATAGATCGTAGCGAAAAATTATAAGCCTATACCTATACGCATTAAACTACTTCTATGGCCTTCCCTGATAAATTAGCTATCTATCATATTCTACCAATAGTTCCTGTGATTAGCGCCTTTAAACAAAAAACGAAAACATCCAGTTTTTAAATATTTACATAGAAATGCGTACAGATAAATGTTATATTCGACGACGCGTTTGGTGTATTGGTTAGCGCTCCTGACTATTACGCTGGCCGTCGAGGGTTCGAATCCCGCAAGGGGCAAATGTTTGTATGATGAGCACGGACATTTGTACCTAAGTCATGGATGTTTTATGTATTTAAGTATTTATGGGAGACACCCCCGTCATAATCGTTGTCTGGTACTTCGTAACACAAGGAAGATAATTCCTTACCACGAAACCAGATCATTGGTGTGTTGTCTGGCGCATATGTATTTATTTATTATATTTAATGTACACTCAACACGCAGCCCGGTCTTTAATGGTCAAAATTGCATGGGGATATTTTCTTTTTATTTTACAACGAAATAGAAATACTCCCTACGCCCTTTCGTTTATCGTATATTTCTTTCGGGTACTAATAAGACCAGGCTACTCTCTGCGCTTACACAGCATCATACCACATACGTCTTCTCCCGCTACCTTTTAGGAGTTTGAACTTGAGCTTTGTTTATGGTTAGCGAATACTCTACTTTCTTGAATTCAAATCGAAAATTCAAAGTAATTCTATGGAAAGAACTACGCCATCATCATCATCAACACCCAAAAGACGTCCACTGCTAAACATAGGCCCCCCACGAAAAGTTTGCAGAAAAGTTGCAGATTGGACACCCTTCGACCACAGGAGCAGCGTAGAATGTCCACCGACAATATGAACAAACGATCTGCAATCTACACTGGACACATACCGCTTGATACCTACCCTGTTTGAACACAAAACAATATTATTTACTATTCTAAGTAATAACATCTCTTCTTGACTTTGATTAAAGTAAAATAGCGGAAGATAGGTGACGCGCCACTCGAAAGTGGACCGCTAAAATCAGGCCCCCGTCGCGACGCCTAATTTCCATTGGATTGCGTGTGCGGGTGACATTTATAAGACGTGTGACGTAAGGAATGTGTAGTGCCATTTTTTAGCTGACAATTAGTATGACATGCCGTATCTTCCGCTATTTTACTTTAATCAAAGCTTCTTGAGCATTTTCTCGAGAGCCACATCAATAACAAACATGTGTCAAAACATTGTGTCTCAAATGTCATCATGTCAAATGATTGTCAAAAATTAAATAAAAAATGTTTCAATCATAAGCACCAAGAAGTATTGATATCAATTTTGTAGCAAATCATCCCCAAAATAGCTTTCTACCCCTTTTTAACCCCGTTATAAGATAAATTTCAATAAAATTTGATACACATTTTTCGTTATTATTTTTAAATAATGTTTATGCAAAATTTGAAGTAGATCGGACCAAGGAATCACATTTTCCCATACAAACTTTGTACCCCTTTTTCAACCCCTAAGGGGTGAAATTTCTAAAAATCCGTTCTTATCGGATCCCTTCGTCATACAAAGAACACACCTTCCAAGTTTCAGGTTTCTACGATCAGCGGTTTAGGCTGTGCGTTGATCCGTCAGTCAGTCATTCAGGACAAAGCCTTTTATATGTATAGATAACTAGCTTTTTATTTACATTTTATTTAAAACCGTGCCATTTAAAACGTTCGCGAGTAGTCATCCATAGGTACACAATTCAACCCAAAAAAAGAAGTCATGTTTTTTAATGTTCAAACCCGATGTTCCCAGCAAACGTTATTTTTCTGCAGTGATAGTTTCCAAAAAAGAAGATAAAATTACAAACACTATGCAAACAATATGCATTCCGAGTTGTGCTATAAAGCACAACTTGGAATTCATTTCTCACTACAGTTTACCAACAAAAGTAGGTTTTCGTGTCCTGAAATAATTCATGGGAATTGCTGATATCTATGAATGACCCTATACACCCAACTCCATCAATTGACCCCTATATTTTTTCTTCATCTCTTTCCCTCAAGCTGTGACGTTGGGTTGAGTGAATAGGACGGATACAGACGAAGGTTTTGACATAATCTTAAAAGATAGGACCTCAGGGATATGTGAGGTTTAGCTCACACCATGTCGAGTTATAGTGCGAAGGGTGCAAACGGTGGACTCTTAGCATGGATTAAAAGTTTTTGTGACCTTGGGGTAAAAGTCTGAATATAATAATATGATATATACAGGTGTGTACAAAATTTATTTTTATTTTAATATGTAGAAGAGACTATAAATCATGAGTAGGTTCTAAGTTTAAAATATTGCCAATGTTTTCAAAGTCATCCTGTATAGTAGTATTATGTGACGAACAGACAATAACAAAGGGAAAAAAATTAATTTATTTTTTATTTTTTTATATAAACAAGAAACTTTAATGATATCCACATACACATTAAAAGTACTGATGTTGCTGTCACCCAACACTAGGGGACCGCTTATTTAATAGCGTTTAGTTGCCATGGCACAGGATCGTCACTGAATACTGTAGCTTTTAATAGAGAAGCCTATCCCAGTAGTCTCCCCTATACATTCTGGCAGAAGGCTGAAAATATAGTATATTAGGAAAGGCTGCATAATTAAGAGGTTGGAAGCCCCCGGTTCTTAATCTGCGTTGGGGAAGGCAAGAGGAAAACCACCACGACTATCTTCCCTGATTTTGAGTCTTTATGGAAAAATACTTCACCGGCAAGAGCCTAGCTCGCATATTTTAAGAAGACACATTCAAAGTATAGCTTATACGGGCCTTACTGTTTTAAATTTCTTGAGCTTTATTAATCAAAACTATGTATACTCAAACTTCTGTTTACTTTGTATTACAAAGAAAAGCAAGTTAATACTAAAGTCAACCTTAATCACTTCCATCTCACTGAACTGTAATAATTACAGAATAATAAATGAGTGTTCAAAAACTCAATTCCGTTCGTACACACATTATTAGTACTATCAATATTTCAATTGGTTCATATCCAAGACTTTGGTCTAACGATTTGGTTGGCAAAATAGCATCACCCATTATTTAACTATACATTTCATATTGAACAGAAGCTCTATTTTTGAATCACTCGCTTCAAGATGGCGGGTGATTTTTGTTCAAAAGCGAGTTATTTTCGTTGACTTTTAATTCATCCTCGAACGAAAATCTCTCGTCATCTTAAAGCGAGTGATTCAAAAAAAGGAACCAGGTAGCTACAGTACGCCATTCCAAAAACAGGCCAATCTATCAATATCAAATATTTCTAAATACAATCAGAAACTCATAAAGGTTTTCCTTAATACGTCCTTTGCCATATTTTTTCCAATAAATAATACCTACCCATCATCGCTTACATTAGTGTCACATTACAATTCTGATTTCCTTAAACGTTGTGTGTTCGTTATTAAATCAAAAGAAATATCCGAAAACCCTTAACAATTTTTCATCTTATTAAAAGGAGAATGCTCAAAATACACCCTCAAATTTTCGAGGGGCCGATTATGTAGATTAGTAATGACAATCATTTGAGATTTGTATGGGAAATGACAGAAAGGAAATAGCTTGGGGTTTTTATCAGGAAAATTGGAAGTTGCGAATTGCGAGTCGAATTATGTAGGGAAAATTAAATGTCGTGAAGGAGCACTCTGAAAGTAGATTTAACAAATGCTTAGTAAAATGTTTGAATTGATTCGAGTATTGTTACTACTAGTTAATAAAATTTAGGAAGCCTTAACTTGACGGAATGAATCACAGTACCTACCTTAAAAATGATGTAAATATAATATGTACATTGCTTTTAGTGTTATATATGTTTATTTTTATGCAACTACATGTTTCCCAAGTAACAATTCAATAAAAAAAATAAAAAATATATATTTTTCACAAATCTTTTTTTCACAACAACTTGAAAAAAATTCTAATATTTATAGTAAAAAAATACGTAACTCAATACCAAAACAAGGTACTTCCCAAACCCAAAACTTCCTTTCAAAGGGAGATTACCCTTAATTTTTTATCAAAAAAAGCTCGAGATTGAGTTACACGCTAACCTTACTACGGTTTGAGAAAACGAGGACCTACAATTACCCGAGTTTTAAAGAAAAATATAATAAGACGAAGATACAGCAAGTTCACTTTTTTATCTATTACATTCTATGAAACCTGACACAGTAAATACTATTTCACATTCTGCCATCTATTGTATTACTTATTTTATACCTTCAATTTGGTTTATAAATAAATAAAAGATTAAAGTGATTTTTTTAGTATGTGTCTGCAGAAAATACACCGGTTCTCATTCGATCTATATACATAACGCACTCAATTTAAGTTTTTGTAATTATATAAATCTATCAATAATTCACGCATTCACGCAGCCTACGCGGTAAAGTAAAGCGCTTGCAAAATTCAACAGGCTTGTTAATGTAACGGTGGCCGAGAGGTATAGGCATACGCCCGGATAGCGTAAGACACGGGGTTCGATTCCTCGTCTGTCACAGAGTCACTGTTGCTTTTTACAAGTGCAATTTATTCCAATAATCATTAAATAATTAACCCTACCGTTTACGTTTACAACTGTGTAGTATGAAATGTTCCCAGAAGTAATTTATTGAGACTCCAAAAGTTTTTGGATCAAAAAGACTTGTGGAATATAACAAATGATGTTTTCGCTGGCGGAAAAAATGACCATTATTTTGTAAGTTATCAAAGATTTGACATAATCTCCGAACGGCTTGTTGGTGAAACCAAATTTTTGTTTTAACAACAATTAGATATTGTATTTTTGCTTGATCAATGCCAGATGAAGATCATACTAGATGTGCAAAAGATTTGTTTAGCGTCAAATAAATACAATTATCATGTATGACTGTGTAATAAATCACCTTAAACAGTCGATCTACTTTAACAAATAATGACAAAATATTGCTAAAGTTGTACCAATTTCTCTGGTTATCTACATGTTAATGTTTTTTATGCATCATAATAATTAGCCGATCGCCGCTCATAAGCCGGACTTTTTATAGCAATCTTGCTTTTGGCTTTTTTATGTTTACGTCATAATAAATATAGCCATGGTTCTACTAGAATACATGAAAGTGGGCATAAACTTTTAAATCCGAGTAACAAGTGCTACTTTTTAACTCGTGACGTTGTTCCAAAAACTAAGCCCAACCTCAAAAGTTAATGTTTTCGCCTATTCCCAAGTTATAACGCAAAAATAACAATTAGAATAAAACGATTCCTCCCGCAATGTGTGCCAACAGAATTTGATTATTCGCATTAATAATTTAACGCAATTTACATTATTCATGAATTAATGTATATTTATGCGATAAAATATTTACACGATCCACTTACTGAAAATTTATTTACGTACCATTTTATCGGTGATGTATTTAAAACATAAATTACCTAGTTTGTTGATAAAACACATTTTATTCAGTCGACATTTTGAATTAGCTTTGTTTAGATTTAGTTTAGAAAATTGATTAAATTAAGAAGACTAAAATAAAACAGGGTGACGTTTGGAACAGAATTTAAATGTTTTCCTGAGTAATTTAACACAGAACTAAAATATTTTAAGTCCTTTTACTTCAAGCGCTTTTGCGTTTATCTGCATCTGATATGTACTATTAAGGTCACCACCGCCTTACCAGTTTACTAGCCATAAGCGCTTGCACTTCACGTTGTCTTTTGTAAACGTTTTTGTGCTAGCCATTTTCATTTGACAGTTAGTTTTTGCCAAACCTACTCTCTAAATCAAACTCCCTTTTCGAATAGATATACAAACTCAAAATCACCTTTTCGAATAGACATACAAATGCAACATTTTAAATTATCAAGCCATTACTGTATTTTATCACAAACATCCTTACAAGCTCATTACAATATTTAACCCCAATTATCACCCAAGAATTATCCGGGAAACGATACGAAAGGCGAAAATTCTGTTTCGCCCACAAAAAGATAAAAACGCGAAAATCGCTGGATCAAATTTACAATCGCACAGCGATCCTTTTTAATGGTAGCCCGTATAATAAATCGTAAAGATAATTGCCCTGCCCGTAAACGGATAAAAGGCATTGAATACAGTATTCTTTACCCCCCTCCCCCTCCATTTTGAGGGAGTGGGGGTCATAACAATATTTGTATAAATTCATTGGAACTGATAAAACTTGGTGAAAATTGTTTCGCTCACAAAAGGGGTTTGCGTTTATATACAAACGTTAGTCGGTAAATGTTTATTCTAAATATTTGGGGACAATATTTCAAAAATTACAAATAATCACTACTTTGTGCCACTATTCGACGTGTTTAATAAGAAGTCAGTAGGTCACTTAATAGGCAAAACGAAATAACTGTTCGATATTGAAAATTCATATGCGCCATATTTTCAATAGTGGCGTGAAACTCACAAATGAAATTTTAATTTCAATTTCTAACTTCCCGTTTTATACACCGTGTTCCTGAGGATATACATTAACTTTGACTAATACTTCTATAGCTCTTGTTAAACAACTATCGTAGAAAGGAAGAAGTAGTTTAAATAGCATAGTTTTTAAGTTATTGCTAATTTAAGTTTAACTAATTTAATTAGGAAAGAGTCTTTATCTGTGAGATGTTGCCACTTTGTGCAACCAAAAGAATCAAACTGAATTTCATATCGCAATGTAAAGTACATTTGTGAATAAAATAACCTTAGTTAGAGGCATTTTGTGTTGTGTTGTGAAAAAATGAGTTTATAATCTATAAGTGGGCTTAGACTAAACGAACAAAGAACTAGAGCACAGAATATATAATAGTACTACATACAGAACGGACACTCACCTCCCCTCCCTAGTCTGACTTACTTCACTATCGCGCCGGAATTAGGGATCTCATTAGGTGACCGCCTAGCGGGCATGGCACGCGCATGTTTGCGACGTTAGCGGAAGTACAAAGTTTTGTGTACGAGAGATGCCTAAGTACTGTGCAGTGTACGGGTGTCTTTCTTTCTCGAGAAATGACTCCGATAGAAGCTTTTTTCTTTTCCCAAAAGATGAGAGATGGGAATTAACTCCATACAAAATATGCAACTATAACCTTTTCTAACTATTTAGTGAACAACTGTAAAAACGTTAGGTAAAGGTAACATTCTTCATAATTATGTGTAGTTAGGAAATTATAATTGTATTATTTATGTGATCAGTGAAATCAGGTGTTGCTAAGGTAGATACTTCTCCACGATACCACGTGAATATGACATTACGAAAATTAGTACTTGTTACGTTGTTTACTAAATTAAAGTAAATTATTAACGTTGTTTAGGGATCTGTTTATCTAAGTGAAAATAGCTATGACCGGTGCGGTGTAACGGACTTTGTCAACCCTTATAGCACGCACACAAACGCAGCGTCTGTGCAACACGCTGTCTGTCAATGTATGGCCAAAATGAAAAGTTTCTTCCGAGTGTCCGGGCTGTGACTAGAGCTAGAACAAGAACATTATTTCTTGTTCTTTTGATCTTCACGAAAGCTCGATTTCCGCGTTTTACACCAAAATATCGAGCGAGCGTTCTAAGAACATTCTATAGAACGCAATAGAACAACGCACGAATGCTCTGAATAAAATATAATGAAGTGGGGATAGAATGAGCATTCACTCGTCTGATTTAAAATTCTTGTTCATCCTTAAGATGACCACGAATTTTTACTTATAGGCACTAAAAGATCAATTACATGAATGCTCAATAAATATGTATACAAAATTGACAATTTAACTGTCTGAAAAACATGCCGAAGTTAATGTTTAACCTCAGGAACACAGTGGTATAGATAATTAAATACAATTAATACAATCTTCGTGCAATGTAAAAATATTTTGGTGCTGAATAAACGTTTTTTCTATCTTTCTTTCAATGTCCCTTTGTAATAAAAAAAATAGTAATCTTTACAATTAATCTCAATTCAGAAACGTCTTCATCCATGGTAAAACCAAAAACGTGCTCCTCTAATCAGACCTTAATCTCTCCTTAAAATGCAAATTTATGTCCGCAATAAAAAATTGGAACAAGCAAAAAGATTGGGCATAAAAATACTTCACACCTCACTTCAGAGGAAATCTGTCGGGAAATTTTCAATTTGTAAGTTTCCTCTTTAATTTTGAGGAAAGACGGTCTGGTCTCGCCGGGAAATTGATGTTTGTTCTGTGAAATTAAAAACTGAGGTATGTGAGCGTGTAGGCTGGGTAGGAGATAGGGCTGTGATTAGGGATGTAATGACGTTTTTGTTAAGTGAGAAAAAAAGGCATGTAAATGAAGCGAACTTTTGACGGATAGATGAATAGCTCACATGAATAGTTGAATCTTAGGAAATTAAACTTTGCAAATATGAGACAGTAGAAAGGGTTTTCGAGTACTTTAAGAGGATCAAATGACAATTTAACGTGTGTTACTTGTGTTAATTTCGTTATGAGGTTACCAAAATACAAATATTTTCGATAGCCACAAGAGTTAATTTTGAGACTAATAACAGACAAATGCTGATTGGTCATTATAATAAGAAGAAGTATGGGCCACTTTGAGATATTTTTATTGGTGTATCTGTTGTGGTGTTTATAAAAAGTCGTGTTAGTAACACCATTTATAACTCAAGAACGGTAGAACAGATTTGACTTAAAAATTGGTGGGCAGCTAGCTTAGAACCAGGAGACGGACATAGAATAATTTTTAACACTGCTCTCGAACGGGTTGACCGATTTTCATGATTTTTACTTTGTTGGATTTGACTTGGCCCGGAATATGAGAAAAACTAAAAAACTATAAGGGCTCCGTTTTTTGCCATTTGGCTACGGAACCCTAAAAAGGGGTCGGGGCGGAACCAAGTGCGTTGGGACCGCAAGTATAAAATAAGAGTTAGTTTCCATCCTTTCTAACGCTTTTGGCAGCCCTATTTATAACGAGGAGTTATTTTTGTTTACCCTTTGGGATTGGTTTGTAAGAGAGCTGGATTTTTTCATGAACATTTTCTTGTCGCAAGCGAAATAATAGCTTCAGCAGTGTTATTGTTATTTGTTAGTGTTACTCAGGTCGATCGCTTATTATTCCAACAGTTAGAGGCGTCAATTATGTATTTTGAATGTGCTAATGTACGCGCTTACTTATTTTTTTTTACTTTGACGACCTCTGTGGTGTAGTGGTCCCGGGTTCAATTCCCGGTCGGGCCAATGTAGAAATCCCAGTTTTCTATAATGTCTCGGTGGGTGTTGCGGTACCACCGTTGTTTCTGACTCCAATAATTCAAGTGCATTGCTACTTATTCTAGAATTAGTACCCTTATCATGAAAACTATCGAAACGTAAGCGTATCGAGAAATGTAAATTTGTATGGAAATTGGACTAGCGCCCCTAGCGATGCGTAAAGAAATTACTTTTTTATATGGATTTTGAAATTTCTCGATACGTTTACGCATTCGATAGTTTTTCGTGCTAAGGGTACAGAACAATGTATGTAATTCGTGTCCAACATTAATTATTTATTTATTGTTTAGTACTTAGCATTAGCAGCGCACTGATATAACCTGATCAAACCCGGTTGTCAGTGTGTCTGCCATTGATTTGCAAACGTTTACTTTACTCCCGCCATACACAAGAAATTCAATAGAAAACTTTTCATCTCTGCGAAAAGACATCGCTCCCAGAGATAAGACCTCCATAATTGAACTTAAAATTTGACTGTTAGTTTTATTTGGCTTTCTTGCCTGTTTGTGCGATAAAAGTATCTTATTTTCTGTGGTTAACTAGAAAACTAGCTAACATAGAAGGTATTTTTATGACAAATTTTCCAAGCTTACTTTTTCTCAGTCAAAAAGTCCACCTCTTAAAATGTCCCAAAATTATATCACCCCAAGGAATTTTGCAGTTGAAGTTTCGGCAGACTTGCAGTGAGCTATAGTACAAGTTGAGAACTCCTTGATAATAACTCGGAAACTAAGTTTTTATCACGAGACTTGTAAAGTTGAAAATTTAAGACAAAGTTACAGGGCTTGATAATATTATTTGATGTGAATTTGTTTGTAGTAACTCTTTCCGTAGTACTATTGTCTTCTGTGCTTTTACTATAAATGTGATTGATGAAAGATACTAAAAAAATGAAAATAAATATCGTTACGAATTAACGAATAGTTATTAAACTGGACGGATTATTTTAATATGGTTACCTTTGATATCGAAAATATCTGTCCCTATGCCAATGGAGGGCATCAATACAATATCAATTGGCTCTTTTCTAAATGCAATGAAACTTTTCTTTCTACATACAATGGTTGAACTTTAGTCTCAGATTCTCTTGATTTTTCTTCTCTCCTTTTTACTCTTTAGTTTTAATGAAAAGTTCACTATTTGACATAATATTTATGATTTTTTTACAAAAAATCTTTACGAATATACAATACTTACAAATAAAATTTATTTGTAAATTTAATCACAATCTCGTCCCACATCTTGCAAGTGGCAAGCACGTCACGCAACATGCCTCCCTTCGAAGACGACAATTACACTGCGACAAGGAAAGTCACTTCACGGATTTCCTTAGGGCTGGCGTCCCAATTAGTTATATAATGGCAAATTATGGCGTGAAATCGTAGTGCAAATTGATGCAGTTGGCTCGTTTATAGTAAAATTTTTAACCACGTTTCCATGTAAGCTTAACTCTGGGTTAAATTATCATTCTGTTTATGTAAGCTTTATGTAGAAAGAGACAAAATACGCGTTAAAATTAAGGACTACGCAAGAACTTTTGTGAAATAACATGGCATTGTGACCAAGTCACTACTAAGGAACTGTGTTAATGGGTGAATTTCCGAACAGCAAATTTTACGCGGCATGAGTGAAATCGGCAGTGCAGAGTGATACAATGAGGCTTATTTATTTTTTTATTTATAGAAGGCGTTATCCCGTATACGAGACTATAAATATTTTTTGATTAGGACTACGTTAAATACGGAATAAAAAATGATAAAGCACCATATTTTTCATTTCGGTTGCGCGGTCAAATCCATTTTTCTGTTTAATTTCCCTTGTATACTAAAAACTTTTGGTTATTTAGTATTATTGCTTATTCCATTTAAATCGTGAATAGTTATAGTATTATCACATAATAATTTTATAATTTAATCTACTTAATTAAATGACTTATAAGTAAAAATGCATGTGGTCAAATAAGACTTTTCATATCGGTGAATTTTAGTTTGTCGAGAATATTTTTGCGTGGGACAACTCTAGCTCCTTCCCCCCGCGCTAAAACGCTACATACCAGTGACGCCTCAATGCTTAAAGTAAATTGACGTGCGCCGCTTGCTCCGTGTTCCCGCCAAAAAAGTAAATAGTTGGTTTCGGTGACATGGGACATTTTATTTTTCATTTCCGCAGGTTGGAATATATTGTCATCCAATTCTCCATAAAATGTATGAAATATTTATTGGTATCCTTCCCAAACTACGTTTATTAGTGAGGTATTAATAACGTTGTGACTTTAAAACTTTTATTGTTATGTTAAATTATGTCGTTGATTTTAATATCGGTGTTTTCATTTCGGTTGATTCGGTGGCCTAGATTGACCACCGAAATGAAACAAAATTCACCGAAATGATAAAAAATATCATTTCGGTGAATTTTATTAATTCCGGTGCGTAAATTGTTCATATCGGTGATTTTTTTTCTCATTTCGATGGCTTCATTATATCATTCCGGTGAAATCTATACTATATTATACGGCTGAAGAGTTTGTTTGTTTGTTTTTTATTTGAACGCGGTAATCTCAGGAACTACTGGTTCAATTTGAAAGAATGTTTTTGTTTTGCCTTCCTTTTTAGGATTCCGTACCTTGAAAGGTAAAAAACGGAACCCTTTTGAATCACTTCGTTGTTCGTCTGTTTGTCTGTCCCTACCCTTTTTCTCAGGAACACGTGGAGGTATCAAGCTAAAATTTAATCAAAAGCTCTACGGTCCCTTAAGGCTGTCAAAAATCAAACTTCTAAGACAACGCAATCAAAAGATACAGCCGTTATTGCCGTAAATATCAACAAAGTTCCGCAAATTTTCAACACTCGAAAAGGAATCAAAACCTACCTACAGGGTACTTCCCGTGAACTTAGAATCTTGAAATTTGATACAAAGCAATGTCATTTATAGTACAGATACAGGAATAATTGCGAAAACTGTATTTTTTTGTTAATCATATAAAAACAAAACTTACTGCCCCTTTCTTCATGAACGCGTTACGGTATTAAATGAAAATTACAATGAACACATAGACCATACATAATGAACTAAAATTAAGATACAAATTATTCATTCAGTGAAAACGTCGTCCTTTTATTACAAAATGTCACAGAAAAAAAGACGCTTTAAATTTCCATATAACTACTATTGATTTCCACTCTACGCTCTGACCGATCCAAAGGTTCCCATTATGCTAGCAGCATTGCCTCGTTGAATAGCAATGGAAACCTGTTGAACTAGCCAGAGTGGGGATCATTACCCTTATCCCTCAGTCGTTGTCCCAACTCTTTGAAAAGCTCGCGTGCCTCATCTCCCCAGGGCCCAGCCGTCTTCACAGCGATTGGAACAAAATCATACTCAGACTTTAGCTCAGCATACGCTGAACCTGCTGAAGTAACAGGCATACTGTTACTTCAACAGATTCAGTAAATGTGTCTAACGCATGTTGCATCCCATAAGAGGCTACGCCCTCCTCGCCATGGAACCAACGTTAGGTCATCTGGTCTCTTACCATCCATGCGGGACAAGCCTGGTGGCTCTAGGACGCAAGGAATATTTATGGAAACCGTGGCCTGACGCACAAATTCATTAATAGAATGGTATAAATTGCACTTGTAAAAAGCAACTGTGAACCTGTGACAGACGAGGAATTAAACCCCATTTCTTACGCAATCCGGGCAATTTAATTTGTATGGTGACAAAACACTATAAAAACAAAAATAAACTATAATAGAATGGTGCTTCGGGAACCGCCCCGCACATCTTTGGCAACTCAGTCCATGGTGGCCGTTTTCATCTACCAACACACCACAAATACAGCGATGAGGTTCACAAACTTTGCTGCCCAGTCTTAAAGCTATTGAAATTCTTAAGGAATTGTTGTCGAGAAGCGTACCCAACTGTGGAGGCGGCAAAGCATGCAGCCAAGCACCAGATTCAGGTTTTGCAACTGCTTTAAGGCATGCCAACATCACGCTGGAACCTACGGGAACGGAGTAAAGGCAAAACGCACAGAAAATGTCGAAGAGGACCGCTAGTAGTGTTGTTAAGCTAAAAAGTTTTTTTTTAATATGATATGGGTTTACTTTTGTCTCTAGACAATACCAGACGAGGCACAGACAGGGACGACGATGAAGCGAGCTCACCCAGAAGAAGCCTGTTCACTCTTTTTCTGAAAATAACAGGGTTGTAGACCGATGGAAACACATATGCGGGTAGAGAGTTCCACTCTTTTGCTGTGCGCATTATGAAAGTTGACGAGAAGCGCTTAGTTCGAAAACTTTTTAAACGCGCTAATCTCAGGAACTACTGCTCCGATTTAAAAAAAAGGGTTAGATAGCTCATTTATCGGAAAAGGTTATTGGCTATACTTGGTGTCCTTTAAATAGAGGTCCAGCCTAAAATAGGTGATATGCTAGACAATGACAGTCATTAGAAAATATATAAAAAAAAAACCGGTTAAGTGCGTGTCGGACCCGCGCACTGAGGGTTCCGTGCCACCCTTAACTGAATTCAGGGTCCACTTACTTTCACTTAACGAAAACATCACAATATATTGCGACAGCAAAAATAACTTTGTTTTTCATAGTGTTTGTATGAAAGACAAAGTTATATTTGCGGTTGATAAAAATGTGCAATATTTCAAAAACTACTGGTTCGATCTCATTCAAACCAATTTTCGTTGCAAGTTTTTGTTGAGATCTACATCATATATTTTTTTCAAAATTTTCACTTTCTTAGTTCAAAAGTTAGATGGGGGGGGACGCCCATTTTACCACTTTGGAAGCGTCTATATCTCAAACCTTACACTTTTAGAAAAAATGGTTTTAGAAACCTCAACATCATTTTAAAAGACCTATCCATAGACACCCCACACGCATAGGTTTGAGTAAAAAAAAAATTTAGATTTTAGTTTCATGTATGGGAGCCCCCCCTTAAATATTGATTTTTCTTACTTTTTGTATCTGAATCGGAAAGCGGTGAACAAAATACATTTATCTACCAAGTTTCAGCTATGTGATGCTAATAGTTTCCGAATAAAGTGGCTGTGACATACGGACAGACAGACAGACAGACAGACAGACAGACAGACAGACTTGACGAAACTATAAGGGTTCCGTTTTTTGCCATTCGGCTACGGAACCCTAAAAATGTAAGTTATGTCCTTTTCAAGTTGTGTACATTAGAAAATCTACCAAATTGTCATCTAGTGATGGGTATTCGACTACTATTAATACAAATACTTTTTTTACTTGTTTATTTTGCGATGCGAGTTTATATAGCCGAAGGCCTACTTTATTTGTAAATCAGGTTACATTATATAATAAATAGTAAATAAAAAGTGAAAAATTGTAGTCACAGTAGTCTAGCTTATATTACCCGTATTGTGTGCAGCGCACGGCGCTTAAATTTCGCGGGGAGAATTGCTGTTTTTCCGTTATAATAATATATGAGTCCTAAAAGAAGGTTAACTTCTACATACGGGATACTGTAAAACATCACGCTACGACCTACGGGAATGGAGTGAAATCAAAACGCACGGATGCAGTCACGACGAACCACGTGTTTTGGTGTATAGAAGTAATTTTGTTAAAGGTTTTCGGTGGGTGGATAAGTGTTGTCATTTCGGTGGGCGAGTTATTTCATTTCGATGAATCGTTTTTTCATTTCGGTGGCATCAAAACTTTGAAGTAATGTATCTTTTTAGTTTATCAAGATATTTTGATGGCGTTACGTATTGATCTAAACAACATCAAGAAGTATCATAAACCATAGTTTGAATTCGAAAAATGTTAAAAATAAAAAAGTTCACCGAAGTGATAAAAAAATCGACTTTGTTGAAATTGACCCTAATAACGTAAACGTATCTTTGCAAGTATTTCAATAATGCATTTATTTTTGAAAATACATAGAAGAAAAACGTGTTTGTTACACCATGCTACGAAAAAAAAAGTTATTATACATTTTTTTTCTAGTCAGTCAGAAACATGATTTCAGTATACAGGATGGCCTTAAAACATTGCCAATATTTTAAACTAAGAACCCGCTCATGATTCATAGTCCCTTCCACATTATTAAAATGAAAATCAATTGTTATGAAATATCATTTCAAAACTCCGATTCCCGTTTAGGCGGAGTAATTTTTGATACGTTTACATATTTTTAAAATCTTAAACAAAGTCTTCAACTGTAATTTATTCGTTTAATTTGAAGCAATGATCATTTCTAAAGTGTTTGATATGATTTTTCTCAGTTTCATCATATGATACTTTATATCAATTGATTTTTATTTTAATAAGTGGAACGGACTATGAATCATGAGTAGGTTCTTAGTTTAAAATATTGCCAATGCTTACAATGTCACTCTGTATGAAAACCAAAGCAATCCTTCTGCATCTATCATGGCTTTAAGTTATCCTAATGAGACCCAGATCTACGATGTTTTGGCTCGGACATTTGTTATTTATACAGCAACGAGGCATGCTAATATCTCTTAACACGTTTCGGGACACTATTCCAGACACAATAGATGTTTTATTGTTTTCACGTCTGTAGGCGTTCACTGTCCCGGAACGTGTTAAATATTTTTTTTATCCTAGTTGACTTTTGAAATAATATTCGTGTCGCAAAAAAAGGAACTAGGTGTGAATAAGCGTGACATAAATGATGTTTATAGAGTTATTGAATCTGAGATTTTTATTTACTAAGGTTTATTTGTTGTGAATACTGCTAGGCTTGAATGGGACTGGGCAGGCAACGTGAACAGAATATGCCCAAAAAAATGAACTAAGATCATCATCCACTGGCTGCCTTCAGATGGACGTTGTCCGAAAAGCGGACCCAGAAAACGATGGCGAGATGATCTAGACCACTTTTGCAGACTGGCCAGCCCAGACCTTTTCCCAGCAGCGGGACAGTAACGGCTAGCTAAAACAGGTTAATTTTATTTTTATTCGGTATATTTTATATTATTATGTGGTTTGTTCGTCACGTAGGTATAACTGCTGCACTCAGACGTCTATAGTGAAATTGCTATAAACGTCAAAACGGACCATTTTCTATAAATATTGACTGATTAAATTTTAGTCTTCTCATTGCCGAAGCTCCTTTCATTCATTAACATTTCCGTTATTCCAGAACCGCAATTAAGTCTTTGATAGATCTCTTCGTGCTAGATTGAAGAGAAATGCTAATAGAAATCATTTGGCTAAGGAGCATTGTAACAACTGACATTAAGTTTCAAATGAGCGACGAGGGACAAAACTTAGACGCAAAATACATCAAAGTGTTGTTATGGTTTGTTTCGTTGTTACTAACTAACCACAACACAGATAATAGTAATAGTTAGCTTTATAAGCCACATTTCATTTGAAGGATTTGTTATATATTTAGTAGCAATACTGTGATTGGGAAAATTCGTGACTACTTCGCAGAAAAAGTTTTAAAAACGTACAAGCGGGTTGAATTTCAGATTTTCAACTTGTCCCAGATGGTAAGCTGTGGGACGAGTCTGGGAATCACCCAGTATTAAGTTTTTAGTCACGATTTTAACTTTTTTTTTCATAATCAAAAAACGAATCCACAGTATTAAATAAGTACTAATATATTTCACTGTCTCCAAGATAATATTACTAAGAATAGTACTTTTTCATTTGTTTGATGTCAATTAATTCAAAATTCACATTTATGACTTAAGTTACTATTTACAAACTCATAATCCTCTCAATTGCCTTATAAACGAAAATTACAAAAATAATACTTATATAGACCTTATTACCAACACTATACCCAGGGATGGGTGTTGGGCCATTCTGGTTCCAATTCAATTATTTTTTACGATCAGGTGGGACAAAACGAGCACAGATAAAACCCGAGACAGAGAATAACCCACGTAGGGGTTGTTCTGATATTGTATTATGCTCATTATACAAAAGCAGTTAAGATCGTAAGTGCATCATTGTATGAGAAAAGATGCAATAAAAGTAGAAATGGTGGGTGTCATTTTCGGTATTATAATACATCATGGACTTTTATGAGGTGAGACTGTAACGTTTAGAAAAAATTGGCTACGTTAAATCTCGTCATATTAAAACATAAAGAAATAAACGTTTACATTACGATTTCTTGCATAAAAATAATTATAAATCTTTATTTATACATATTCAAAGTGTTATAGTTCATCTAATAAAAGTACACGATGATACATCTCATAAAAGTCATAAAATAAAACAGCACACTTAGTTATTTTGGCTGTAACTACATTTTTAAGCGCTTTGTAACGTTTACGACATTCAGGGTTCTCCAAATCAACCTGGGACAATCCTATAGCAATCTCTCCAAACTTTCTAGATATATTATATTACTATAAATACTTTACAATGTAGGTATTTATTACTAATATCAAGTCTTATTTGATGTTTGCACCACACTTTACAATTCAACACAACAATATTAATTGCATCAAGCAGTCCAAACCACAGTATAAATGAGTACAGTAATTTAAAAAGTTAGTGTTTGGCTAACATTTCCTTGCAAACATAATTAAATGTGTGTTTTAAATGTTGGTAAATGTAAGATAGTTATTATTATTATTATCTTTGCAGTAATGACGAAAGGTTATTATAAAGTAGATGATTATTTAAAACATAATAATGTATGGACTTGCATGATCACCGAAAACATCGTGAAACTTTTGAAAAGAGGGATTGACAATAGTGACTGAGTTTGTTGCGCAGCTTCTTCTCAGCACTAGCCCACAATTTGTCCCGAAGCTGTGGTAGCCTGTGTTGGGACGTGTATAAGTGCAAAAATAAACTACTTTTATAACTTTTAATTTTACGGTCCTATTTTACAATGTCCAAATAATTTCTGGCTAGTACTATTTTCCAGAAGATACTTCATACGAAGTGACGTTCTATATTTGAATTATTAGCTGGGTAGTGCTAACTTGTCGATAATGAAACAGGCACTAAGTTTTCACATACACAAATATTATCAAGAATATTGTTTTTTTTTCAACGGACCAAACTTACTGCAAAAGCTACACTATGGCAAAACATCAAAGGTACGAGTAGTTGCGATTAAATGCATTTCTCTTGTAAATTGTATGGTTTGGAAATTCTAAATTGCCTTAGCTTAGCTTTGATGAGATTTATTTGAATTGAGCTGTTCATGAAAGTTGAGCCAAGTTTAACCAGCTTTGCTTTAACTTGTTTTACAACGTGTAATCAATAATTTAGTTTTAGTGATATTATCATATCTTCCAAAAATTTACCTGTATTATTTTAAAAAAACTCACAAATACCACTACCATTTTTCGACCCATTAAAAAAACATGTTTTCTTGGCCTGGCCAAGAGTCAAGGGCAGACACATCTAGTAAGAGATATTAAAAGTACTTAGGACCAGTTGCGTGATCGATCGCTAATTAAACGAATAGTTAAACATCGTTACCAGTGGTTGTGCCTCAGAAAGCACGTAAAGCCGTTGGTCCTGCGCCTGATCTCTCCCCAGTCGTGTCAGATTGCTGTCCCATCGGGCTATAAAAGCGGAAGTGCACCTGTGTTTGCGCACACACTTGTGCACTATAATCGAAAGTACCACCACCGTAGTCGAAATCGGCTAGGGGGACTATTATTATTATTATTTTATACCAACGGCGTGCTTTCTGAGGCACGGGGGTGAAACACCGCCAACTTCCAAACTCCGAGCTACCCTGGAAATTTCTGAGCAGAAAACCCCCGGTATATATTTTTGGCCCGACCCGGGAATTGAACCTGGGACCTCCGGCGCAGCCGTCGCTTTAAAATGCGACCCTCTCACCGCTGCGCCACCGAGGCAGTCAATTCATTTATTTTATAAGTAATTCAAGCTTATAAGTACCCCAAAGCCCTCAACATGAATGTATATTTAATAGGTATTGATTTCACTTTACCCTGTAACCTAACACTCGCCGACACATGAAACTCTTTGACAGAGCTGTTAATAAAATCCTAATATATTCAGTAAAGTCCGAATGTAACCAAAATATAGTGGGAGGCACTATACCGATTGTAAAATCGACACGAACAACTAAACTTAAACCGTAATTAAGCTATGTCTGAACCGTAAATTTGCTCGTAAAACCGAATAGTAGATGGAACCTATTAATTAAATTCATGGCAATTGAAATAAAACACTTTTTATTTAAATCAGCCGCTTAACCTAATTGATAACATTTTTGACCAAATTTTCAACATGATAATAGGATTTTATTTTTAACCGACTTCAAAAAGGAGGAGGTTATCAATTTGACTGTATGTATTTTTTGTTTAAGTATGTTACCTCATATCTCAATCATTTGTGGAGGGATTTGAGTTTTTTTCACGTTACCTTCTAGTTGGTCCCATTGTGGCCAAATCTGGATCTGATGATGGGGTCTTGGTGTAATCGAGGGAAACCCGCAAATCTAAAAGGCGAGTATAGTGTTTTTGTACTAGTATCTCAATGTTGACATGTCTTTAGGTACGCCTGATGGTCTATTTTGTGGAGCTGAGCTGATATTGGAACTCCTTAACGCTTAGGAGTTCAGTGATTATTACACCGGAACTTATATAAGGTACTTTGTAGATTATTATTATTTTTATATACCTATGTCACTATATAAGCTTAATGTTACAAAACTTAAAGATGAGAAAGTAGTCTCGCAACATTGGTGAGGTTACGCAGCCTACGAGTAAACACTTTCCGGGGCGGTGAACGGCTATAGCCGTAAAACAATAGAAGTTCTATTGTGTCTGGGATACGGAAAGTGTAAAAAAAGCACTTGCAAAATTAAACAGGCTTGCCAATGTCTCGGTGGCCGAGTGGTATAGGCATGCGCCCGGACCGCGTTAGACACAGGGTTCACTTCCTTGTCTGTTAATAAATACTACATTCGTAGTATTAATGATCATAAAAGTAATGTCATATATTTAATAGGACACGTAATAAGTCACTATTGCTATTCTAAACTGTGATTGGGCACATTCCGATCGCATTGCATTCCTAACTTCGATTGTCCACTGGAAACAAGTATTTACTCGTAGTTTCAAAATAGGTTATTTAAAAACAATTGATGATGCCTAACTTATGATGGTTATATTTTTTAAAATTATTTTGTACTCATTCGTTACTTTAAGTGAATTGAGTAGACTGTAATAATGTGAAACGTATTTATGCCTATGCTGGCCACAGTCGCTCTTTACAAATGCAGTTTATATTTTTAAGTTTGTTTAGTGACAACACTATAAAAACAAAAATAAAATTTAAAACAAAGTTCTTTTCCTCCCACAAATAATAAACTTTCACCATCACCGTGTGGTTGACTGGTTTTCAATGCCCTCAGGTTACCTAGTTCCTATTGGGGTCACAGCCGCCTTACCACTTTCCAACGAAAAAACGCTCTCACACACGACGCATAAACAGGATCTGCATGGAATTTTGGATCTAAAGGATTTTAGGCGGCGATGACCTCGATAACTTTACGTACGCAACTATTTTTTTTCAAACATAATATCCCCTAGCTCTCTTGAGCAAAATTTTACACACACAATTTCGCTGCAGCCTGTTCGTGTGTGAGAGATGCATTTATGATGGCGATTGAATCAACAGCCTTGATGCAACAGTCTGGTGGATTAATAACAAACAATATGTGGGCTATGCGTTGTGCGGAAGTGCAATATTGCTTCAATCCGTTCACGTTCCAAGCATTTCAATTCCCACTCAACTATTTGAGTCGCCAAATTTGCATTATGGTGGAACATAAAAAAAATAAAAGTATATTACTCACTCATGTAGTGCTGTCCCATGCTAATCTGATAAGTGGATTATACGAAATCGAAATACGAATTTGCTAATCCGTTCAAAAGCAGAGCTGCTTAACTGTCAAAGCAACATCGCAAAACCCTGGATTTCTAGCTATAGTTTACTTTAAGACATGGATTTGGTTGCACAAATCGTATCTTTGTAAGAAATCGACGTAAGCCTAATCTAGATAGAAACTAAAGAACCTTTAAACCCTACAATCATCCCACGAAATATGCGCCAGACAACACACCAATTGTCTGGTTTCGTGGTAAGGAATTTTCTTCCTTGTTTTACGAAGTACCAGACAACGATTGCGACGGGGGCGTCTCCCATAAATATTTAAATACATATAACATCCATGACTTAGGTACAAATGTTCATGTTTATCACACAAACATTTGAGCCTTGCGGGATTCGAATCCGCGACGGCCGGCGTAATAGTCAGGAGCGCTAACCAATACACCAAACACGTCGTCAAAGGCCTCACCTCATGAGTGAGGTAGTCATCATCATTATCATCACTTTTATCAAGCAAAGGACGTCCACTGCCTCTCTGCATATGAGGAAGTATTGAGCGCGAGAGACCTCGGTCACACTATCATAATAAATAACAATAAAAAATAACAAAAAAAAAAAAAACAATTAATAAAAAAATAAACAAATAATAACAATAATAATAAAATATTTATTGTATTGCCATTTAGTTATAGCAGGAATAAAACTCTAAAACAAAAGCAACCCAGTGTTTTCCATAGAATTTTTCGATAGGAATATTAATTTTATGGTGTTTTCACGACCATAAACCCTTAATTCCGCGATTCTCGCAGACTAGCAAAACCAGCAACAATTATATCTTACCCCTGTTTTGTGACTAAATAATTTGTGCTACTCAAAACTTTTCTCATTTCGTGTTTATCCACCCCCGAAAGGTTTAATGAAATGTTCGAGAGGTTTATAAGAGAAAGTTCGCAAACTTGAAGAATTAAAAAAAGTTGAGATATTCCTATGGAGTTCGATCTTCGCAATAAAAAGGCTCATAATTAAGTCTAAACAAATTTTCGAAACTTTGTCAAGGATTTGTTGCTCATTTTTAGGGGTCCTTCGAAAAATAAAGGAACCATTACTGACAAGTACAAACAACAATTACGTCAAGTTAAACACTGCTATATTTTATGCAGTTGTATAGGGATGATAGTGACCTTTTGGAATTACTGCATACTTTCTTACGCGAATAAATTGGGTAATTTTTGATTTCCTAAAATACAAAATAGGCACAGGTGTGACATTTCGAATAGCGAACGGTTAACAATACATCCTCTTTGCACCGGAAATGGCGGCAAACAGAATTTCCGCGCTCGCTACGCTCTCGCATCCGCTTTAGTTTAAGGGCGAGGGTAGACGGTGATTGATATTTGAGGGTAGTTTTGACTTATGAGCTATTTCTCGTGTATTGTTTACGGTAAAATTAGGATAGAATATTGCAATTTGTTAGTACAATAAAATTAAATATGACTTAGTCAGCATTCAAGACATATAATAGTCCCCCTAGCCGATTTCGACTACTGTGGCCAGTCACAACGACCAACCGACTGCGCGGGACATATTATAGTGCACAAGTGTGTGCGCAAACACAGGTGCACTCTCTATTCCTTTCACTCTTATAGCCCGATGGGACAGCAATCTGACACGAACGGAGAGAGATCAGGCGCAGGACCAACGGCTTAACGTGCTTTCCGAGGCACGGGGGTGAAACACCGCCAATTTCCAAACTCCGAGCTACCCTGAGAATTTCTGAACAGAAAAAGTCCGGTACATATTTTTATAAGAACTAGTAGAATCAATTTCATTAAGTTTAATTGTTACTATTGTAATTATAAAACAATAGACGCCCCCGTAATATCGTTATCTGGTATTCGTAGCACAAGGAAGAAAATTCCTTAGTTCGAAACCAAGACAATTGGTGTGTTGTCTGGCGCTTATTTATTTATTTATTATTATATATTATTTATTATATGATATATTAAAAAACATTATACATATAAGTAACTAACAAAATATAAAGAAACTTCTTATGTTTTGTATAGTATACTGTCCGTATAAAGCTAGTCTTGTCTTCAACAATAAACAATCAATAATCCCCTTGTTTAAAAGTCAAAAATCAAAACCAAAAGTTCCTGATTCGTATGTCTGTCAGTCTGTCAGTCCAAGTCGCCAGATCGTCTCTTCACCATGTAGGCTGGACGCCGCGACAGTCTAGTATAAACATTTATGATGAGACGTATAGTATAAACATTTATGATGAGGCGTAAATAAAGTAAGACATGTATAAAAATGAAATAAAAAACTACCTTATCAAAAACAAAACCGTTTTCTTTAGTGCAAGGTAGCGATGTTGCTGGCTGCGTTGCCGCGTTGAATAGGTATACAAATCATTTGAGCTAGGAACGAGCCAGCTTTTATTGTTTGCCAAAATATAATATAGGAAATTGTTAAGTCGCTAGCACAACAGGTTATTTACATAGTTTAAGTGAGATAGATGAGTTTTAGCAGATTATTTACAATATTCGACTAGAAAAAAAAACGGATTGTAATGGCAGTAAATTTCTACAAAGTAATTCTACTCAGTTTTTCAAAACACCGGTTGCACCATTATAGTTAATTAAACCCCTGAAATAGAAAGAATACTTTAAAAGTCCACAATCCGTCTGTCTGACAAAGAGAGTTCGAATCCTGGCACGGAAGTCTCGACATTGTTCCCTGTAAAACCACCAGGTGGCGCTCGAAAAATACTGTGACAAAATTGTTATTTTCGTGTATTTATTGATTGAGAAGAATGTTTGAATCAAGCTTAAAAAATTACAAATTTTTTTTTAAGATTTATTAAATATTTAGCTATGTAAGTTAGAAGGATATTCGATGGAGCAGAAAATCAGAATATTGAAATTGTCTACGCGAACGTGAAGTACAAAGAGAGTGCACTTGCGTGTATTGCGTAAACATCTGGGCCCTACAATATCTCCACGTACCTGGCTCTGCTGAGAGGGGCCGCCATTGCCAATAATCGGTAGGAGATTATTATTAGCCCACTCCCGTACAATTGAATCTTAGTGTCGTATGCGCTCCGCCTTAAATTGCATTACATCAGAACACAGCTAGAGGATTTGTCATTGCGTACAGTGTAATTAAATTTTGATCACGACCAATGTATTGTTTCGAACGGAATCAATTTTCATAGGCGCCGATACAATTGATTGCTTCCTGCATTACTATTTCAGTTTCAGCGGAAAAGGCTAGCGGTATAATTTATGAGCTCTGCAATGGTAATTACCTTTTAAATCTGTAATGTTTTGCTCATTAAAATTTGTGAAAATTTATTCCGATTCCGCAAATATGCAAAATACGATGCGCTCTTCTGTTCCTGGGGGCGTGTTGCATCTTGCTTTAATCCGTTTAAGTTTCAGTTTAATTCCCATTTAGCAAGTGGTGTCGCCAAATCGGTATTGCGATTCAACTTAAATAAATTTGTAACTTTATCTCTATTTAATAATCTCTAGCCGATTTCGACTACGGTGGCCAGTCACAACGACTAAGCGACTGCGCGGGACATATTAGTTAGGCACAAATGTGTGCGCAAACACAGGTGCACTCTCTATTCCTTTCACTCTCATAGCCCGATGGGACAGCAATCTGACACGACCGGAGAGAGATCAGGCGCAAGACCAACGGCTTTACGTGCTTTCCGAGGCACGGGGGTAAAACATCGACAACTTCCAAACTCCGGGCTTCCCTGAGAATTTCTGAACAGAAAAAGCCAGGTACATATTTTTGGCCCGACCCGTGAATCGAACCTAGGACCTCTGGCGCAGCCGTCGCTTTAAAATGCGACCCTCTTACCGCTGCGCCACCGAGGCAGTTGTTTTCTTCTCTGTTCGTCTCTGTTTACTGGTTATTATAGGGCTTTTATTTTAAATTTATCTCCTAATACAAGCCACACCCTGTATATTCCAAATATTTCTTGTGATCAAAACGCAATGCACGTGCAAGTGTAAATAATAAATATTACTTAATGCATGAGTTAGGATGTAAGACACAAAAACATTTAATATATATTTAAAAATCACAAGTACAATATTGGCGGTCTTAATGCTGGAAATGATCTCCTTCCATTATCTGTTATTTCATTATAGTAAAACATAGTTATTAAACATTTATAGCTTCTTATGGATTTGACTGCACCGTCTAAAATATTTTTATTTGCATATGAAGTCTCAAATTCAAGAGAGAAATGTCTATTACAACAAACACAACGACTTAATTGTACATTTTCATAGCATGCTCGTAAAAAACCCATAAGAATACACGATAAACAAACATTGTCACTTTTCTATTACTATTATGTCGTTTTGAACCATAAAATTTGCATTGCACGAGTATAGAGATTTATTGTTTCAAAACGCAAACTATGTTGGATGTTCAAGAGACAAGGTTTGAAGGCAAGGCGTGTGAGGATGAAAAAAAATCTACTTTAAAAACAAAATGCAATAAAAAGTATTTTTCTCCTCATAAGAAAGTACTCCAGAGACAGAATGATGATTTTTACCACGGTTAGCTTAATCCTAGGTTAACTCATCATGCGCAAGTCCCACTAAGTAGATTTAAAAAATCTAATCGGTCCACAAATGACCGAGATGAGTTAACATACATACAAAAATATATATAACATACACTCGAATTGACAACCTCCTCTTTTTTGAGTCGGTTAAAAATACCGCCACCAAACGGCCAAAAACAGGGAATAAGACTTGTATCCGAATGAAATTGAATTATTCTTACGAAAACAAAGCCACAAGCGTTTTCAATATGGAATTACGGTCTAGCTGAACACTGAAACCGTTGACAATGTTTACTTTCAATACCGACGATACAACACCATTGTCCAGCGGCCGCCATAGTTTATCTATTGCTAGTGTTGCCAGTAGATAACCCAGTTATCGATAGTTAAAAAACAATCTAACGATATGCATTAGGGTTGTGCTAGAGTAATAAATAAATAAAATTTATTTATCCTGTTTTTGTTTTTTGATTGTTTTTTTTTTTCTGTTTTGTATTATGTAAAGGACACGGTCGTAAATTGCCCCAGAGTCGTTTAATGTTTGATTAAAGAAAAGCATTAAGAGACTTGACTATATCATTTTGCAAAAAATATATTGAATTTTTAATACAATATTGTTAATTTACTTTGCTTTCATCTAGCGGCATATAAATCTACAAAAAAAATAGGACAACTATTGAATACAATTTCGTGTCCCCAACAATTGTTGTTTGGCAGAAAATAGCGGTTTCGAGCACTTATAAGCAAACTGACGGCCGCTTAACGAAATGGCATATTGTGTCATACTGTGTCATGTGGCAGTTAGTTAAATAAGTAAGCGCTCGCAATCGCTATTTTAAGAAGGAAGATGACGTTTGCCTCCCATGGGTACTAACCTTTAAACCTACCAACCTCTTCCTAAAACTTGAAAAAAAACTGTGACAAGGAACTTCTTTTCGTTGGCTATTGTTTGCGTCATCGTAATTTTCACGCGTCACGCACCCTAGCGGGGCAGTTTTCTATGTTTGAGTTTTGGTGGCCTAGATTGCGGGTTTTCGACACAGATGGCGCTATGATCTAGAAAGACCTGTGCAAGAGATTGACCCCACACAAATTATTTCGTTTTATGTGAAAACCCCGCTATTTACGGCTTATATTACTTTATATTATTTTAAAAGGTGACGAAAGGAACCCATAAAATTAGTTTTGGTCGTGACGCATGGATTTTTACTTTTGGGGCAAGCAATGTATGGCGGGTCGACCGTTTCCTTTGTCATGTAATTGTGTGTGTGTGTTTATGATGTCCTAAATTGATAAATTCATTTTCTTTCTTTCTTTCTTTCTTTCTTTCTTTCTGTCTTTCTTTCTTTCTTTCTTTATTTCTTTCTCTCTTTCTTTCTTTCTTTCTTTCTTGTTTCGGAAACATGTCCATAAGTGTGAGTAACAATTTATCTTAAAAACTATGTTACTAAAAAGTGATTATAATTAATTTTGGTGTCTTTGGCGAGTTGAACCAGGGTCCAGTGTCACAATGACACTGTCCTGTAATAAAATATCAATTGTACTTTTGAAAGTATCTTAGTCATAACGAAATGTGTTTTATAACCAATTTAAAAAAATAAACTTATCAATTCGACCCGTATTTCTGAGAGTTGGAATCAGATGTATGTTTTATCCTCGTAGGACCGAGTGGCTTAATTATACAAGACGGAGGTAAGACCGAAGAACCTTCAGAAAGAAAGAAAAGAAAGAAAGAAAGAAAATACATTTATGAAAGAAACATACATTTAAGAAAGGACTAACACTTAATACCCTGTAAGTCCCAGCACAGTCCAGCAGCAGCAGACCAGCGTTGTCTCCTCAATCATGAATTCTTATTAAGGATAGCCATAGCTACATTTAATCATCATAAATTCAGACAGACGAGGAATTGAGTCAGTGTATTGTATATGTGTTTGTGAGTCGAATAAATGTATTTTCTTTCTAACCCCGTGTCTTGTGCTATAGGCATGCGCCCGGATAGCGTAAGACACGGGGTTCAATTCCTCGTCTGTCACAATTTATATTACTCAGTTTGTATAGTGACAAAACACAAAAACAATAACGCAATTATTTAATCATTGTTGAGTTAACGCAACTGGGCTATATTAATCTGCAGAAATGTGTAGTGATTTAACAGAACGTTGCCACAAGTTCATTGTACAACGTAGCCATTTTCTGCCTCGCTCCATAGACTATATCCAGAACAGAGCCCCCTTTCATTGCTCGGTCTATTGTTTCGCTTAAGGCTTCACCTCCAGGTTATAGACAGATAAACGACTTACCTCGTAGAATTGGCTAAGCGATTCGCCTTGCACTGAAAGCACTGAAATAGCTTATCATTCCAATATGGCGATTCGCAATAAAGTGCGAAATACTTTTTCATAATATTCTGTTCGGAAAATTTAACTTTCCTGTGTAGATAGCCGGGTGGAAAATAGCTTTTCATCTGTCGCTGAATTATATAATACCTCTTCATCACATTTACAATTACACAGCTAAATTTTTTCCTCATTATCAAAATGAAAAATAGTATGTTTAACTCGGCTAATAGCACCCATTTCACTCTTGAACTATTGGCTCTCTCACTCCGTTCAAGCGCCAGAAACATCTCGAGTGAAATGGGTCGCTTTCTCCCCTTGTATAACAATCTACTATTTATTTTGTATTAAAAAAAGTAATGGTAGCTAGTTTTACGGCCTGTTTTACAATGTTCTAATTAGTTATGGCTTATCTGTCCTAAACTTCATAATTGACATATGACTTCATATGTTTCCTATCTAAGATCGGTGTTTTTTAGGGTTCCGTAGCTGAATGGCAAAAAGTGGGAACCGTTATAGTTTCGTCAGGTCTGTCAGTCTGTTCGTCCGTATGTCAAAGCCACTTTATTCTGATTCTATTAGCATCACACAGCTGAAACTGGTAGGTAGGTGTATTTTAGTTACCGCTTTACGATTCACATACAAAAAATTAAAAAAATTAAGGGGGACCATCCCATACATGAAACAAAAAACTATTTTTTTTTACTCAAACCTATGTCTTTTAAAATTATGTTGAGGTTTCTAAAACCATTTTCTTCTAAAAGTCTAACATTTGAGAGATGGACGCTTCCAAAGTGGTAAAATGGGCGTCCCCCATCATTTATTTCAATGTCAGGCTTTATTTTTGTGAGCCAATTTTAAAAATTCCTGCATCAAGGAATTTCACAAAGGTTTAAAGATGCAGTATTTTTTCAAAGTCGGCTTAGTAATAATTTAGATTTATGATTTTACAAACCTATATAAAAATTAACAAACTTAAGTTGCTTTTAAAAACGCTCGTTTCGTGGCCCGACATTATCAGCCACAAAGTAAAGTGGCCTTGAAGGAGCACATCCCTATTGTTTCCAAATAATCTCCTGTTTCTCGTTTGAAGTTATGGACAGTATTTTTAAAGATTTTAAGATAAAGCTGATAAAAAAATTATCTGCAAATTCTTAAATATTTGTAGTTTACAAGGTCCGTCCACCTTATTGGTGGACATCCCACGCTGCGTCTTTGGTCAAAGGGTATTCAAACTAGAATTTTTATGCCCTAACGACCATCAGTACTTTGCGCTTTATACCGCTTGTGATCGGTCGCTGTGGAAAGCCGTGGAGGAGGCCTTTGTTCAGCAGTGGACGTCCTTTGGCTGAAAATGATGACAATGATGATTTGTAGTTTAAGTTGTGAAGGCAATGTTTACAAATCGATTATCACAAGTTAAGCATACTGAAGAAGTATAAAATAAGAATTCTGAAGTATCTGATTGCTTCAAAAAGTTTAAGCTGATCGGAGCTAGGAAAGCTTTAATATTAGATTCTACCATAGAATCTAAATATTGACGTAGGCTTTCCTTCAAATCTTGCAATTTTTACAAAAATGTAAAAAAATATCTTTTTGTTTTTATTATTTTTATTTTGAACTTCTCCCATGGTTGAACTATTCTTATGGTTTACCCTGTTAACATTCTGTTCAGCAGTTAAGTATGTTAGTACGATCCCTAGTAAGCTTAACTTATTAGTTCTCATTCAGACAGTTTCTATATTATTGACAGGCGCAGACATACATGTTTACATTCATCCAAAGTACCATAAGTCTTATGATATATTTATTAAATAACAGAATAAATTAAATTTACATATAAATAACTCTTAACCTAAAGAAAAAATAAAGAACTTATTTATAACATAGGTTATATTCTGGATCAAATTAAAGAAATAATAATACATCAGGCAAACAAAGCGTCTGTCCATTTAAAAACCAACCGCTAACTTCGTGGCCCGACTGGAGTGCACTCAGGCCACAAAGCAGAGTGCCGCGAAGAGGCCGTCTCTATTGTTTCGATATAATCTCCTCTTCCTTAGTCTATGGCAACTTTCGTTAGGTTTGAATTTGTTGTCTTTGGTGTTTAGGTGGATATATGTTGAAGATTTAGATGATATCTGCGACCTTACCAATTTCAAACTAAAATTGCTTGAACACAAAACACGAATCATCATCCCATGAGGTGTAAGAAATTTTGACTCTTAAATTGGTGAGGCGGCGATGTCCGCGATAGTCATTGATATTGTGAAATTAAAATAAAACAAAATGATTATTATAAAAACTCTTTATTTCTTATATTTATGGCATGAACAAACTTTACAGTGTAAAAACCATTTTTAACCTTCTAAATTTACAAAATCATGTATTGTGTGAAATATCAAGTGTTTTTGATAGCTTTTAAGCACGATTATATTTTAAAAAATATAAAAATAAAATATTATTCCAAGCAAAGCAATTCCAGAGAACCATTACTGACCATTTTTGTCTAAAAATTAACTAAAACTATTTTCATGTTTTCAAAACTCTATCCTTTACTAGCTACATACAAAAAGAAATTATTTGATAAAAAAAAATAGAAATTACATTTACGTGGAAATAATTGTATTTATTTGCAATTTTTATTTATATTTTTGTTATTTTTAACAACAATTCTGAAAAACAATTTAAGCAAGGCATTGTAGGAGTTTTTTGCTTAAAAAAAAAAAGACTTTCAAGTAGATTTCTAAGAAAAGATTTTAAATATATTTTTCAGTCTTAGTCACCTATTATATAAAATACTAGATATTTGACAACGTGCCTAAATTCTATAACTAAAATTCATAACTTATACCTACCGTAATTTCCAATCCTTAAAAAAACTGAAATTATTCATAGTTTTGTTCAAAATTTCTTTGACTTTATATTCTTAAAGCTTTCATTTTAGGCTCGTGTATGATCATTTATAAATGATAATTAAAGCCTTCAAAATTAATGAAATAATACTATATTACGTCAAGATGTCTTGAAAATCTTACGAACAATCTTAATCAACTATACATCTTTGCTTAAGAAAACTTTAGAAAAAAAATATATTAACACTAAAATTATCTTAAATCTCTCAATTGACTTTCATAATAATTGATACTTGTATTATACATTGAAACATAGTAAAACCAGCACACGTAGTACAGATTAAAATATTAATTATACCTATAATCTCTTAAAAATGTATTTTCAATTTTATCTAAATCAACTTAGACCTGTTAAACATGTGTACCGTTTTTTTGGGATCCGTTACCTGAAAATTAAAAAAGTTTTATTTATTAGATAAAAATACGATGTCTTATTGACTTAAGTGCAAACATAAAGACAAATAAATAATGATACATGAGGGAGAAAGAAAAAAACATCTCAATAATATTTGAATGTCAAGCATGTTCAGACGCGCTTTAAGATTTAACCATCGGACTGATCGTGTGCCGTTTAATAAATTAATGGAAAACGAAAGGAATTGGTGATAACTATGCTCAGTAAGGGACGAATCACACGTACTATCAACCAAAATATGGACTGTAGTGATGAGATGTTATCTACAGTTACAGTCAAAACCCTTATAAAGTCAATAACCTTATTGACCGGAAAAAATTGGCAGTCAATAAGGTTATTGACAAAGGATGTCCGTCAAAACTCATAATTGACCGACACCCTCAGTCATTATCCTTATTGACTGATTTAAAGACCAGATATGTTGACTGAAACATAGATTTTGACCAACGTGCCCAGTCAAACTGATATGAACTGATTAGAAATTGAAACGTTTAGTCATCTATACTATAATATTATAAAGCTGAATAGTTTGTTTGTTTGTTTGTTTGTTTGAACGCGCTAATCTCCGAAACTACTGGTTCGAATTGAATAATTCTTTTTGTGTTGGATAGTCCAGTTATCGAGAAAGGCTATAGGCTATATAACATCACGCTACGACCAATAGGAGCAAAGATATAGTGGTAAATGTGTAAAAAACGGGAGAAAGAAGTCACTATTCCACGCGGACGAAGTCGCGGGCAAAAGCTAGTAATACATATAGCAGGCTAACCTTTGGATGTGATTTGGTTGGCGGGTAAACTTGATTGGCTGGACGGAGGCAGGATGTAGAGAGAACCTGCTGAATGAGGCGATGGCTTAGGCACCTAAAGGAGAAAAATAGTAAAATCGATTGAAAAACTCAAATAAATAATACAATGAATTATTTTGCTCATAGGCATCTTCTAGACAACTTTCCGGTAACACATTAAAGAAAAAAATAAGAGATATCAATCAATCAATCAATCAGCCTGTTGCAGTCCACTGCTGGACGTAGGCCTCCCCAAGTGCACGCCAAAGTGCACGATCCCCAGATCTGATCAGATCTGCCAGATGGACCGATGACCTAAAGAAGGTCGCTGGTAGTGACTAGATGAGGGAAGCAGGGGAAATAAGAGATAGGGTGGATTTCATATAAGTCAGTTTCTTTTCTAGAAGCAGATTTAATTCCTTATTACAAAATAAGTGCCTAGATTACGTTTTGATTGGATGAGTGAGATGAGTTGAAACCTTTCTTTGCTAAAGAATTAAATAAAAAATTGTTGTTCACTCACTTGAGGCTGTGCACCACTGGTTGATGTTGATGATGATGACGCGAGTGGACTTGTCACCGGTCGCAGCGATGACGACGATGATGGTGATGAACCTGTTACAAACAGTAGTAATTCGACTGAATTAAATAAGGCTCTATTATGATCTTTTCCCAAGCCGATGGAATGCCAGAAATTGTAAATATATTCATTGAGTGACGATACGGCCAAAGATTCGTTACATCGTAGAAATAATTTTGTCATCGGATAGAAGAGAAGCGACACAAGATTCGTTTCGTTTCTATTTGATAATTAAATTAATTAAACGATAAGTAACACTATGAATTTAAAATTGTTTTTTTATTGTCAGTTAAAATTATTGACAGATATTTCTTCGAAAAGTGTTTTATAAAATTGATAAAAAAAGTTGAAAAAAAAATTGTTAAAAGGACACCGTCGACCCGCCATACATTGCTTGCCCCAAAAGTAAAAATCCATGCGTCACGACCAAAACTAATTTTATGGGTTCGTTTCTTCGCCTTTTAAAATAATATAAAGTAATATAAGCCGTAAATAGCGGGGTTTTCACATAAAATGTGTGGGGTCAATCTCTTGCACAACTCTTTCTAGATCATAGCGCCATCTGTGTCGAAAACCCGCAATCTAGGCCACCAAAACTAAAACATAGAAAACTGCCCCGCTAGGGTGCGTAACGCGTGAAAATTACGATGACGCAAACAATAGCCAACGAAAAGAAGTTCCTTGTCACAGTTTTTTTTTCAAGTTTTGGGAAGAGGTTGGTAGGTTTAAAGGTTAGTACCTATGGGAGGCAAACGTCATTTTCCTTCTTAAAATGTTCAGTTCAGTTCAGTTCTATGACACAGTATGACACAATATGCCATTTCGTTAAGCGGTCGTCAGTTTGCTAATAAATGCTCGAAACCGCTATATTCTGCCAAACACAACAATTGTTGGGGACAGGAAATTGTATTCATTCGTTGTCCTATTTATTTTGTTGATTTATATGCCGCTAGATAAAAGAAAAGTAAATTAACAATATTGTATTAAAAATTCAATATATTTTTTGCAAAATGATTTAGTCAAGTCTCTTAATGCTTTTCTTTACTCAAACATAAAACGACTCAGGGGCAGGATACGAACGTCTCCTTTCCAAAAAGATTATAATTTATGCAGAATAAAATAAAGAAGAAAATAAAAGTCGGGCTACAAAAACATCTCACCAAAGCAAACTCACCTTCGACCATTCCTGATAAATGAAGACTGGAGTTTCTTATTGAATAGTAAGGAGGCGGGGCTGGTTTTGACGTTGGATTTGTATTTGCTTGTTGAACATAAGCTGTGAACAAGAAGTTTTTTTTAGAAACAAACATTTATTTTACGTCCTTTTTTAAGTTCAATCGTCTAATAAATTTATATATAATTTTGTTTCCGACAATAATTATTGAGATACTATAAAAATGCATATTTATACGAAAATATTTCAGAACCATTTACAAAATACACTGTAGAAGTTAAAAGGGAACTGCAAAATAAAACTTAGAGGTATATTTTATTCACTGCGGCTTGTTAAAACTTATTCTTGGCAAAATAATTGTTAAACCTAACTTTAGCTTTCGAAGAATATTTAAATAACTCGTAGACATGCCTGGTTGACCTAGATCCATATCTGTAATTAGCTTTCCAGTTTAAGCCTTTGTTATAAAATAAAAGTAATTGAGCAGACTCACTTCCGAGTTATATCAGTGTTAGTATCAGTACTACAAGATTTTTTTAACCAAACTTATTTAAGTTTATCAACAAATTTAAGAGCCGAGCTCTTATCGTTGGAGTTATTTTCATAAAAAACACAAATAAGAGTGAATACTTGCATAATATTATTATTATATTTATATGTATATTTATATATGTATTTTTGATTTAAGTTGCTGTTTATGTACGTATACTTATATAATTTTATAGTCTATTTATTTAAGTTTATGTGTATTACTATAATATATATGTATACTAAGTATATATGTATTATTTATTTGAGTATATATGTATTACTACTCTCATTAGTTGTTTTTTCACTGCACCCGTTGCCGTCTTTCTGCATGACCTAAAGGTTTGACTGGCAGAGAATGCTTTTAGCATTAAGTCCACCTTTGTACACTAAATTTGTGCAATAAAGTCTTTAAATAAATAAAATAAATAAATAAATAAGGGTAGAGATGTGGGAGTTTCCCGCCTCTTAATACCATGTCAAAATCCTTTGACCACCCTATTTTTTTATTTGAATATAATCAAACTATTGACATATTCTTCGAGTATTGGAGTACGTATTTTATTTTAGGAAAAAAACATTATTAACAAAAGATGGGTCTAGAACGCAAATGGAATGTAAACCTACTGATCGTTTGTATATTACACCTTCAGTGAACTTATTTTATAAGTTATATTCTCAGTAAGGGTTTTGTAACGTGCCGTTAAGTGTCAAAGTTTAACCCGATAATGTACATTATGTGGTGTGGAAGCCAGGTCCTAACTAGGATCATTTGTCGTAATTAGCTGCTAAATTACCATGAAGCAGTGAAAAATAATATCCAGAAGTCGGAATTAGGTATACAGGGTAATTTATGTCTACGTATTTGCTGAGAAGTTTCAAAAATTGACTTAAAATAAAGTGGCTATGTAAAGACGAGTAATACTTGTTAGGTTATTAATTTTATATACAAATACAACAATTTATGACACCACTTTACGATGACAAAATTATCTAACTTAGTATATGAAACCAGTACTGTGACAGAAACGGATTTTTTTAATAAAAGGTTTACGGTTTTCGTCTAAAAAGTATCTGGGGGCACGACTCTCCACCAAAGCCGAGTCAAACGAAGTTGCCTACGTTTTCTCGAAGAGCTTCGTCAGTTTTTGGGACGCTCATAACTTTGGTCTCAGTTATGCCAAATACAATAACTTTTCTGCATATAATGTTTGTCGTCAACTTAAACGTGCAAAGTTTCAATTGCAAAGCTTTTATACTTTAGAAATTATTGATCAGACTGGTGGAATTACAGCAAACCTCCTCCACCAATTCACATTGAGCCTGCGTGGAACCTTGGAACATACACACATACAAAATGTGACACTTTGAGGTCAGGTGTTTGCTAACAGAAGGATACAGTATACGCTAATTCTATAACTATTTTCTGGTACAAGTTAAGGGTAACTACTTACATAAAGGTCCACTACCCCTCAGATAAGGGTTTCCGTAAGTGGCTGCATATCTGACGTCAACGCCACCCGCAAATGCCACGCCAGGATTCGTCATTGGTATAACTGGTGAAAATTTGTACAAAATTAATTAAATGACCATGTAAAAACAATATAAAAATATGAAAAGGGTTATCAGACATATCGAGCAGCATGGCTAGTTTTTGTAAGATATCTTATGTTAAAGAGCGTAAATGACCGGGCATTATTTAATTTGAATGATTTTTATCAAATTTTAACTTTTTATTTGAATTTGGAACTGATAATATAATAATTTAAGTGTGACTTTAAATTACGAATTACAATTACGAACCATTTACATGCCATAATTTTTGGTAAAATGTTGGGACTTGTTTTTGTACCTGTACCTACCACCTTTTTTTTTTTAACGTTGGAAAATGCGTTACGCATACTCGCCGCCCGGGGGAGACGGCGAGTTATGTGGGACTCAGGCTCAGGCGCCTATACCCACTAAAAACCAACGACACTCCGTCAGTCACCTGGCAGCTCATGAGCCGTCTCGAGCCAGTCGTCGTCGTCCGAGAAATCGGACGGCGACGACTCGCTCGACGACTCGCTCGACGACTCGCTCGACGACTCGCTCGACGACTCGCGAGTGGCGGACGAGGCTGCGGGAAGCCGGTCGGATACTACCGCTGCCCCGTCGGTGATTGCCCGCCGTAGCAGGCCCGGCAAGCCCACCCCGAGAGGGCGGGCAACGGGAATGGCCCGGAGTGTGCGGCCATTCCCGTCAGGCGGCGGTGGAGGCGCGTGCAAAGCCGGCGCGGGTACCCCCGTACCCAACGCTGGCTGGCCTCCACCAGGGGGGATCAGGTTTGCAACCATGTTTTAGAGCAAATAAATATTTCATTTCATTACTTATCACCTGGGCCAATCCGGTCTATTTTAATATAGAATGCATGTCTATGCGGATTCTAAGTAATAACAAAGTGGACCCATCAATGCTCCTTGAGTTATCCCTCCCTGTATTAAGCTTGGAGCACATTCCATCAGAGCTAACTTTAGCTTTACAGATTCGAGTATAAGTAAGTAATAGAGTGGGCCAATCAGTGTTCCTTAACACGTTTCGGGACACTATTCCAGACACAATAGATGTTTTACTGTTTTTACGCCTGTAGGCGTTCACTGTCCCGGAACCTGTTAAGATAATCTTTCTTTTGGAATTAAAACACTTACCATCAGGCCCCACCCCAGCAAGCCTCCCACAGCTCGCCTGTCTATGCAAAGAGCCACAGTGGCTTGGATAAGTGGAACCATCGGTGCTCCTTGAGAGAGACCCTGTGAGTGAATCGCTACAAGGTAGTGGAGGGGCGTAATCTCGGCTGTAGTCTACGTAGGGGACGTAGCCGTTGGTTTGACCGTGTGTCTGTAAAAAAGGATATGGTGAAAATGAGGAAGTAATAAAAAAATGAGGATTAGTTTGCAACTTTGGTAGGGCATCATAGGTAAACCGCCTTAAGCTTATAGGTAAACCATTGAGACTTCGCCCGCGGGGCGCAGGCGTGCGTGAGGGGTGCGGGTGGATGTATCCGCGCCTCCCGCACCCCACACGCTCTCTGCTCTCGCCTCCTTCCGCGCCCCTGTGCCCTACAGGGCCCAAGGTCTAGCCTAAAGAGACCAAATAGTGAGATGTGATCTGAATTTAAAGTTACAGTGACCAAAAACATCAACTCCTAAAATCAGCAAAGCATGTTCATTGCAAAATAACAAGTAGCCTAGCTGTTATCCCATTTGAAGTGTGATTCAGGAAAAAAGCCTTTACTTATGTTTTTCTCATCTATATTACCTGTCAGCTTAACAGCAACACATACATTCAGATTTGTCACATTTTAGGTAGGCAAGGGAGACTTTTAGCAGTGATGCAAACGCGATGCGCATCGATGCAGCTGCGCTACTTTTAGCATCGCGACTGCATAAATCTGTTCATTGCGTGAGTCGCGATGCGCATCGCGTTTCAAACGCGCGTTAGTATCGATACTAAAAGTCGCAGTGTGTAAAGGGTCTTTAATCTAACACAAACAATCAATATGATACTATAACGCTAAAATTATTTTACGAGTAAAACAGGTAAAAAAGGTGTATCGTTGAAACCAAAAATTCCAATATTGGTCCCATTGTGCTCCAGAATCTTTCTCCAACTTTTATTTTCTGACGTTGTATTTTCAAGACTTTGAAAATCTGAACAAGCTTTCTGGAGTTTACATACAAAATCCAATCCGCACAAGAATGCTTAGAAGGACTTCGCCATAAATCTCAAAGATAACAAGTGTGTTTTACCAAGCCCCGAAGATGCGAAAATGCAATGCATACATCAGCATTTCTCTTGAGATTACTAGAGCAAAAAGGCTTATTCAAGGCCCAGTTGCGTGATCGATAGTCAACTCAACTATTATTAAATTTCAGTACCAGTGGTTGAATATTTACGATTATATGTTTTAAAAAAAAATATAGTGAATAGGCTTTTACTAGGCATGGTCATGGTCCTTCTTAGGCTACATTGTCACTTAACATCGGGTGCAATGGTAGCCAAATGTCTGGCTGTCTATTATTTAAAAAAAAACTTACCTAACCAAATGTCTGAAAGGCTATTATAATGACCCTTGGTAAAGGTATTTTTTTCGATCGAATTGTAGTTGACATATTGTGTGAATCCAGGTGAATCCTCCATATTATTTTCAACTGTAACACTAAACAGGTCTGAGTACAACTCTGAAAAATTGGTCGGTTTCGCAAAAAAATAAGCTCAATTTCTTGTTTAGAACTTTTCTTATTAAAAAGGCTTTTTTATTACATTAGGGAGGAATGGCGAAATTGAGTTACAGTTAGTAACAAATATTTCTCTAGTATTTCTTTTGTTCGCAAACTTGAGAAGAATATTAATTTAGGGGCACGAAACATAGCCCTTTGCACACGAATATTTTTACCCGAAAAGCCTGAAAAGATGACTTATTTAGTGGATACCTACTTAGTGGGCATTCCTCTTTTTAATTGTTTTTTCTTTCTTATAATGTGTTATAGTGTGAAAGAGACATAGCCTTATTCTACGCCAGAGGCCCACTTACGTGATCGAGAGTTAACATCATTATTAACTCGGGTTAAGAAAGTCTGTCAACTTCAAAGACATTATAACAAACATAATTGTATTTTAACCAAGTTAAAAACGATAATGCATTGGGACCTACTGTGCTCATCTGATTTTTATAAAATTTTGTACAGACAGATCTAATGATATCATTACTTTGTAGCTCTAGTAAGGCCAATAGAATAGTTTATTTATTTAGTTTATTATAAGGTCAAATCATTTTAAGTGATGATATTGTCACAGTAGCTTTGGGTACATCATAGAAACAGGACACTATCATTAATAGTTTTTGGAAAATCGAGATTTTAATTTTTATTATTTTGTTTAACATAGACAATATCATTTTTTAAAACAGCACCCTGACAATTTAAAAAGTTATATCGGTCATCGGCTTCGCCTCTCTTAATTTAATGCCCAAACCTTCTTTTTCTCTAATCTTAGAATTAATTAATAAAAAAAAATAAAAAAAATATTACCTTAGTTTCAAATTTTCTCAAAAACTAGCGGATAAAAACCCAAAGTGTTTTCTACAAAAAATGATTAATTTATTGTGCTGAATCGGTCCTATAAATATTATCACTTAAAACGAGGTGACCTCATATGCATGTTCTGAAAATCGACCTCTGATAATTTACCGATGATTTTTTTGACCTATAGGCCCAAAATAAACTTAGGTACCTTATAATGCAAGTTATTGATTGGCTGGTTAAAGTCTCCACTATATCGCTGATACTGCTTCATCAGTTGGTTGTCATAGCCTTCGGGGAGTGGCACCGGGCCGGCTAAAGGAAGTCCCATGTTCGATGTCAGATGTAAGGTCGGATGCAAATCTGTTTCTGAGCCGGCGTTTGAATTGTCCTAAAATAGGTATGATATTAGTGACGGCAGAAATGTATAGAAACAAAAGCTATTTTAGTACATGTTACTAATTCACCAAGAGGAAAAATGATCATATTTAATATATTTAGGTACTAGGTTGTAGAAACATACAGGGTGAATTTTAATTAAAATTACCAGTAAGAAAAAAATCAATGTAAGAGACGTTATTTCTTTGTAACACAAGACCAAATAAAAAAACATATTCAGTATTCCTGAGATAGAACAGATAACTTTGAAAAAATATTGCATTCTCTATTTTCACCAAAAAGATAACTAAGTTCTAATTTATTTCTTTTTATTTTAAAATAAGGTAATAATAATATTAGTAGTAGTAATAGTTCTAATCTAGTATAGAATACTAAGAAAAAAGTGCAAAAAGGTAATTAAAAAAAAGAAAAAAGTAATTTTAATAAAAGTTTTAAGACAATACAAAAAATACAAAGATATAGAAAAGCTACTTACCATATCACAACTCCCTTCCACCTGCCTTAACTCCAGTTTTAGATCACTGATATTAGAACTCCTATCGCTGTCTTTATACTGATCTACACATGTCTTCCCAATGTCCGTGATGTCTGGTTTCTTGACAGATTGGTCGGACTTCTTCGTCTTCCGATGGCAAAGCATTATAATGAACATGATGATCAAGACCATGATAGCTGCTGAAGCTCCTCCTGATACTATGAGGAGGACGGAGTTTGTTTCTAAAAGGGAAAAAGTGGTTGTATTTTCATCAGCTGATAATTTGAGTAAAATAAAGGGAAATGGGAATAGGTCTTGTCAAATTCCAAAAGACTTAATCTGATAGTTTATGGTAGGGCTGCTTCTTTTTATGGACTAAATGAACTAGTATCAGTAGTTTTATTATGTACAAAAAAGTTTCGTCATTGAGTGAGTGGTTAGGTAATCGATTACCATTTATAAGTAAGTTAAAATAATAATTACAGGGTTGTAGATTTCAATCTTTGCAGTACTTACTAAAGTACCAGAGGTGCACAGATTAAAATCTTCACCCTGTATACCTACATACGCAGCATGGTATTTTTTGCAAAGTACAGTCACCCATTTCGTTGCAGTTATTTGGCCTGACATCATTATTTTAACACCATAATCAGCCTTAATTGAATATTTTATTATTACAACTTACATATTAAGAAATAATACAAATGTATCAACAAAACTAAATAGGCACTTACTATCAGCAACCAACGTAATTTCAATGCTGTCCATCCCATACAAGTTGGTGACCGTGCAGTTGTAGGAACCGAAGTGTCTTGATTCACTCTTCCTTATAATCAGTGTGGATTTTGTCATTCGATCCGCTAGCGTCTCTTCTAGAAATGCATATTCCTGAAAATAGAAAACTGTTAGGAAATAGGAACAAATGTTATGTTTAGTTAGTTGGAAACCTAGTACCTATTCAATTGTTCGGACTATTTTAGACGTAACATGTTAGGTTGAATCAGAAACGAGGAGATACGTAGAAGACTAAGGTAACGGACATATCCCTGCGAATCAGTAAGCTCAAGTGGCAGTGGGCAGGGCACATAGCGCGTAAAACTTATGGCCGTTGGGGCAGAAAAGTCCTAGATTGGAGACCCTTCGACCAAAGGCGCAGAGTAGGACGTCCACCGACAAGATGGACAGACGACCTTGTAAAGATCGCAGGATCGCACTGGATGCAGAACTCTCACAACCGGTCGTTGTGGAAAGGCATTGGGGGAGGCCTATTTTCAGCAGTGGACGTCCTTCGGCTGAGAATGATGATGATCATGATGTTAGGTCGCTATTGAATGCAATAGCTATGGTCGTAGTTTATTGCGACTTACATTGTTTAAAGGTATCTGCTTGCTACACCATTGCATACCATGACCAGTCTGGCTTTTTCGTATTTAAAACTATGATACCTTTCCCACTATACCGTAACGTCACCGACCAACACCGTCGCGTGTCATATGTGACCAGTCTGACAAAAAAATATTATTTGTATTGAAAACTATGACACCTTTCCCACTAGACCGTTCCGTCACCGACCAACACCGTCGCGTGTCATGCATGGAGCGTGTCAGCAGCACCGAAAAATACGCTCTCGCTTGCTCTTGTTTTCACTTCGTAAGAGATAAAACGCTATAGACCCGTTCAGTGGGCATAGTAGAGCGTATCGTATCTGATACGCTCGTAGCACGGTCATGGTATGATACAGTGTAATGGGAATAGACCTTAAGAGCCAAAATCTCTTGCACCTTGCTTCGTATTTTGTTTTAAGTTTCGCCCATTTTCGTGTTGTGTATGGAAGCGATTACCGTTGCCTAAAGGCCCATTTAAATCAGACGAGCGAATGCTCTTTCTATCCACACTTCATAAAATTCTTCAGTAAATAGACTCGGAGCATTTGTTTGTCATCTATCTAATAGAGCTTCCGTTTACCATAAAATATCAAGAAATAATGTTCTTGTTCTAGATCAAATTCTTTGTTCATTTTGTCTAAACCCACCTTAACCTATTATTAATTTATTTATCGTATTAACAAAATTACAAGAGAATATATAAGAAATATTAACTTCTAAAAACCACAGAGGTTTATCGTGATGCTATTGAGATAAGTTTACGTCAGTAAGAAAAAAAAAACAGTAGGCAAATAACAAATCGAATAATGTATGATGAGCAGATTGGTAATGCAGTAAAAACAGCACAAGATTACCTCGACCGTACATTATTGTTTATTACTGTTTTCTAAAAACAGTTTATTTTGATCATTATTTTTAATCGCTATGAAAGTGAAATGCGAATAATCGAAATTAAGCAGTCTACAATCAACTACAAATAATATTGCATTTTAAGACACATGTTTTTTTCTTTTCCATTAAAGCTTTTCTTTCAATCCAGACTTTGCGTTATCCAAAGTCTGAGTCTACCATTTAACTAACCCTATTATATAAGTTAGCGTTGATAGCATTCGTTAAGCTTAGAGGCCCTAAGGCGGCTTGATAACATCTGACAGTTATCCGCAGTGAGCCCGCGGGGTGGAGGATGGCTCACACTACCTCATAGTTAAGGTATGGTGAATTTAGTGGTGAAAAATATACAGGGTGTAAAAATAACGACTATTGAGTTCACTCACAACAATAGTAATGTGTAAATGTATAAAAAGTTGACTACTTTTTTTTTCGTTTCAAAGTGGTAAGATGACAAAAACTTCGACAGTACGTTTTTTATATAATAATAATAATAATAAAACGTTTATTTCAGACCAAAATAAAGATCCATACAGATAGTTGATTAGTAACATTTAATCAGTCAGGTATCAAACGACTGCCGGGAGTCGCATAATAATGGAATTTCTATTGTGTCTCGTTCACACATACTTGACCAGTTAATTTAAAATTATTTTTAGTACTACTTAAAAATAAAAAAACTAAAACTACCACATATAAAATAAATAAAAAACTGCGAAGTGTTCAGTCAAAGAACCAGTTCCTGGATCCCTGCACATGGATTTGTATCCAGTGCCTAAATATGGAACACGTTGGCTTATCCCTGGTAACCATCAGAATGCTGTTGGGGCTCCGCCGTATCCTAGCAAGCATTGACGACTATATATTATAGCATTTAAGACTTAATACTCCTCTCCGATCCAAGGAATAGGATTTGCTATTTAATTTAGCTTGTTTTTTATAAACACCCTGTATTAGCAAACTTAATTGATAAACTTAACTTACGTGATTGTCAAAAGTGTTAATCTCGTTGCCCGCAAAAGTCCACATGATGTAATCAGGCTTAGGTACAGAGAAAGAGACGCACTCTATTCTCACGCTGTCTCCCTCTACACCGTACTGTGTGTTGTTTGACGTTATTTTTGGCGGACCTGTTAAATGAGAAATGGGTTATTTTTTAAATAACTTTCATCTACTTATTGACATACAGGGTGACATATTGACATACACAAACAGGGTGTCTCAATTAAGCGCAATGGATTCGGGAAACACCAACAAAATATCAATGTCACGGTGTATCTTTATTTTAACCATCAGTAAACTATTTCTTTGAATTTACCACATAATTTATTTGTGTTTTACAAAGTTCCGCCCCGAAAATTAGTCAGTTGCAATGGGCAGGGCACAAAGCGCGAAGAACTAATGACCTTTGGGGCAGAAAAGTTCTAGATTGAAGACCCTTCGACCAAAGGCGCAGCGTAGGACGTCCACCGACAAGATAGACTGACGAGCTTGTAAAGATCGCAGGGTCATACTGGATATAGACCGTTTGCAATTGGAAAGCCGTGGAGGACGCCTATATTCAGCAGTGGACGTCTTTTGACTAATAATGATGATGATGGTGATGTGTTCATACGATAATTGTTGAATAAAGTCGTCACTTTCATGGGTTTTGCTTATCTTGTAATATTACGAGTCTTTGCTACTAGTAACGCGTATCGAAAACTCATTGGAGCAAATAGCTTAAATTACGAACGTGCTGTTATTATTTCTGTTGGCGTTTTCACACGTTCGCTGACTATCTCATATTACTTTCCGAAAGAACTATGTCACTTAACTAACTGTCTGTCAAAAGTGAAATGCTAAAACAGCGTTCCAACATGGCTTTGACGCAGCACAAATATCTAGCAGAGCAATAAGCCCAACTTGACGGCGGAATACCAAGTCCCATGTCAACTTACTAACGAGTTGTCCCTAGGGTGGCCACTGCTTAGATGCAAATAAATATGATATCTTTATAGATAGATAGTTAATTTTATATAAAAAAAACTAAATAAATTAATAAATATTATGCGCCCGATAACACACAAATTGTCTTGATTTAATTTTGAAGTAAGGATTTTTCTTTGTGTAACGTAGGTATACCAGACAATGGCTATGCCATAACAACCGTTGTCTGGTATACGTTACGCCCCTTCAACATTTTAAAATTACTGAAAATGTCAAAATCTTACTTTTACGGTTGAAATATCCGGAAATTAAATAATCAACTTGGTTTTACTGCTTTCAAAGCATAGTAACTATGATGTCACTATTCTTAATGCTTATTTTTTGTTACATTTTCTATCTTAGAAACTGAAGTGGCAACCCTTGTCAGGTGACTATCCGAAGGTCATTGCGAGGCGACTAGAGTTAGCAACTGCCGCCAAAGGGAACTTCCAAACATCCTGTATCGCTCTGAAATATTGTCGTCGTTATGATTGTTTGATGGGTGGTTCTGTAGTTCTTGGGAAGTTTGATGTTTATGATATTGTTATAAAGATCTGACGTAAGTCCTCTTTGGAGATTTTTTAGGTAGGTATTAATTGAGAGTGTCATCATCATCATCATCATTATCAGCCAAAGGACGTCCACTGCCGAAAAGCGGCCTCCCCACGGTTTTCCAAAGTGAACGGTTGTGAGCGGTCTGGCTCCAGTGCGATCTTGCGATCTTTACAAGGTCGTCTGCCCATCTTATCAGTCGACGTCCTACGCTGCGTCTTTAGTCGATCGGTCTCCAATCTGGAATTTATTTGCACCAAAGGCCATTTGAGACTGTAATATCCTTAAAATTATTTAGATGACGTTACCTACGCGTTGAAAAAAGCACTCGTAAAATCAAGTGGCATGACAATGTGCCAGTGGCATAGTGGTATAGGCATGCGCCCGGATAGCGTGGGACGCAGGGTTCAATTCCTGACGCAGTTTCTTTTACAAGTTCAATTAAAGCTTTCTTTCTTAGTGTCTTATCAATAAAAGTTTCTTTGTTAAGTAGTTTTTTACGAATAAAAGTTTTCTTCCTTTAATTTATAAATTTGTACTTTGTTATAGCTTACCTCTGACATAAACCATGGCCGGTGCCTCTATGTCCTGGTGGTTGTCAATGATGGCTCTGCACCAGTACTGGCCAGCAGATTCGGGTGTGGCTGTTATTGTCAGGTTCGATGATTTGCCCACTCGCTGTGTACAAAAATAAAAGAATAAGACATAGATAGAGCACATACAGATACTGAGAGAGAGAGAGATAGAGAGAGAGGGAGAGAGAAAGAGAAAAGAGATTTCACTGTATGAAATAAAAATTACTTATCGAAATCCGCTTTCTGTTAGATAGATAGATAACTCTTTATTGCACACAAAATTAGTGAATTTACAAATTTGTTTAAAGGAAATGTACAATTTAGGCGGTCTTATTGCTATAAGCGATCTCTTCCAGACAACCTTTGGGTAAAGAAATTATGGGTTTTTTCTGTTCTTTTACAATCAAACAAATCTATTTTAATATTTTTTAGAACCGTTCTTAGAGACGGACCCTAAAGAGTTTCTCTAATTAAAATAATTGTAGGTACAAGTATTAACATGACTTCCCCAAAGTCTGACCATGAAGGTTATTATGAACAATATTCAGGTTATGAATAATGCAAAATGCTATGTAGCAATAAGTATATCTTTAAAAAAAAAACTTTTAAAAATTATGTACAGTCTCCACACATCAGACTTTTTTTTGTTAAAATAGTCCTTATTCCAACAGCGTAAGATACCGCAGTGTTTAGCTTGACATGCTGTCATCCATACAACGAAATGTTAGATGCTCCTGTTAAAAGTATCTTACCACAACCCGGTCATTCTCGTATCGTAGCCAAAGAATCCTCGGTGGCGGGTGTCCATCAACCCTGCAAGTGAGGGTCGCTTGGGATAAGACTTCCACTTCCACATTCATTGGACGCTCTCGGAAGGTTGGGCCATCTGTAAAAAAACTAACGTTAGATAAACTCCATTCATTAGAATATTTAATACGGGATTGCTACCATGTACCTTATTATGTACTTCGAAGAAGGGTAGACCGATATGTCTGCCAATAACAAGTTGTTATTGACAGACATATCGGGTGGGTTGTTATTAACAACCCACCCGCAAGTTCTCTTCAGTTACTCCGTGATTATGGCGCTTGCACCGGTGCCGTAATATCGAAAGCTCATAAATAATAAGGTACATGGTAGCAATCCCGTATCTAACTATTCTAATATTAATGACCATGAAAGTTTAAAACAATAAACTCCATTCATCTTTGCTAGTCCAATCTTTTTGTACCTTTTAAAATAATATCACCAAATAAAATAATTTCACTATTTAATTTAAAAAGATCTCAGTGTTGAACAATGTATTAGCTACGTATGTTGTAAGTTTCGTGTTAACCTTGTTTTAAAAGGAATATTTTCGCTAAAAAGGAATGAAAATGAAAATGGCTTAGACGTCATACGTTTCTCTCAAGATCACAAATGTGCGTGAATTCTCATTCCAAAAAATGCTACGTTTAGACTTCTATGTTTATCGTTGTTGTTTTACTCGAACATAAAATGCGGCGATGTGTTGACATAGCATGGCATGGCATGCCTTGTATGATAATCCGATTGAAGCCCGTTTAAGTCATTGCCTGACTGTTATGCATGCTTCGGCATTAGTGCAAGTAAATTCCTTGTTAGTATATGGATATGCATAGCAGGCAGCAGGCAGCATACTGCCTCGGTGGCGCAGCGGTGAGAGGGTCGCATTTTCAAGCGACGGATGCGCCAGAGGTCCCGGGTTCGATTCCCGGGTCGGGCCAAAAGAGATTTACCTGGGTTTTCTGTTCGGAAATTCTAAGGGAAGCCCGGAGTATGGAAGTAGGCGGTGTTTTACCCCCGTGACTCGGAAAGCACGTAAAGCCGTTGGTCCTGCTCCTGATCTCTCTCCAGTCAAGATTGCTGTCCGATCGGGCTATGGGAGTGGAAGGAATAGAGAGTGCACCTGTGTTTGCGCACACACTTGTGCACTATAATATGACCCGCGCAGTCGGTTAGTCGTTATGACTGGCCACCGTAGTCTACTACTATAAATAGCAGGCAGACAGGGTATTAGAAACTTCAGAATGTTGTAATGTAAGTTACAAAAGCAGTGAGATGCCTTCTGATGTATAAACTTCTGAGGTACAAACATCATGCGTGGTGGAGTATGGCTCAAGCTACCTCACAGAGGTAAAGCATCATTTGCCCAGCATGTCGATTCACTAAGCATATAACAATGCGGTCATCGAGAACGATAAGATAGTTTGTCGATTTTCTTTTACTACAACATTGAGCAGCGCATTTAGAACCGTCAAGCTATTCTGAAATTCAAGCTCGACGTCGAACACAGTGGTGATGTTGCCGTTAGTGAATTGCACCCCAGCAGTGGGACGTTACAGGCTAACTTTACTTTTATATCAGCATCCTACCAATCGGAAATAAGCAGATAGTTAAATCACTTATTATCATAGTAGCGTTCAATTTCAAGCTTATAACATGGTGTCTCAGTTTGAAATAAAAAAAAATATAACAAAATTATTATCTGTTTTCAGTTTTACCCTTTTTGAAAGTAACAAGATGCAAAAAAGTACAACCTACATAAAGAAAAGTTAATAGATAAAATAATAACATTTATATCAAAATAAATTCTTAATTACGGTTCCGCACCGTACCTTTACGGTGGTTAGTTCTGCTTCAACCTTTATATTTTATATTTTTTGAAGCGGAGTAAACTTTATACTTACATGCGATTTCAAGTGTTTTCGTGTCAGCACTTTTTCCGATTACATTGTGAACCTCACACTTTACTGTTGCCTCGTTGTACCTCCGTGAAATGTTTTTCAATATCTAGAAAAAAAATAGTCCATTAGAAAGTAAGATTACAAATCATATACCTACTTAAATAGATAACTGTGAATCACAGAAGAATACACTACTAGAAATCTTAATGCTAATAGTTTAATAAAAGCACAAACACACAACACAGAAAGGACCACGGGGCGCATTGCGATCTTGCTTTAATCCTTTCAAGTTCCAGGCAGTTAAATTGCTTCTCAGGTAGCTGAGTCGCCAAATTGGTATTGAGATCCAACTTAGGAACATTTTACACAAATTAAGACATGGAAATTGGTCAGAATTAAGACATTGCCGTACGAAATTTGGTAATCCATTCAAAATAAGAGCAGCTCAACTATTAAAGCAAGATCGCAAAACGTACCCAGGGGCCAGATTGAAAACCAGCACTGAATCAATTTTCGCATTAGCTAAAACTGGCACCCATTACTAATGTGCCCACTTTATTTATTTCACTTTTTTATTTTGTATGTTTGGGATAAGATTGCGCAAACATTAATACTTTTTATTTAATTTCCTTGGCAGTAAATATTTTTCAATATCAATTTTCAATTCAATTCCTAGCTAGAACATCAAGACCCCGGAAAACTTTTTGTAAAAAAATAACTCCAATGCATGCAAATATAAAGTCCACGGTAATGAATACAGTTTAAAAATTACTTAATCCACGCTTTCAAATATTTACACACATCCGCGACTTATGAAACTCATTTAAATTTTTTGCGGACGAAAACTGAAAACAAAATATCATATCCTGAAAATGAAAAACAGTGGTGCAGTTTTGAAACCCCTCTCTATATGTATACATCTAATGAAAAATTTATACTGCAGGTATTCAGTGTGCCAAGAAGAAATTCTAAAATTCCCCGGTAGGAAATGCTCCCTAGTACATGCAAATGCACCCTGTAAAATTAATACGAGCGGAATATATGGGGAGTCTTTATTACAGAGCATCCTGCTAATAAAATTATGTGGAGCTAAATGAATTGTTAAGTAAGCTACTTTATATGACTGCGAGTTAGAAAGGCAAACTGTGTTTTAACAAAGGATTTTCAGCTAACCGTAAAATCTTGGGTCGTAAAGTTTAATGTACTTGTTAATGCTGATTAATATTAAAACACGCTCTTATGGGGCAGAATAGTTAATTTAGATCTCCATAAAATGCTTTTGATTAAGAACAAACAGAAACATAAATCTGGTTTAAAAACTGCTTGTAAAAATCAAACAGTCACGAAACCCATATTTATTCTGATAGTTAATTATATGTGCACTTACATTACGTACAAAGCCATGCAATGATATTGTAGGTGATGGCGGTCGATGGTAAGAAGAATATATAGGGAAGTGAAACACCGAATTTTGGTTTTCAAAAGCAACGTTCCGGGCGCGAGCGGCGCGGGTCACCGCTGTGACGTTTTACGGACGACTGGCGCAGCGGGCTGCCTGCGTGCGCGAGCGGCGCGCACAGGGTTGTATCTAGGTAAGTATAGAAAAGTAACCACTCGCACCCGAAATTGCATTATATTTATTCATTTATACTTAGTTTAAGTTTAGTTTTAAGTTTTTATTACAGGTTTACATCTATTTAGGAGCCATCATCAACATCTTCCCCCCTAGTGTCGTCTTTTCGACACTCATTACCGAATAATAAGGCTACGCGTGTCACTGGTCGCTTCATTACTCCAGTTTTAGTCCTAACGTCTACGACCCTAACTCGTCCGTCCCTACCTGGATACACTACTTCGACTACGCCTTTGGGCCAATGATTGCGGGGAGACGTTGGGTCGACAACTACTACAAGATCTCCGACTTTAAATTGAACGCCTTCACGTTGCCATCGTTGCCGTGTCAAAAGTGCAGGCAGAACCTCTTTGAGCCAACGACTCCAAAAAAGATCAGCGAGACGTTGAGTAGTCCTCCACTGCTTCCGTAGGTACAGGTCTCCGTCGTCGAACACGCCAGGTTGGGGTAGATTAGAAGATGAACCTAACAAGAAATGATTTGGCGTTAAAGCTTCTTGGCTGAGTGGATCCACCGAGACATGTGTTAATGGCCGGCTGTTAACCATATTTTCGATTTCAGCTAACAGTGTGGTAAGTACTTCTTCCTTTGGCGATCTCTCTTTTAGCACTACCTTGAGAGCAATTTTGACGCTGCGGATGAGCCTCTCCCATGCACCGCCCATGTGTGGGCTAACAGGTGGGATAAAGTGCCAGTCTACGCCTTTATTGACTGCCTGAAGGACAACGTCTTCCTTATCTAGCTCTTGGAAGGCTCTTCGCAGTTCTTTGTCAGCGCCTCGCATGTTGGTGCCGTTGTCCGAATAAATTGACTTTGGCCAGCCTCTGCGTGCCGCCATCCTTCGTAATGCCAAAATCAGTGCGTCGGCTGTTAGAGACGATACGACCTCAATGTGGATTGCTCGTACAGTCAGGCACGTAAATAGAACACCATAACGTAGAGGTTTTTGTCGTCCAACTGTGATTTCTATAGGACCGAAAAGGTCAACTCCACAAACTGTAAATGGTCTCTGATGGTGGGTCAGTCTTGCCTCGGGTAGATCTCCCAGTCTAGGTGGTTTTGGAGTTGCTTTTCGTATGCGACAAATGTAGCACTGAGCGGCAACGGTGCGCACAGTAGGTCGCAGTCGGACCAACCAATACTTTTGGCGTAGCTCGTTGACTACCTGCTCGTTACCGGCATGTCCCGCTTGTATGTGATATTCCTTTACAATGAGTCTCGCGGTCTCATGTCGGCCGTCCAATATTACAGGGGACTTCACATCATCGCTCACGCCTTTCGCGGCACCTATGCGTCCGCCAACCCTCAAAAGTCCGTCTTTGTCCAAGTACGGGGTAAGTGTTCGCAGTCGGCTATCAGGTCTCAATTGCTTCCCTTGCTTCAGACAATTAATCTCTTCTGAGAAGCTTTGCGCTTGTGCCTGACGAAGCAACAACTTTTCCCCCCTGTGCATTAACTCATCATTCAATTGATGAAGTTTTTCTTTTCTACATTTTTCAATAAACAGCAAAACACTAGCAGCAGCACGTCGCAATCGCAACCAACTTGAAAATCGACTTGGGTCTGGTACGGGTAATCGTTCAATATTATTATTATTTTGCTCGTGCACAACGTTAACTTTTTCTAAAATTGTGTCATCAATTTTTATGTCTTTTACAGGATCTTCGGGCCACGACGCATGCTCCTCGTGTAGAAACTGAGGTCCGGTGAACCACACGCTGTCGCTTTTCAACTCGAAGTCGGTGATTTTCGTCGCTAAATCAGCCACATTCTGTTCGGATGAAACGTAATGCCATTGGCATATTTTACTTAATTCATCAATTTCTCCTAATCTGTTAGCAATAAAGGTTTTATAATTTCTACTCTCATTTCGGATCCAGTGTAAAACGGTTGTAGAATCAGACCAATAATATATAGAATCTGCATCCAATCTATGTTCTTTCTTTATTCCCTCCGCTAGACGACATCCAAGTAACGCGGCCTGTAATTCCAATCTTGGAATTGTAACCGATTTTGATGGCGGCGTCACTCTATTTTTGCTGGCTATAAATGAAACAACAATTTTTCCGTTGTCGTATTTCTTACGCCAGTATGCTACAGCGGCATAGGCCAGTGGCGACGCGTCACAAAAAATATGTAGCTCTAGCGCTGTCTCACTCGCACCCGTGTATTTTCCCGTAGGGCTCGCGTCTTCGTGCGAGGTCCGAGCGTTCGTAGACGCGGCTACGGTTTCGTAGTCTCGCGTAGGCTTCGTAGCATTATGTTGTTCGAGTCGGATACTCGCGGAAAAATACCACCGGGGTATGCGCAGCTTGTCAATCATTTGTAGTTGACTTACCCATTCACGAAAACAATCATATAAACTAGTACCTATTTGTTCGTCCCACTTAATATTTAATTTCCAGGTTTGTTGAGTTAGAATTTTTCCTTTAATAGTAAGAGGAGCTAAGAAGCCGTGAATATCGAAAATTGACATTACTATGCGCAATACTTCTCGTTTAGTAGGTATTCTGGTAAAATTTAAAATATCTTTTGGTACGCGTTTTAAAGAAATATCGAATGCGAGTTCGTCTGAAATAGGATACCATAATAAACCTAATGTGCGTTCCGGAGAATTACTCATCATATTTTTTTCAAGGTTCTTGCTCAGGTCTTCCTTCGGCACATATTCGAGTATTTCTGGGACATTACTCATCCAGTTTCGCATATGGAAACCGCCTTCTTCATGAATGTACGACACTTCTTTCACCATGTTTTTAGCGACATCTGAGTCTGGTAAACTATCGATATAGTCGTCCATATATTGACTAGTTTGTATAGCATGGACAGCACTCGGCATCACGTCTTGAAATCGCGCTGCATTTTTAGTTTGGTTGATATATTGGGCAACAAACGGAGAACAGTTGGCACCAAAAATAAGTGAAGTCATAGCATATTCTCGCACGGTTTGACTATCACTGCTTTTCCATAAAAATCTTAAAGCATGTTGGTCATCGTCTCTTATTTTTATACACAAAAACATGTCTTTAATATCACCTACAACTGCAATAGGGTATTCACGAAATCGATACATAATTCCATACAAAGAATTTAATAAATCTGGGCCTTGTAAGAGAAAATCATTCAAAGAACGGCCTTGCGTCTTTGCAGCAGCGTCGAAAACTAACCTGAGCTTACTTTTGTTAGGATTGTCTACGCTAAAATGCGGTAAATACCACACACGTTCACCTGTCTGCCCGGCCTCGATAGCCCTAGCGTAATTATTTGAAAATAAATGATTTATACGGTCTTCATAACGGGACGCGTACACATCACTAGCTGCCATTTTTTTAATTATCGATTTTAATCGTGTATATGCGTTATCATAGGAATCGGGCATAGCCGTGACGTCACTCTTCCACGGCAGCCCAACGGTCCAACGACCGTCTTTGAGTGAACATGTACTGTCCAATATCTCAATGGCGCGCAAATCGTCTTTATTTTTACGGGGTTTATTCATAATACCTAACGCTTCTAATGAGAAAAAACTACGTACTAACTCGTGCAGCTTTAATAACTCTTGCTCGTAAGTATCGTGTTTCAATAAACAGGAATTCAAGTTCACATTATCATTGTTAGTAATAACATCTATACAATCTGCAGTAGTAGGCAAGTGCTGTGCGTATTGAGGCAACGTTGCATTCGCACACTGAGTACTCGTAAGTAAACAAGTCGACGAGCCGCGCGAAGTACCTAAACACTCATTGGCGGGAATCGAACCGGGCGCGCGGGATTCTACGCGGCTAGCGGTCCGCCGTAGGTCGGTACTGTCACAGGCGGTTACGGATAGGGTCGGTTCACACGGTAAATTACACAACTGAGTACTGAAGCGAGCAGATGATTTTATATTTCCTTTATACGTAGGCCCATGCACACACCAACCTAAACGAGTTTTAGTGATGTATGGCTCACCTGAATTTCCCTTAATACACACAAGAGGAGCAATTAAATCGTAGTTATCTTGCCCGATTAACAACATAGGCTGGGCGTTACACTTGCACAAATTAATATGACAATCAGTGGATTCATATTTACTCAAATCTACAGTAGGTAAGCATTGATTTGGCAAATTAAGTTTATCAATTTTTCTCGCTCGCAAGTTAAAACGCTTATTGTCACTGTTTACAATATAAAAATCAACAATTTCTGTTTGACATACCAAATCTCCCGTAGACCATGCGCCTTGAGCGCGCATAGTAAAGGGCTGCCCACGGAGTCCTACCTCATCAGCGAGTTGAGACGCGATTAGGGTAACGGTTGAACCGTCGTCCAATAATGCGTGCGTGTGTACACTACCTTTCGTACCGTATAAGGTAACGGGCACTATTTTGAGCAACACTTTAGACACTGTATTACACTGGAGCGCGGTCGTATTTACAGTCTCACTATCACGCGGTTCCTCGTCGTCTGCTGCGGGTTCTGGTTGAGAGTTAGGCTTCTTCCAATGTAGAAGGGGATGGTGTGAAAGTCCACAGCCCTGGACGTCACAAACGGGAGCTGTACACTCAGAAATATCGGCATGTCGCGGCTGTAGGCATCTATAGCACAACTTTTGTATTCGTGCGAATCGCCAGCGGTCTCTGCGTAAAGCCCGTTTGAATTTCAAACATTTCTCTAATGTGTGTGACGTCATAGATTTACAGAATTTACATTTCTCATTTTTCTGTTCGGCGTCGTTGGTAAGCAATATTACGTTATTAGTAGCACTTCTCTGATACTCTGGCTTACGTCTGTTGTCCGGCTGACTATGTATAAAGCTAACACCGGCGGCAGCTACCTTCTTTGCTTCAGAGTATAAAAAATCGGACAAACACTCCAATTTAGGCTTTTCACTCAAGTCAATGCCGAAAGCGTAGTCCGCCCACTTGGTGACTAGCAGCGTAGGTAACTTGGACACTATGATGGACACAAGCTCAGGACTATGTAGGTACTCGCGTTGCTTGATGGCACTGGCGGCTGCTATGTAGTTTTTAATTTTAATTGAAAACTGCACCAGATCAGTGTGATAAGTCTGTGACAACGGAGGTATTTTCTTTAACTGTGATACTATTTTATTCATCACTATTTCAGGTCTACCAAATCGAAGTTCAAGCGTCTCGATGATATCGTGAGGCGAGGCACAGTCAATGAGTAATGAAGACACAGCTTCTTTTGCTTCGCCGCGAAGACATTTACGAAGACGCCACATATTCTCTGTGTCCGTATATTTACATAATTTCGTTGATTCGAAATAAGCGTTCCGGAACTGTAACCAGTCTAAGGGGTCTCCGTGGTACGCCGGCAAGTCCTTGGATGTGGCCAAACGTGTAAGTAGTTCACCGTTTTGACCTTTAGCAGCAACGGTCGAGATAGCTTCTGTTAGTGCTACCGCCAGCTCTTGAATATCAGTACGCTGCTGGGGAGCGATGCAGACCGCAATATCTTCTTTTGCTGGTTCTTCCTTACAAGGGATCGACTTGTCAAGCCAGTCTTGTACCTTTTCCCCTGAGGACACAATCGACTTCTCTTCCAGGTCTAGTTCCGCTAATTCAGCGCTAAGTTCCATGTTCACGAGTGACTTTTGAATTTCTGCTTTCTTTGCAGCTGCTTCTGCTGCGGCATTAATTGCTTCGATTTCAATTGCGGCTCTTTTGCGCGCGGCTTCTATTTCGAGTCGCCGTGCAACGGATGAAGTGCGGGTAGCCCGGCTACAATCACTTGCGGGCATCTTGAGCTTAACGGGCTCGGATTTCACTTCTGCTTCATCGTGGCTAGTCATCTGCTCCTTTTCTTCTGCCTTTTTCAACTGCTGGCGAGTCTTAACGCCATGGGGAGTGCGAAACAGTGACATCCTGCTTACAGGTTTTGTCCCTATCTTCTTGGTGAATGATGCGGCTCACTGGAGGACCATTTGTAGGTGATGGCGGTCGATGGTAAGAAGAATATATAGGGAAGTGAAACACCGAATTTTGGTTTTCAAAAGCAACGTTCCGGGCGCGAGCGGCGCGGGTCACCGCTGTGACGTTTTACGGACGACTGGCGCAGCGGGCTGCCTGCGTGCGCGAGCGGCGCGCACAGGGTTGTATCTAGGTAAGTATAGAAAAGTAACCACTCGCACCCGAAATTGCATTATATTTATTCATTTATACTTAGTTTAAGTTTAGTTTTAAGTTTTTATTACAGGTTTACATCTATTTAGGAGCCATCATCAACAGATATTGAGCTTAGGAGGTAAAAAATAAATATAAATCTGCGCCAAACAACACACCAATTTTGTTTCCTGTGTTAAGAAGTACCAGAAAACTATTTTTACAGGAGCTTCTCCCATAACTACTTAATAATATTATCATCAATAAATCATGCACATCACACAAACATTTGCCCCTTGTGGGATTAAAACCTGTGACCGCTGGCAGTAGTCAGGAGCGCTAACCACTACACCAAACGGGTCTTCAAAGTTACCATGGGCCTTCTATTTCTTATAGTATGAGTCAATTATCTCTCTTTATTCATATCAAGCTAGATAACACTATAGTATTATCAAACACTCATTTCCTCTGCGGTCCAGGGAGTAAGCCGCGCGTGCACGCACTTATTGATACCTTTCAATAAATAGTAATCGTAGTTATAAAAATCCACCTCCATATAATATGGCCTGTACCTAAGGCCTCGTTCTGGGCGACAGCGGGCGGAGCGGGCGGTGCGGGCGGTACGGGCGGTAAACCAGCTCGACGCTCACCGCCCGCGCCGCCCGCACCGCTCTGTCGTCGAGAACAGCATGTCGATTCACTAAGCAAATGTCAATGCTGTCATCGAGAACGTTGAGTTAGTTTGACGATTTTCTTTTAATTCAACATTGAGCAGCGCATTTAGAACCGTCAAGCTATTCTGAAATTCAAGCTCGACGTCAAACACAGCGGTGATGTTGCCGTTAGTGAATTTCCCAATTGTTAATTAACAAATTTGTAATAGCTTTACACAAATCTATGAACTTTGATCAAGACGCGCGCGCCGTCGCCCGCGTCGCCCGCTCCGCCCGCTGGCGTCCAGGACGAGGCCTAAGTGTGAAAGAGATATAAGTATGCACTGTCGCAGTCCCACGTTTTATTGCCGTAGAAGAAGCGAGTGTTTGATTTTACACTAAAACTTACCAATTCACTCGTGTCGCCAGCTATTTGGTCATTGTTGACATACCACTTGTATGTGAGGTCATTAGGGTTGGCTGTAGCTTGACAACCTAAAACAAGAAGTAAGGTAAGAAGCATATTGCGTTTAGATCGTGATACCCGACCATAGACCTCCATAGACGTCATTTTTTTGACATTTCGCCTCAATAAGACCCCTTTTGAGACACACTGCGACTTTTTGCATCGATACAAAAAGAGCGCGACAGCATCGCGTCTCACGAAATGAACAGTACCCCAATCACGAATAATTGCGTCAAAGTATTCGTATAGTATTCGTAATCATTTGTATCAGAATTTGAAAGCGCCTCTATCGGACGTAAAATAAACTAAAAATTTGACACTCGAATAAGATCATATTTTCAATAATTTTAATTAAATAGATCGTTTAACTTGTTTCTCATCATCATCATCATGGGGTGTCATCTTCAAATTAAAGTTTGGAGGTCAGCATGTAGAAACCGATGCGGTCTTGAGCAGCTCTTTTTATGTTTTTTTGTAACTTGTTTCTGGACGTGCCATATTTACGTTAGTATGACGATATCTGCGGTAAGGCCTTTGAGCTTACTACACGACACGGGAGTGCTTCTTGCTGACAAATAAAAAAGCATGGGTGCAGTAAGAAATACTAGTTATTATATGAAAAGAACATTACCATCAGTTATTGTAACTGTGTTACAAAATTTAAACTAATTTATCAAGGACTTGCATTTGAAGGTGAAAAGCAAGTTGCTTAAAAATCTTAGAAGCAAACTATTTACTTTACAATAAAAAAAACCGCAGCACTCGTGTCTACAAGACACGGGTAATTTGAAATACAATTTTATAAAAAAAACAAAACTGCATAAAATCTGCAAAAAAATAAATAAAACGACGCTAGCGACACCACTGGTTGCATTTCCAATCTTTCTTAGGGTCCTAAACGCTCAAAGAGCTTTCCAATCTAAATATCTGTCTATGGACATACTCTTACTAATCTGTGCTTGCCTGTTTGTTTACGCTGCGTTTTGTCTTGCGTTTACCTTATGTTAGGTAGAATGAATAGTAGAATACTGTTTTGTGTCATATTTTCGAGCGTAACTCCAAACGAACTGCTACCTAAACTAAAGACGAACGATTCGTGTTGTAAATAGTGGAATTGGCCCCTGGACTCACTTAATACAAGTTAGTTAACTACAAGGATTATGGTGAGGAATGATTTTATTTATTTATTTTAGTTATTTATTTAAGTGTAAATAGTTGTAAAAGGCGTCTGACAAGTAAATGGTTTGACGGACTGCCCTAATTTTGACTGTATTTCACTTTGTTTACCTCTTGTGATAATTTTCTCTGTTTATTGTTTTGTTGTTCAAATCGATCGAAGCAGTTTTTATTTCTATTTTGTTCTGTAATGTCTGTAAAATCTAATCTCTTTGAAAAAAGAGTATTTTTTTCATATAAGCTCAACAACTTCTATTTGCGAAGACACGTAAATGGTTTTTAGTGAATAAGTAAGTTAGTAACAAAGGTTTACTATACTGTAGTGTTTTTCGAATTAAAATAAAATAAACAAATTACTATCTACTTCTTTTGATTTATTTTATCTGCAAAGTATAGAAGGAGACTTGAAATGTCATTGCGAGTCAACTACGTGCAGTGCCATTTTGTAGCGCTTTTAAGAATTTTGATTTTGGACACCATTCACATACATTGCTCTGATCCTAAAGTAAGTAGCTGTAGGTAAGTCGCGTCATTGAGACTTCGCCTGAGGGGCACAGGGGCGCAGGAGGATCCGAAAGCGGGTTAGGTGAGAAATGCGAGCGGTGCGAATACACCCGCCCGCGCTGCTCACGCTACTCACTGTCGCCTCCCCTCGCACCCCTGTACCCCGCAGGCGAGGTTTTCATACCGCGGTCTACGTATAGTTTACTTGTGTTATGGCTATCAGACACAACAGTGCTACCTACCACAACGACCCAAATCATTAAGCAGAGGTTGGCTACATTGTTTAGTATACCTTTCTGCTTCTATACTTTTACAGTTCACATCCGCACAGTCTCCGAATAATAACTCACACTCACAGAGCATTCGCGAGATTTATTTTTATTTCCTCCTCAGAGCATGCATCATCTCTATACGGAACTGTTTTCATTCTTGTGATAATAATAAAAATGTTTCAAACAACGGTAGCACGCTTTAATATTGCATGGGACGGGAATGAGCGCGTTGCAGCCATTTAAAAATGGATTGTGAAAGAGTTTAGTTGCAAAAAGTTAGTTTTATCCCAATCAAACAAAAACAAAAAAGTGTTATTGTGAAATTTCGCAGGCTTATAGTGACTTTGCTTGTTTTTGCCGCGTATTTCTTAATTTTACGTAAAATTAGAACCGAACTGTAGTAAACCTACAGGCTAAAATGTTTTTTATGCTACCTGGAGGGAAATAATCGAAGGCCCGGGTGTGTAATCGATAGTTTACTAAACTAATAATTATTGGTTATACAGGGTGACTTTGTAAACATTGGCAATATTTTAAACTAAGAACCTACTAATGACTCATAGTCCCAGAATTAGTCGGGTAAACTTTTAATCACGGAACCGGACCTAAATACTAAAATAGATACGTATTATGTCTGTGGCAGATATACTCGTACCATCTTTAAGATTGTTACTGTTTTGTCAAAAAACGCAGACCTAATCAATTTTTTTTTCAATACCGTTACCATGAGTTTACGGCGGTTTTACTCACAAGCGACGACGTAACTTTTTGTATGGAAAATTTTAGTACTGCAAGTGACCGCTAGGGGCGCTGTGCAATTTCCATTGAATTTTTTTCGAGTAAAACCGTCGTAAACTCATGGTAACGGTACAGTATCTCTCAATTGCGATGGAACTCACCAAGAACCAACGTGTCTCCTTCTTGTATTCTTCCTTTGTTGACTCCAGATTTGAGAAACACTCTCACTTTAGGAGCGTATTGGACCTGCAACAAATAATCATCAATTTTAACAATAATAGTCCTCCTAGCCTATTTTCGAGTACGGTGGCCAGTCACAACGACTAACCGACTGCGCGGGACATATTATAGTGCCTAAGTGTGTGCGCAAACACAGGTGCACTCTCCATTTTCTTCACTCTCATAGCCCGATGGGGCAGCAATCTGACACGACCGGAGAGAGATCAGGCGATAATTATGTAGGTAGCTAAAATGAAGAAAATGAACATAGTATACTAAGTTACACGTAATTCAGAGTAAAAAAAACATTTGTTGCGATTAAAAAGTGTACGAGCACCTTATATACGCACTTAAGGTACATAAAAATAATATATGCCATTGCTAAATGCATGCGATGCATTGGACTAAAAACCCAGAAAAAATCTTTATTACAGTGGATTTGACGATGATATTGATCATATGCATCGTAAATGGTCACCGACACCGGTGAACAGACACACTGTATACAGGCTTTCGCGGCAATAGGCTTTATTCGTTAATCCTAAATTCCACTTAAACGCGTTTCAATTCTTTAGAGCTTCTCTAGAATTTGTGTGCAAGTGATTTCCGTTTGAAAGTGCGATCGCTTTGTTTTCTTTGATTCTGTATCCATTTTCATTGTCCTTCTCCAATACCGTATTTATGCGTATTTATAAGAAAGTTGTGCAATTATTGTACTATGATTGCTATCACAAGATACGTAATAACCCTGCAAATCTTTGAGCCTTCACTCAAACTAACAAGATACCCTACTCCATGCAGAAGGTCTTTACAAACAAAGTTAGACACAATTTTAAGCTCACACTGGCGATAAAAAGGACTTTGTGGTAGAGCTAAGCCAGAATTTAAGATTGTCGATAAAGTAAATAATACGAATTTGATATCAAAGGCTCATTTCGTAGCCCTGCACATTCAAATATGTATGTTCTTAAGAACCGCAGATAGAAAATTATAAACCAAGCCATTTTTGCTGTCAACAAAATATTGTGGTATGTGGCACGGAACCCTCAGTGCGCAAGTTCGACTTACACTTGGTCGGTTTTATTATTTATTTATTTTTAATTTAAAGACTTTATTGCACAAATTTAGTGAACAAAGCATTTAAGCATTTATTCAGCGTTGATCAAACGTCATTGACCAACTCTACAAGCCTTTTAATTATTTATCGACTTGTCGATAGTGTCCACCGTTTAACCCTTCTCCACCCAAGCCTAAAGTCTAGACGAAGCCTTAGAAATGCGAATTAAACGACAAAGACACCAAGACGATAAAACCTTTGAACTGAGTGTTTTATTAACAAATGTAGGTACTTTATCTACATGATGTGTTGTGTGTGTATAAATAAAAGCAAACCGAAAATTTGCTTGGGTTTCTGAGTGGAGACTTTGTACTTTGCTTGATGAGATTTTTCTTTTAAGGTTTCAAAAGGCTAAATTAAATCTTTAAAACTTTTTTACTTATTTTACTAAACTGTAAAGTGGAAAAAATGTGTCTATAAATAAGTAACTATCGCTTTAGCACATTTATATATATTCAGTGAATAGGGTTTAATTAAAAGGGTTAGCTATAGATTTGTTTTATTTTTAAATATCATATTTGTGAGGTGCTCGTAGCGCAGTGGTGGCAGCGCTTTGGTAGTAATACCGAAGCTAGCATCTTACGGCGCGGTCGGTATTTGGATGGGTGACCATTCCGACCATATGTGACGTATATCACGAGGATCTCCGTGCTTTGGAAGGAACTTTAAGTCGTTGGTCCCGGCTAATATCGATTGGTATTAGTCGTGAAGCCTAGTCATAGGTGCACTATGGGCAGCTTGAAAAAATCTGACAGCACGGTTGGTCGCTTGCAAGAAACACCCCTCCGCCAATCCGCACTGAGCCCGCGTGGTGGAAAGTGGCTCATACTACTTCACATTTGAGGTAAGGCCTTTGCCCAGCAGTGGAATGCTTACAGGCTAACTTTCCTTTTTTTATAATATTTGTATTTGTGAAGATGCTGATGCTGAAGATGTATAGGCCTAATTTTATAGTCATTAGAACATAAATAAATGTCATTTTAACTTCGTTGTTATTCGTAAGGCTATTTAGGTAGTATTCTTATAACGTAAAATAAGAAACCAAAAATAGCGCACAGGCGGGACTCGAATCCGCAATCTCTGGCTTGCCGCGCCAACGCTCTTTCCAATCCGTGCTGTCGGTCTGACCGCGCGAAATTTATTTTTTTCTAAACTGAGGTTGAATCTGGTTGAAGGTCGGTACAAAAATCCATAGCGCTTGAATCTTCACAGAAAATGCATTTTAAAACACACACCCATTCTCAACTACTGTTCAAAAGTTTTTCCTTTTCTCCCAATAATATTCTCAAATGCTTGTATCAATCCAATATTCTCAAGCTTTTCCTAGTTGAGCTGAATTATCTAAGAAACCGTCTTTACCCGCTCGCAGCCAAGTATGTGAAACTCTAAATTGCATCCACATTTTCTAAATCAAGCAAAGACAATAGCGAGTAAAAGGCGACAAAATAAATATCACTCGGGTAGCGGATGCATGTTTAGGCAGAAAACTTGAACTGGCGTTAGTTTGAAAGATACCTTCTGCACAAAGTAGATGTAAAAAAATAAGACTAAAAGTGGATGCCACTAAGTGGGTCTGAAATGAATCTATTTAATAAAGTTCTAATAATTATAATTAGTTTTTGAAAAAGACTTAATGTATTAACAATTTTCAGGGCAGATTAGTATAGTATGTTTTTGAGACCAATCTAAGCTACTTTTCATTCATCATCATCTACCAAAAATACGATGAAATGAAAAAAATACATAGGTATTGTAGCAAATTATGCTGGTTAGTCATAGCTGATAATGTTACCTCAATTTGTAACGTAATGTACTTTTGAGCGTTTTGTTAATATGAAATTATTTTTTACGTATATTTCCTATCATTCTCACTTTCAAAGGAGTGAACCTTCTGTGCAAGATCTGTCATTAATCTATGCCAACGTCGGGAAACATTTAGTCGACAACTTCGATTGCTTCGAGCGCCTTTTTATTTTGTCTTCAAGAAAAGTATTGTTAATCTGCAAGCGATTGTTTTGCACTGGATCAGGTTTTAATCCAGTTTTTCTTTGTCTACTTATTGTTTTACCAATATTAGCTGTTTTACAGGAATTGAGAGATTACGGATTAAGAATTTTAGTGGGGTTATGGATTTGTTTTTGGAAATGGTAACTTAGCTAGAAATTTGCTATTTTTAGTAATTGATATTTTTATTGTGAGTGGAAAAACATCAAAGATTTGAAGATTTATTTAGATGTTATATTGAAGGCTACTGAAATTTACTTTTAGAAAATATCAACAAAAATTTGATATTTCTAGAAAGTCAATATAGCACAAAGTTCTACAGTAATAATCTTTATAAAGAGGCTTTAAACCCAAACCAGAAATTATGTTTACGAATTATTGCCACAAGACAGATACATTACGAGCTCCGAAATCATTCCCATGATCTCGCCGATTTGCTGACACCTAAACGTTGCAAAATTAAAGCCTTACAACGCCCTTATTTTCACTTCTTCCCGATGGAACACTCCACCATATCTTGACACATTAAAACATGCGTTTGCCCATGCCTGCAGAGGTCATCTTATCTTGGTCACCGTTGGGAGTATCAGCAAAATTTCTTCGCCTACAAAAATGGCGGTTGGATTTTTCTCATCTGTTTCTTTATTTCGTTACTTTTTCTTATATCCGTTTATTGGTACTGGGGCTTAAGGAGTAATTTATGTGTTGCCAGCCCCAATGAGCGTTGGTTCCGCTCATTCTCTGTAGTAATTGATATTTTTGGTGGTTCTTTATGTGATTTGTTGGGTACAGCAGCTGTGTTTTGTGAAGGTAATTTATCGTTTTGAGTTTGATTAATTTCAATTCGTAATTATTTGTCTGGTTCTCTATTTTCGTGATTTTCATTGTTGCCTTGGTATTTATGTTAGTTAAGTACCTAACTACCGTAATCATCACAATGAGGTAATACATCAGCTAATACATTGTTAAAATGTAAGTTTAACAATGTATGTATGTTTAAGTGTAAATTTTATTGTACTAAGTATTATTAGATTCTCAGCTTTATCATCTTCTATGCGTGTTGATAGTAAAGCGACTTAAATTTGTTGTGCCCAGTAATTTGCGACGTAGATTGCCTTGTCGTTTGCACACATAAGGTCTTCTAGCAAGCAAGAGTCAGGGCACGCTGGACAAGACAAGAGATGGGACATGTCTTGCGGAGTGAACCCGCAGACGCAGGACAGGTCTGATTAAACCACGATCGATCCCCACTTGAACATGGTGTCCTTGCATCTACCCACTTGGGACCGGAGTCTGAAGGGACTTCCGAGTGGGCCATAGCATTTTGTGTCCTGAATTATTTTGCTTTATTATGGCCTGTAATGATGTGACTTTAAACGAATTTATTTATCCAACCATTAAAATTTCATGGCCGTCTTCAAGAACTTCTCAATCTCAACAATTTGGACTAAACAGTCACAGTAAAATTGCCATTAAATTCTTGGCGATTTTACGGAAAGGATCATTTTTACCTTTAATACAGAAATTATGCAGGCGAAATAGCCACCAAGGAAAGTTTCCCCATAAAATCTGAAGTAGGCGCCGCCTTAATCGTCGCATCAAATTATCTCATTTTTGGAGGGTAGAAGCAACCACAGTTAAAGAAGAAGCAGTAGGATACTTTTAATGTACACAGGAATTACTTCTGGAATTATATTCAACACTTTAATCTATAGATGACTAAAATGTCAATTAGACTTTTGTACATCAATATCATCAATATTGAACTTTTAATTGACATTAGGACAATTAATAATTACTTGAAAATATAAAAATACAACATTGATTTTGATTTTATAAAAGCGCAGATTGGCTACTATGCTGCTAATCATTGGCTTAATGGAACGGTTCGTTGTTTTTCTACAAAACATCACAGTGATATTAACCATCAATTGCCAGTGTGACCTTAAAGCTGTGTGATCCATACTTAACTAACAGTTAAATGCCATTACCAGCCGTTAAATATTAACGACTGTGCGTGTTTTGAAAAAAAACCTTTACCAATAGTCTTAAGAATAGCTAGTATGCTGACATTTGGTTAATTTATTTCATTTTATTTTATTCGTATTACAAAATCCACAGCTCCTAAAGATGATAACATAATATACAGACATTTCGGACTTACAGTCAATGACGGTTTTACATTTTATGTACTATAATTCAGTAACGGTCATCAGATACTACGAGTATGACGTGTATTTATATCTCTCACTGTGTGTGTGACAAAGTGTGTGTTATAGTTTTTTTTCTTCAAAACTCAAACAATTGGAATATTTGTCCGATAAGAATAGATAAATACTAGTTGATTAAACTATCGGTCATGCAACTTGGGGCTTAGTATAAACTTACTGAGTACACACGTCCTGTGTAACAGTTATGGAAATAAATTGCCCGTTACAAAGTAACAGACTTTAATACATTGGAAATGATTATACGGTTTGCCTAACGGCCTGGTAAATTAAGAGTTAGTAAAGCACTAAAGATCTGTGGTCCTCAAATGGGCTAGAAATAAATGAGTCAAAGAAATTTTCGGTAATGAGAATTGGGTGCGAGCTGCTAACTCAAACAAGGCTTTGAGGAGTGTTTATCTATTTGAGAGTCAATTTAGCAATTTCTGTACGAATTTCCGAATTATTGTAGTTCTCAGAAACACTGGAGGGACTATTGTGAGCGGAGTTTCTTTATTTTATTTTGTTATTTTATATTACTGAAGAAAGATTGGTAGTTTATAAGTGAAGAAACACAAGTGTATTAAGGCAGAACACTATAATTTTTCTTCGCAATTGTTCTCTTCTGTCTGAGAACAGCAACAGATTTTCGACTCTAGCTTGGGCCTATTCAAAAAGTGGGGATTGGTATGAGGGCAATATTTAAAGTAATGTTAGTCTGTAACGTTCAACTGCTGGTCAAACCTGGGCCTTCCACCACGCGGACTCAGTGCGGATTGGTAGAGGGGTGTTTGCAAGGCATGCGACTAACCTTGCTGTCAGATGTTATGATATTATCAAGCCACCCATAATTCCTCTGACTAGGCTTAGCGACTAATATCAACCGATATAACCAATGGCTTAACGTGACATCCGAAGCACGGGTAAGCTCGTGATAAACATCACTAAAATGGTCAGAACGGTCACCCGTCCAAACACGACTCCGCCGTAAGTTGCTTAACTTCGGTAATTACTACCCGAACGGTGCCACCACTGCGCTACGAGCACCTCAAGTACTGGTATTAGGTAAATAAGGTAATATGAATAAATTTTAAACTCACCTGTAATTTTATAGTAGTAGATCTGTAAGTCCTGTCTGCTGTATTTTGTGCTTGGCAAGTGAATGTCTGGTTGTGGTGGTGTCTTCTAGGCCGAAGTCGGAGGATAGACCTAAAAATAAGATTGAACTTTTTTATATTAACACATTTACCACGGCAAGAGAAGGCAATGGTCATACAATTGCCACACGTCCAATAGTGCATTTTATGCAATGCACGGACGTATGAACTTCACTATTCTATTCTATTCTTCTTTCTATTCTATTCTATTCTATTTTATAGGTTTTTTTAAAATAATAGATAGCCAGACGTTTGGCTACGATTGCACCTGATGTTAAGTGACAATGTAGCCTAAGATGGACCATGACTGCCTAGTAACAGCCTATTCACTCTCTTCTTGAAAACGTCCAAATTGTAGTTGCCAGGGAACACTTCTACCGGCAGCGAATTCCACACCCTAGCAGTACGTAAAACAAATGTAGACCGAAATCGTTGGGTTAGGTGTTAGTAGTGTATAGGTATGTCATTCTCCGTACCAAACTAAGTCATCAGTGCATTACTGTAATGCTTGGGCAGTAAAAGTGTTAACTATAAAGGTGAAATTTTTGAGTTTAAGGGCCTAATTTTGAAAACTATTTCAACTGATAAAAGTCATATCCTATTTGATAAAAGGTTCAATTATGATAAACAATATTTAGCTGTCCGAAGCTTATTGCTGGTTTCTTTTATTACCTGATCAATGTAAGTCTTATATTGAAGAGAATATAAGATACATTATGTCCTATGAGGCTTTACCATTAAGGTTCACTTTTATACCTAAAAAAAAGTAAAGTTAGGCTGTAAGCATTTCACTGCTGGGCAAAAACCTCAAGTTGGTAGTATGAGCCAATCACTAACACCCAGTTTAAGTGCGGATTGGCGGAGGGGTGTTTGCAAGGCAAGCAACCAACCTTGTTACAACTTTTATACCTATAAGCCCTATATTCTTCTTTATTTCTAATGTAAAAAATATAAAATATACCTGGCAGTATATCTTCGTCCATCAGCAAAGGGTTCTACTGTGTAAGTTACTCCTTGAGTCAGCACACCACCATCGTCGTCCACCCAAGTTATCTAGGGAAAAGGTAGCACGTATTTATATGTTACTTAAGTAATTTTACATAACACAATGTAGCCCAAGCACGAACTTTTTAAGTAGTCAGAACGTAAGGGTAGCGAGTTAACTACACGATTACGATGACCAACTATTGTTACTCACGATTCTACTATAAGTCAAAGAAAGGTTCATGATCGCAAAACTGGTATGAACAAAAGCGTTTTTCTACCGATAGAGGCGCTCTTACGATTTTAATACGAATTATTTAAATTAACGATACGAATATATTTATGCAAATGATTGTGCTTGCCCTACTGGTCCCGAAAGGCAACTCAATCCAATGTTAGGAAAGTACCTTCCGTGCTTATGTGAATTCCTGCGATGAGATATAGGTAGGTTCATAAATTTACGCATGTGAATAAATCAGATTTTATAAAAGTTAATTTTCCACATAATTCCCTTCAGTTACACATCAGTCATTGAATATGACTGATGATGATGAATGATTAATTTATTTCATCATGTAAACATCCCCCTACAAAGCATCATCTCAAGTATGCGGTATTAAAGATAACATTATTTTAAATTATTGTACGGTCACGGTCTCCGCCGCCTAACTACTTTCAAACGAAAATTACTTGCACACACTGCACATAAACGGGTGTCTCATCAAACAAAAGATGACAGAGGCGGCAGTTTGCTTTTGGTGGTTAGGCGGCGTGGGCCCCTATAGTTGTATATTTTTCTAAATGATAGCCTACCTCAGCTGCCGGTTTGCCCCCCACAGACACACACTCCAAATTCACTTCGCTGTCTTCAACTGCTTTCAGAACAGGTCCTTGAAGGATCTTCGGTGGGTCTGGAGGTGTCAAGATGATGAGGCGAGCGTATCTTGATCTGATGGCTGGTTCCCCTGTAGATTTATAATATTTTAGTTTGTGAAAGTTTTAGGTATTCCTTATGACGCTTGAGTCTACGTGGTGGACAACCGTTTCTAAAGACATGGAACGAGCTCAGGTGGAGGAACGGACAACTTAAGGCCAACTGTCTTGGCGCCTTAAAACGAGAAGAGCAGACCCCAAATGAAAAAGAAAACGGCAAACCAAGACGGCAAAGCAGAAGGAGAAGAAGAATAATATTATGACCCTTGGATCAAAGGCGCAGCATAAAACGTCCACAGACAAGATTTAAGATTGTGAAGATCACAGGATCACACTGGATACAGACCGTGAGCCTGTATTTAGCAATTCTTTGCCTGCTAATGATGATGATGATGATGAGGAGGTTATCAAAGACAAAATCTAAGTGTGAAATAGGAATGATGAAAGTTATAAAATGTGTATTAATATTCTCCTACCGATTCCGATCATCGGTAATGGCGGCCCCTCTCAAGAGAGATAGGTCATTCACACGGGAGTTATAATAGTACCCTGATGTATGCAATACACAAGTGCAATCATTGTTCCTCCACTCTCATTAATTCGGTAAGACGGCAGTCCGACATGACCGATGAGAGATCAGGCGCAAGACTAACGACTTAACGTGCTTTCCGAGGCACGGGGGTGTCAACACCACCAACTTCCTAACTTCAAGCTGTTTCTAAGCTGTTATTTTCAAGATAGAAAAACCCAGAAACAATTTTCGGGCCGACTCTGAGATTCGAACCCGGGGCCTCTTATATAGTGACCAGTGAACTAACCGCTACACCAACAAGGCAGAGACAACAAGTCAACCTATTAAAATATAGTACAAATAAAATGCTTCCTGAATACGTGATTGTTTTATTTGCTTGGCAATTATTCGTCGTCGCAATTTTAAAGTTAATCAAGATAAGTGCATTGAAAGCAAGTACCTGGCTTTAACCACTAATTTGATTGAGTTGATTAAATACGTGAGTTAATAATGTAATTAAACTCAACATACATGTAGGATGGACTTTAGAATGATAGATGACGTCATGAAAGAATGTGTGAGCGAGACGTAAGATTTGAATATGTTTGCAATGAGAGGAATTACGATAGGATTTTGTTCTGAAGATGGATGCAAGACGGGAAAGACGTTCCTAGTTATAATTATTGCGGAAGACTAATGAATAGGTATACAAGAAGCATTACCAATCCTGGCTTATTACTTATCCAAACCCCGAATCCTACATACATTTCTACAAGTACCTACCTATTTTCATATTACATTAACTTTATTAATCGTATCGAGAGTATTTAAAGCATTTCAGCCCTGAAACGAGAATCCAAGTTTAATTTGAAGTCGATTCACTTCAAATATAAAATCCACACGCATTTTAAAAATAAAAAGAAGTTTTAACACCATTTTTTATTCACTGTACCTCAAAAACAGTAATATCGTTTTTTTTACATCCAGTAAGATTTTATTTTCGCTGAATAGAAATAATATAGACTGAAATTGATTCTCTACAAACGGCTTTTCCAAGTTCTCATTTCAAATTGCACCGCTAAGCGGAGGAAGTCTTGACATCATTTACCTGTCGAGAGCCATCTGGTCTCTCGAAAAACACGGAGACAAAAAGTCGTGTTTTCATGATCTTTCTGATAATAATATGTATAATCAGAATGGTCACGAAAAGACGAATCTTTCAAAAGAAAATAAAAATATTTGAAATTGTATAATTTAAAAATAAAAATAAATATTAAAACACGATAAAACAAATTTCGTCTCTGTGTTTTTCAAGCGTCATCCCGAATACCGAAAAGGAAACAAAGCTAAGTGATGTCGAGACTTCCACCGCAGGACCAATCTAAATAACTATTTCAGAAGGAAGTTAAGAGGATGAAAGCCCCAACGGCTACATTTTAATGTATTTTTTATACCGCGGAAAGGCCTACGTCGGCAAAGCCATATCGAATGTAAAATCTTAATAGCTTTACAGTCTAGGTACATTTATAGCACTTTTATTGTACCATTGTTATTCAAAGTGGTAAGGAAGTCTGGGAAATAAAAGTTTCAGGGAAATTAAGGAGCTAATAAAATGTACGATTTTCACAAGTAGGTTTGCACTAGCAAAATAGTTAGTGTAAATAAATTTGACCATTGAATATTAAAACTACACACCACAATAAACATTTTTCCGTATGTTTAAAATAAAAAAATGGAAACTTTAAAAAAAACATTGATATTATTTTGTTCAGCAGGGGGTGAACCTTAATGATTTCATTGTGATTCTTACATAATTTAATACAAACACAACATATTAATTGCGGCGATGTCAGGCACCTAAAATTCTTTAAGTAGATTAACACGTTCCGGGACACTATTCCAGACATAATAGATGTTTTATTTTTTTACGCCTGTAGGCGTTCACTGTCCCGGAACGTGTTAAGGCCTGTTTTGCTATCGACAAATAAGCACTTCTTCTTCTTCTTCAACTTAAGAGCTGCGCTCTTGCTGGTGGAGTAATCGCCATTCTTAGCAGGAAGGTAAAATCTGTGTTACGTCGTACTAGGAGGTCAAGAAGAGAGGCATATAAATGAAATGAACACTTAAAAATGTAACTGTGTAAATGTGTCATTAACTGTAACTTTAACTTATTACAGACCAGTGTCCAATAAACTAGAAGGGAAAGTAATAGCCACGATAGAAAACAGACGCGTTAGCTATCACGTTGATCAATGCGTCAACATAATCACTTACAACCGGCAGAGTTCGCGAAAGTTAACCGCACAAACTATTTTGCGTCCACCGTGGACCGCCGGAAAAAATCCAAAACTTCCCCAACAGAAACCATTAACGGGAAGTTGGGAACTATTAGAATAAATCAGAACCACCAACTATGCTCGTAATATATAAAGAGTTTAACGACTCCATTCACAGGGTCGTGCGAATCTGTGGTTCGTTACCAAGTTTTATGCATAGCCATGTTTTTTTGTTTGAATGCTCGCGATGAGTGTTGGGTGTTAGAAGCATATCATCTAGATATACAAAGCTAAAACTATGAAGCACTCATCTACGGCCTTTTTACAATGTCCTAATAAGTTGTGGTTGGCGTAATCTGTCCAATAGTGTGTACTAAATAACGTTCCGTATTTAAATTATTTGTTGAAAAGTGCTTAAAGTATTTTGATGGTGAAACAGGACCGTAATAACACAATAATCTCAATTCCATCAAAAACATTAACTTGTTTAATATAACGCGTATTTTCACAAACTCTTACCTTTAATCTTGAAATATGAAGGAAAATTCTTAACGCTTCGTATAAAAATGTAATTGCAGAACTATAAAAGAAAAAGTAAAAAAAAAACTTACTTAATTTGATAAAAGTCTTTTGATAAATCTAAAACGATCATACAAATTAAGAGTAACTTATTAATACTCCTATAAATGCTCGTTCAATATTCTCGACTTAATTGAATATTTAAAAAAAAATTTCTTTTTCATAGATTCCAATGTTGAAACTGTGGCCTCTAGGGACACGAATTAAATTCCTTGTCATATTATTCATGAGCCTTTCAGCACTTATGTAGCAGTAATCAAATTGTGTGAAGCAGCATTTGTATAACTTGAGAACCCGGAACCCTAGGGAAATGGGGTCAGCCATACAACACACAATTTTGCGATATGACTACGATACATTTGAGCAATACATTGGCTTACGGCTCACAACAGTTTGTCATCAAATTCGTATCAAGGGAGCAAATTTATAGCCGTAGCTCAGTCTTAGTCGAGTTTCCAAGACCAACCTGTGTTGAGATTTTGGAGTAACTTTGTTAAGAAGTGTAATTGGAATTTGTGGGCAGGCATTTGTAAACTCTGCTTCGTCTTCATAACTTCTGTTGTTTATTATAATGAAAAGTAAATGCGATTCATTCGCAGTCAGATCATTTTCACAAACAAAAGACAGTCTTTTAGAATGCAAGACACAATCATCTCATCATAATTTATACTTAAGTTGAAAAATAGCCCTTATAACAACAGTATGAAATACCGCAGAGTTTTCTCGAGCTGATGTAGCAGTATTACCAATTCTGGAGTCACGCGGAATGTTGTTCTCCATTTAATTCCCCAATGGTTTGTGTAACAAATTATAAATAAGGTGTGCAATCTCCAGTAATCAGGTGCTGAGTTAGTCATGATTACAGTCACCTGGTGGAGTCTACTCAGATGCTTCGTAGATTTCTTACGGGATTTGTTCCATTAATGTCGCCACCCAATTTTCTGGAAATCTCTGTCTTCGCTTTTGTCGTCAAATTATGAAGGGATTATGGACGACGTGGAATTTGTTTTTGAAGACAATATTATCAGGACTTAGGACAGTGATCTTTTATAATTATTTTTATTAAAGCAAGTTCAGTTTGTTATTTTTTTATTCGGAGGGGGAAAAAGTTGTTAATGAAAAAGTAAATGGTATTAATATTTTTAAGCACAATTTCTTTATTTTATAGCTAGTTTGTATTTCTCAGAAATACTTCAGTTCTTAGTTCTACTACTTACACAATACTTCAATATTACCTAAAATTAATAAAATAAATAAAGTCTTGTAAAATAATGGTTAAATTACAAAACTATTTCAATAGCAAAATCAACACACTAAAATTCATCTTTCCGTAGAAAGGTCCCAATAAAACCTAACTTTCTAAGTGCTAACATAATAATCTACAAGCTTTTTAGGTCAATTCTCATTCCAAATTCAATTCCATGTGGGTAGTTGAGCAAACAGACTACAAAAAACACCTTTTAACATCAAAGGATACAATAGTTGTGTCACCGTACAAAATGGTGAAACTTTTGGTCGTCCGTGTCGTTGTTCAAATTCGTCTCTAGTTTGTTTTTTGGTCTGAGTCATGAACTTATGAAAGTGAATTAATATTTTTGATTCCCCTGCCTATATCGGTACATACGCCTTTTGAGCATAGGATTGTTATTGTATTATTTGATTTGAATTTGAATAATTTAAATGTCACTATTAAGAGTTTCTGTAGTTTTTATTATCAGTTAATGCAGCATTTTTAAATTATTTCTTTTGATTTATTCATCTTGCTGTAGTTCTAACATCTGACTCGTCAGTCGAGCGCTACCCTATAATAACTTTTGCTGTAAAACTAATGATGAAATTGTCATAAATTTTACTCGCAAGATCATTTTGTCATAATTGAGGGGGTAGATATTAGTTTTTTTTCGTTAAATTCAAAATGTGTTTATTGAGCATAGTGCTATCGGATTATACTGTAAGGCCAACATTGGTTTAGAAAGATTGGGTTTATTTATTGAAATTCTTTCATTCGGAAACTATTTATATAAGAAGATTATAAAAATTATTAAGTGTGGGCTCTTTGGAGACCACGTCTAAGATTTTGTAAGGCTCGTTAAGTTTATGGATGTGGCAAATGATAAGGTGGTCGGAGCTTTTAGAGGCGAATCGTGGGCATTCTGTCAGGAGATGTTGGAAGGACTGTTGAGACGTGTCGTTGCACGAGCTAGAGTCTGTGTTAGCAATTTTGAATCGGAAGAGGTATTCTTGATGATATCCATGATTCGTCAAAAATTGTGTGACGGAGTTTAAGTAGTCTCTTATTATAAGAATATCGGACTACAGAGAAGCCAGCCAATGGTGCTAAAAATTCACAATCAAGCCCGATCGGCGGCATCACAACTTGATCAAAATACCTCTGTTAAACTTTACATTTTAACTAAAAATTAAATAAACGTTTCAATCCCCTTTGACTTGGCCCATATGCCGTAACAAAGTCGTCCGCGGCCAGACAATTTGCGGGATGTTTGCGCCGGCCTTTGACCGGTATTGCCCTCTTTTCCTTGCCCCGATGTTTTTCATAATTAATAACGAATATTCCAAAAGTTTCTCCGTAATTAATTAAGGAGGGAAGAGTGAAGTTTTTAATAACCACAAATTGGAAGAACGGTTCAAAAATTAATATTATTTTGTGAGTTTTCCAATGGTTACATTTTCTTCAAAAATTACTTCTGCATGTATGTAAAAAAATAATATTGAATAAAAAATTCTGAAAGCGATTCAAACCAGGAAATATTGAAGGTAAAAAAGGCAAATTGAGGTTAATAAAAATCAAGGCTTAATCTTGTCTAAAAAATTATAGTGATGGTAGACTCAGTTAATATGGAACATTTTATATTTGATAAATTCGATTTTATATTCATTTCTTTATCTAAATATGTATATTTTTGCATTGTATATTAAGAGAGAGAGAGAGCTGAGAGAGCATTTAGGACTGAAAGTAGCGTGCATAAAAACCAGTTAAGTGCGTGTCGAACCCGCGCACTGAGGATTCCGTGCCACCCTTAACTGAATTCAGGGTCCACTTACTTTCACTTAACGAAAACATCACAATATATTGCGACAGCAAAAATAACTTTGTTTTTCATAGTGTTTGTATGAAAGACAAAGTTATATTTGCGGTTGATAAAAATGTGCAATATCTCAAAAACTACTAGTTCGATCTCCTTCAAACTAATTTTCCTTGCAAGTTTTTGTTGAGATCTACATCATATATTCTTTTCAAAATTTTCACTTTCTTAGTTCAAAAGTTAGACGCCTATTTTAAAGAAAGAAGAAAGAAAGAAAGAAAAATCGTTAATTGGTTAACATCACAAACACACACATACACAATATTACAGATAAAAATTACAAAAATATACAAAGATTGAAAGAGAAATAAACATATACACAATAGGGGAAAAAAAACACCACTTTTTACCACTTTGGAAGCGTCTATATCTCAAACCTTAGACTTCTAGAAAAAATGGTTTTAGAAACCTCAATATCATTTTAAAATACCTATCCATAGACATCCCACACGCATAGGTTTGAGTAAAAAAAATTTTTAGGTTTTAGTTTCATGTATGGGAGTCCCCCCTTAAATATTATTTTTTTCTTACTTTTTGTATCTGAATCAGAAAGCGGTGAACAAAATACACCTACCTACCAAGTTTCAGCTATGTGATGCTTATAGTTTCAGAATAAAGTGGCTGTGACATACGGACGGATAGACAGACAGACAGACTTGACGAAACTATAAGGGTTCCGTTTTTTGCCATTCGGCTACGGAACCCTAAAAACTAAGTGGCTTTGATATCATAATGTTATATTCCTCTACATTCCTAATTTGAACGTTGATACAAAACATCAAACGTGGAATACAAGGCCAGATTGTGGATACCAAAATTATAACATAACATTTAATCCTCCCTAAGTCACGCACTTAATTAAATCCTTAATAAAACCTCTTTTTGAAACTCCTTCAATGGGAGCCAAGCCAAAAACTTTTCAGTTTACTCTCGAGATTAAAACAAGAATACTGTGTACCTATATGTCGCAGTCATCTAGTTAAATCAGCCAGTTAATTGGGTGCCTAGGCATTTCAGTAGATGGCTACTACATCAACTAGCCAAGTCAGTGAACGCAACGTTTAGTCAGATGGCTGGACGTTAGGTAGTCATTTAGTTAAATTAAATATTGAAGAAGTTGTGTTTTTGGTTAGGGTGATTTTGAGAACAATATTAATAATTAAAATTAGTTGTACGACATATCTATTCTATGTCTGCTCAGGAAACTCTGAAAATTCAGATGAAACATTTCGATAAAGTTGATTTTATTTAAAAAAATCTTTTACTTACCTACCAAATTTCAACTGTGTAGTGCGATTATTTTCAAAATTAAGTAGCAGTGTCATACGGACGGACAAAATTGAAGAATCCATATAAGGGCTCCTTTTTTTGCCAATCGAAAAAATGCCTCGCATCTAATTTAATCTGAAAAGAGGAAGATTCAGGAAAAAAACAAGTAGGTACTGTTGTAGTCACCGCCGCCTAACTACCTTAAGATCCAAAATCGCTTACACATTTGGTATTTTTTAAATTAGGTACATTAACGCCACTGTAATCCTTATCCAGTATAGAAATGACGCCCGTTTTTGTGACGTGAGCTCAAGCGACATTCTTTCGAAAGTGGTTAGGCGCCGGAGGCCTCGACCGAACTTGTAACTTCGAATCATTTTTCTTTGCTTGTAGATAACTGTAATTTCGTATTCACCGTATATTGTCTAATCAACGTTCCACATGTATCTAAGCTTATCAACATACAATTTGCATTTTGATAGTTCAAATTAATGTAATATTAAGCACACGTAAACAAATCCTTCGCGAAATAGGAAGGCTCGTTAAAATTAAACTGAATCGCTAGTCTAAGCACGGGGGTAGCACTTAAAATTATAGCACAAAATTAACAGTATCAACAAAGTTTATAGGCCTGTTTCACCATAAAAAAATAACTTATTCTGAAGTTTACGCGAATACTACACATTTAATAAAAAAATAATTTACGGATATTTTCGCGATAATTTATTTGATTTTTCATCCCGACGTTTCGAACACCCATCAGCGTTCGTGTTCACGGGGTAGACTAAGATGTTATTTGTCATTTACATAGTTTTGAAAAAAAATAAACTGCCATCACTAATCATCATCATATTTGATATTTTTTTTAATCTATGTAAATGACAAATAACATTTTAGTCTACCCCGTGACCCCGAACGCTGAATGAAATATCAAATAAATTATCGCAAAAATATCCGTAAATTGTGTTTTATTAAATAGAAAAATAAGATCTAACCAACGAATAATTGTAATATTGAAATGACATTTCGTATGAAGCATTGGACAAGTAACGCTAACTAAAATTTATTAGGTCATTGTGTTAGTTTTCGCAATATAGCCTTTATTCTCAAAATTTTAACTTATATTAAAATTGCATTAAAATCATCTCAGAATGGCCGAGAGTCATTTTCGGACATTATATATTTCAATACATGGTTCCTGAGAAGATGGTGGGTCATCGTCTGTCTGTACGGTCATGTAATGAGGAGGGAAGAAAGTCATGTCACTAAAAGAGTGATGAGTATGAATGTGGATGTCTGGAAGGGACGAGGCCGACCGAAGAAGCGATGGATGGACTGTGTGAAAATTGATATGAGTGTGAAAGGAGTGGATGATTCAGTGAAAAGTGATAGAATAGTGTGCTGTGCCGACTCCAGATAAACTGGGAACAGGGCAAAAGACTGATGATGATGATGATGGTTGCTAAACTGCGGTTCTCAAACTGCAATGTGAAAGGCAAGAGGGAAACCAACACACTCTCTTCCCTTTTTTGGAGTTTATCATGGAAAATACTCCACCGACAAGAGCCTAGTTCTTAAAAGAGTCACTGTCCCATAGTCATACATCAAGAGGTTTGACTACTGCATTTAGCAATAAAATTGGTGGTCGTGTCTGCTAACGAGTTTTGACAATTCTATTAAAGACCAAAAACATAAAAAATCTATATATTTCATTGCAATTTTGTTGAGATTAATGCGTGGAAGAGATTGACTTATCCATAATTAATTTTGGTAAACCTGAAAACTCTGCTATCTATGGATATATTTACTATGATATATTTAAAAAAAGATTTAATACGAATTCAGTTTTGGTCTGGCCTCATCGAATAATACTTTTGGTACAAACAATGAATGAAAGCTCGACCGTCTCCTTTAATTTGCTACTGCTACTCCTTTCCCTATATAAATTACTACATAGTTAGTTACAAGAAATCTTTATCTGTTGTCACTCTTTTTTATCTATACTAACTAATATTATAAAGCTGAAGAGTTTGTTTGTTTGTTTGTTTGAACGCGCTAATCTCCGAAACTACTGGTTCGAATTGAATAATTCTTTTTGTGTTGGATAGTCCAGTTATCGAGGAAGGCTATAGGCTATATAACATCACGCTACGACCAACAGGAGCAAGGATATAGTGGTAAATGTGTAAAAAACGAGAGAAAGAAGTCACTATTTCACGCGGACGAAGTCGCGGGCAAAAGCTAGTGTGAGATAAAATACCTACATGATTTTTTTAAAAACTGTTTTACTTACAATGTAATTGAGAGAGACATTTTGAACACCTTCGCAAACCGTTTTCCACCAACTATGTGTAGCAACTATACAGCCCGACATCAATTGACTCCTGAATAATTCAAAATGATAACGACTCCACAGTTATCTCTTTGAAACGATATGACATTTAAAAGCTGTGGCTTGAACCTTAGCGAGGAGAAAGCGGAGTGAATTTGCACTAAAAATGTTTTATACATTGTGACATTTACCAAATCTATCCATTAGAAACATCTTGTGCTGTGAACAGGTGATGAGTGAAATGTAGGGTTCGTATCATTATTTTATATTTTAAAACTGAGAAATGAGAAATGAGAATTTGCCGAAATAGATACCGAATTACAAAATAATGTTTTGTTTTTTTTGTATAAAGATACTTTTGTGTAAAGGACGATTCATGTAAAATTGTATACTTTCAAATGCAAATACAAAAGTTTGTTTCTAAGTTTACAAAAGGATATACTCTAGGACATAATAAATAAATATAAAAGTAAAATAAACAAACACTCACTTGTTTTAACTGTATGCTAACTGCCAAATTTTATTTTATATAGTTGGCTTGTAAGTGAAATAAATAAATATAATGATGTTAAAGTTCCTATATTGATTAAGTAATTGTTGCGCGAAGTAGTGCTCTCTGTCTGGGTGTCCACGGAAGACCAGCGTCGTGGCATTCCTAAAATGCTACGAGACATGCTGAGTGGCCCACCCTTTCAGTATCTTCTTTATGTGTATTTAAATATAAGTATCTCTCTATTTGTAATGATGATACTGAATAAACATGTTTTCTTTCTTTCTTTCTTTCTAAAAAACTCAGGTAAATTTAGTACGTAGGTTCGATAATAGTGTGTCTTAGCTGTATTTGAAGTTTTGGAATCCCCATTTTTGTTTTTTGTAAGTATTTTTGGCGCCCACACTATTTGGCAGGTTACCAATTTAAACTTTACTTGCTTACTGCAATTTACTGTAATTGGTACTGTAAGTACAAAAAAAATTTAAATTGAAGAATTATTAAAATAAATTGTAGGCTTTTTGTATCTCTATGAGTCAAACCCAAACTTTCGCTCAAGTTATTTCGTTAAATTTGTAAGGTTTCAATGTTATAATGTTGGGTAGTCATAAGGCTTATTTACTTAGGGGTTAAGGAATATGACTAATAATAAAATCATAGCCTTCTTTTTGGGCTTCGCCACCAGTCGGGTAAATAGGGTACGTTGTAATGAATGACTTAAAAAAAGAAGCTTCTCAGTTTGACCTGTATGTATGTACATATGTTTCTCCGCGATTACCTCGAGTTTGGTTAAACCAATTTTGATGCGGTTTTCAGTATAGTATTTGGTATTAAGATTTCTTAAAATTGACATATTCATTGATTTAAAATAAATCAAGAGTTTGTAAAAAAAAGTAATTGATAATAACAAGTATATCGGATCACCAAAAGTACGAATTAATCGTATGTGTTTTATGCTTTATTTGCCTCACCACCACAACAAGGTGTGTCTCACCTTTATATCAAAGTCAAATAACAAAACTGCCTCAAATAAATCGTACAAAAAATACCTAATGATTTTCATATACTGTCATTATTTCAATCAAAAACAATATAATTACAGTGGTTATGAAAAAATAATGGCAAAGCTAGACTAGACTGTGTTTAAGTTTTAAATGAAAACATTTAAGGTCTAGACAGACAGATTATTAAAAAAAAAGAATAATAGGCACAAACAAATTGGTAAAAAACAACGTGTATTTAGAGATCATTTAAGTATTATAAATTCATGGTACAGCGAATGATTTAGGTACCTGAGTGTTCTATGATATTTTGTGTACAGTATTACATTTAAATAGTTTTTAATTTCAGTCGGGTAGTTATTAACGTGACAATCGTTAACTACGCACCTTTTATTTTTGTAATTTATTGTGGATGGAAAACAGGAATAAGCCGTTTTTCATAATAATAATTAAGCACCTTAATGAAGGTATACGTTCTCAGGGTTCCGTACTCGAAGGGTAAAAACGAGGCCCTATTACTATGACTTCACTGTCTGTCCGTCCGTCTGTTTGTCAGCCAGGCTTTATCTCAAGAGCCTAAATAATTGGACGATTGAAATTTTCACGAATTATGTATTTCTTGTGTCACTATAACGACAATTAATACCAAAGACAAAATAAAATAAATATTTAAAGGGCCTTGGGAGTCTTGATATCCATAATGGCAACAGGTAGGCACTTGAAATATTTGCCTATGTTGTTTACCTAGTCAATGGTACGGAACCTTTTGTGCGCGAGTCGACTCGCACTTGGCCGGTTTTTAATTGGTCGGTTAATCTTAGTCTTCGTAATAATGTTATATTATATGTGGTCTTGGTTTGAATATGGTACAATTTTTTATATAATTAGGGTGCGTATATTTCGCCAGGAATATAACCAAGAAATATCTTAATAATATATCTAGCAGCTTCATTGTCGCTCGTCAAATGTGATATTTATCAAGCATCTCGCAAATAAACGAATATCAAAAAGAGTGAAATGATTTCACGTATTCATACGTATCCCTATTTCCGTTTCATAAATAAATATTAAGTCCATATAAAGGGAGTTTTCTGACAGTAATTGGAGTATTGTTATGTTTGTTACAAGTATTCATCAGAATCTACATGAAATTCAATAAGGTGCCGTTCGTTGGGAATCGTGTGAATAAAGCCTTTTTTCATTCTTCGTAAATATGGGAATTGGGAACGTTTGTTTCCGATGGTACAATATAAGAAGTTTTTTTAAAAAAAGAGAGTTGTCAATTTGGTCTTATACAGGGGGTGACTTTGAAAATATTGGCAATATTTCAAACTAAGAACCTACTCATCCTACTACTATTATAAAGGCGAAAGTTTGTAAGTATGGATGTATGGATGTATGGATGTATGGATGTTTGTTACTCTTTCACGTAAAAACTACTGAATGGATTTGAATGAAACTTTAACACAATATAGCTTATACATCAGAATAACATATAGGCTACAATTTTTGAGGTTTCTAATGTGAGGTCGTAAAAAAACACATTTTTTGCGCTACTAGACGGGACGAACCTGAAGTCCACGCGAACGAAGTCGCGGGCAAAAGCTAGTTATTCATAGTCCCTTCCACCTCGGTTTCGTCAAATCAATTGATCTTCATTTTAATATGTGGAAAGGATTATAAATCATGAGTAGGTTATTAGTTTAAAATATTGCCAATGTTTTCAAAGTCAGCCTGTATATAAGATGAATTGTTGGATGATATTTTATTTTGTTTATCTCTTTAGACTTCTAAACACGCTGAAAACTATAGACTCTTTATGTCCCATTTGCTAATGTTAGCATTAAGGATTGGGCCCACTACACTGTACCTTACCATGACCGTGCTTACTCGTAGGAGCGTATTATCAGACAGAAAAGCAACACGATAAGTTCTGCTTTGCCCACTGAACGGATCTACAGCGTTCTGTCTCACCGTTTTATGGGGCGAGAGCGTATTTTGCTGGAGCTGACAGCTGACACGCTTCGTGCATGACACGCGACGGTGTTGGTCGGGGACGGAACGGTCTAGTGGGGACACAGTCATTGTATGCTATGATGCAGTAGGCAGAAACTTTTAGGTTAGTTCTGGATTAGCTTATAGTTCTGTTTCTGTCAGCTGCTTCGATGATGACGGAGCCAGAATGTTGATTTAATCTAGAAGTATGTTTGACGGCTGTCACAATTTATACAAAAAATGTAAGATAGTGCAGCCAAGCATCAAGTAGGTATACAGGGTGTGACCTATAATAGGAGCAAAGAATTAAAATGTAGGCCCTTTAAGTGACGAGTAATCTATATTAAATGGTTTTAATTTTAAATGTATTGTTATTTTCTAACAAAATAAATCCATCAAGCGATGTTTTGCAAAGAATTGAGTCCAGTCCAGTCATAGAACTTGACATTGTCATATACTACAACGAGTTAGCGATTTTGATATACATTGACTAGAGATTTAACTTTGGATTACTATATATTTTAGTTATAGCATTTTGGAGCACTATGACCAGTTCAAGGTACTACGAATACTCTTTAGAATCATTGATTAAATTTATTGCTCTTAATACAGGCCACACGCTGTATTAAAATCCAAACAAAGTTCATACTAATGATTTAGATTGAAAATTAATTTAACAGTTTCAAATACATTTGTTTTCTATAAGTCGCAGCGACTTCACTAATTACTTGAAATTGATGCTAAAAGAGCAAGTTTATTTTAAGTTCCAAATCATTAATTAAATTATACCTCAACTAAGTAATATTATGATTTCAGATTTTCAATTTCAAAAGATTTCATTTATCTTTTGAAAAGGTTGACTACAGGTTGCCTATTGATAGTTTGTATAGTCGTATTTTCAAGTTAATTATTAAGATAATTTTGAAACTAAGTCCTATTATGGACGGTGAATAAATTAATTACTTTCAATGACATTTATTTTGAAACAAGTTTCGTAATGATGTTAAGTAGTGATTTCGAACATATAATAAAAACAAAATATCCATTCATAATGTAACTGAATCCTCAAGGAAATTTTATGATTCAAGAGGATTTTTTACTAAGTCAGACTAAATATTGCTTAAAAATAATTTCAACACTTTTGTTAATTGAGTGTTTTGAATATTAAAATTTGAATAAAATCAACGATGCATTCCTGAGAGTATGAATATGTTTTTAATTCCCAATAAAACTATATTCACTTTCAAATTAAAGCAAAATATAGTCGCAAAAAGCCATACGTTTTAAAATAATTATTCATATTTCACTGTTACTTACATAATTACACAGGCGAGTAATAAAAACACCATGGATTTACAGTTAAAGTAGCATGGAAAATACATTTAAATAAAATTGTCGTGTTGTAAGTGCATGGTTTGGTATGCTGCCAAATATCGAATAGTAAATGATAAAAGCTTAAACTCTATCCAAGGTAAAAAAATACTTGGCGTTAATAACAGTAAACATCAATAAATTATAATGCAAAATGGTTAAAATGTGAAAGGCTTCTTCTTTGGTAGCGTATTTATAGTAAAATAAAGTAAAGTAAGCCTGTAAGCATCCCACTGCTGGACATAGGCCTTACCTCAAGTATGAGGTAGTATGAGCCATACTTCACCACGCGGGCTCAGTGCGGATTGGCTGAGGGGTGTTTGCAAGGCAAGCGACCAACCTTGCTGTCAGATTTTATCAAGCCGCCCATAGAGCCTATATTAGCCGTGATATACATCGGAAATTATCACTCATTCAAACACGACCGCGCCATAATACGTTGCTTAGCTTCGTTATCACTTAAAGCGTTGCCACTACTGCGCTACGAGCACTTTATTAATTTTGAATTGTAAAATATATGTACCTACTTATTATTAAATTAAAACTAAACTTTAATTGTAGCGAATAATAAATAATATTATATATGACAATAAAATCGAATGTTAGTGACCATGTAACTTTAAAAATATATATCGCCTTTACCAAGACATTATTATCGAGCATAATTTTGGGCATTCTCCTTTTACTTTAATCAAATTACAGTGTTTCAATCTCGTCCCTTTAAACCCGAAACACTAATCATGAGCAGTATTATGTATGTTTTCAGTGTGTTCCACGAGCTACATTACATCCTAAACAAACATGGTGACCCTCTTTTCGGGCAGTCGGGTAAAAACAATGTCATTATGATAACTAGCCCTGTTGCCCTGTTTAGCTTTAATGAAGGGATACAAATAGGGTTGCAAATCATGCAACGAAAACGTTCAAAATCATTTGATTACTTTCGGTAGCAAGCTTAAAAAATCTTAGTCTTTATACTAATTTGACTGAAATATGAGCTCGATATATTTTTACGTTAATATCTAGGTACCTAGGTATTTTTAGAACTATCAATAGATTGGTTTTAGAGTTTTAATCACTGCCATTAACATTCTTCTTCTTAACGTTCCACTACAATCACTGGAGGCTGGACATCAGCCTAGAAAACCCCGCTTTATCCTTGGCGAGGTGAAACAGATCCGCGGCGCTTTTGACTCCGGTCCACTCATGGATGTTTCGAAGCCATGACTTTTTCCGATGGCCCACTCGACGTTTCCCCGCAATTTTCCCATCATAGTTAGCCATTAACATTGTTCAAAAGAGAATTACATGCATGGCTCCTGACTAAATGCTTTTATTCAGTAAAGGAAAATTAAGATGACTAAATGTTACAATTTGTGTTACTGTTTTTACTTCTAGCTTTTATTATATCTTTTCATTTTTATTAAATTTTGATTGACATTTTATGATACAATATAGGTACATTAGGACATGTTAGAATTTTATTAAAAAGCAATAATGTACTTACTTTTATATTTTTGATTATGTAGAATTTATTGTACGGATTTCAAACATGCGCCATTAAAGTTTTACCATATTGTATGCAATTAAATGTTTCTGGTTTCTGATTATCAATTGATTTATATAAATTGACAATCAGAAAACGAGGACTGTGACTTTGTGTCCTCGTCTGTCACAAAGTAACAGTTGTATTTTTACAAGTGAAATTTATATTATTAAGTTTGTATGGTGACAAAACACTATAAAAACAAAAATAAACTATCAATTGATTTGTTGTCTTTTGTTTCACTCTGAAAGATCCATCTTAAAATTGAAGATTTAACGAATATTGGAGACTTTTAAAGTCATCATAGGTACTTTGACAATAATTGCGGCACATAATATTTTATACTCGTAATAACGTGGACATTTTTAACACTAAAAATAAGGTTCAAACTTTAAACTGGCCTGGAGCTGAATCCAGACATATAAATTTAGCTACACTCATGTCTATAAAACTGTCGGCGGGTTAAAAATATGATGTGAGTCATTCGGTGGCGATGGTAGTTCCTGTGAAAGGGGTGATTCATGTTTTTCACTTTTGTTTTATTGGGGAAACGTTTTCATGTGAAGGTTCAGATATTTTATTTCAGTGCAGCTCTTCTCCACAAACATTAAATAATATGTATAAACATTATTCTTAGAAAAATACAGTAAATGTGTGGTCTTACCTTTATTATTTGATTGGAGGTCAAATAGTAAAAGTATTTACTTGATTTTTCTACATGTATGATAATTTTAGACTTTAACTCGTCAAGTATGTGTAAACGAGACACAATAAAAATTCCATTGTTATGCGGCGCCCGGCTGTCGTTTGATAACTGACTGATTAAATTATTTATATTTCCTCCTAAAATTATAAAGTGACATTTAAGAAAAAGATGAAGAGCTTTTCTTTAGTACCGACAGTCATGGAAAGTATGATATTAAAAAACGCTGATCTACGCTGTTCTACTTTCATAGCAATTTCTATGAAACGAGAACAAATTCAAATGAGTGCTCATTTAGTAGTAAACTATTTCATTTACTATCACCAGCACTGAATTCCAAAAAAAAGGTGTGATAATTTTTTTCATCATCAAGAGACGGTTTTGATAGTAAAAAGTAATTTTTAATTATTTTTCTTAGTTTTCATTTTTTTTCTATTCATGGCAGCAACTAAAGGTATGAACAAACAAATCTAATTGGTAAGTCTGATAAATCAAAATTTCTGTACACAGAAATACTGTTTGAGTATTTCAATTTGTCCAGGCATCTTATGTGACATTTCAAAAATAATGTTAGCAATAATATAATACCAGCGAATGTGAGAGATCTGAAGTGAAATAACCTTACCACCCAGACTACCCAGACCAGAGCTCTCTGGCGCAGATGTACTAGGAGACCCAACCCCAGATGAACTGGGATTTTGGGCTGGAAGTGATGATGATGATGAATGTTAGCAATAATGCCAAAAATCTTTAATTCATTGGTTAATAATTCATCATCTTTATAATTTACAGCCAAAGGACGTCCACTGATGAACACTTGCCCTATGAATTTACTTTAATTCTGGATTCAATAAAACAACTTTAACAACTAAATAAGTAGAGCTAAGTAAATTCCAGAATTATTAGAATCCAAGTAATTCCAATGATTACTTGAACGTAGCGAACTCGTCTCACAGCTTTCATTTCACTGCGAATGTGGATAAGGTCTGAATAAAGGGAAATGCTATTCTGAAGACTACGAATACTTCACATTGTATCTTGGATGTGGCACTTTTTAAAAGGAATTGAGTAAAAAAGACCTGAAGTAAATTCTATAAGAGTTATTTAAAAACAATAACCGCCTTCAAAAACCGACCCAAAACTTAAAATAACGCATTTGTCTTCTATTAAGGGTCGATTTTTCAATGTTCAGATAAAACATAACAGACTTATAAATTATAAAGCATTAAAAAAAACAATCTAGAGGATAATTTTGTTGAATTTGATAAAATGAATTGTAAATTTATAATGAAGTGTATCTACTCGTATCATCATTATTCTTTAGTTACTTGGTGACTTTTCTTTTTATTCTCGAATGATTAAAATGGTCAGTATAACATTTATTGACCGTACAAAAGCACCACATCAATAGAGTATCTCATCCTTAACCTGTCCGTAGTCTTGATACAAAGCGAGGCTCAAAGGCAAGCGTATGCCTGCTTAAATAGCCTGCAGGGGTATTACGTAACTCAATAGTCAAGCTTCAAAAGTTTTTAAATAGCTGTCGCGCTTTTATTGTTGATGGCGTCAATGACAGTATTTTGAAAGCTCTGAAATGAGCGATAACTAATAATAATACCATCGGACCGATCTTCTTCTTAGCGTGTCGATGGAAACCCATATGGAGGAATTACAATGGAGAAATTACAACGTAGCAGCCCAGAATTCAGCCACTTGTAGGTATTGCGGATCGACTGCATTTCATTAAATCCGCTGGCGTGCAGGTGTTGGGGCACGCCGGGCACGATGTTAAATGTGCCATAGTTTGCACTGCACCGCAAACACAGTCCACATCGGAGCTTGCCAAAAATTGTATCTTGTATCCGACTGATTTCGGCCATGGAACGACTTCGACTCCTAATCAAGCCTGCGCCGATGCGCTCGAAAATGGCTTATGAAGTTAATCTTGGCGGCAAACTCTCGTGCGCAATGTAGGCATGTTAGTTTATCGTTTACATACTTGTAGGATATGACTAGCGTTAATTTAGTTTTAATAGCGCTAGAAGTTTAATTTACTCGGATACTTTTGCTTGACAGTGCGTCTACCATTTTACTCGCAAGCGCCTAAAGACCTTCACTATGGCTAGGTATAGCTGACTATGCGTTGACTCCACGCTGTGGTGCTGACTTCATGTAAATAATGCGTTGAGCGATAGTCGCTTCTGTAGCTGCTGGTAAGTAAATTATAGATGTCGAGAATCATTGTTAAACATGCTGACATATTGACGCGGCACGTTAAAATCAGGTCTATAAATACAACGGCATTTTGCCGACTTAACAACGGCAGATGCCGCGTCGTCTTTTGTCGTTTTTCGTTATTATTAATGTATTAAGTAAAAAAAGGCCGTCAGTATGTATATGATCCCTATCGTAAGATCGCGATTGCTTTCAAGTTACATATAAAACACAGCCGTTAGAGCTAGCACTGTTTTTGAGCTGTTTCCAAGATATAACCTTTGTGTTACCCTCGGCTGCTTATAAGATGGCTTGGTAAAGCTAGGAACCTAAAATTGGAAAAGACAATGTCTAAAATGGAAAATATTACTGAGTCTTTTGCATACAACATGTGGTGTTAAAGTATCTTTAGGGCCGTTTTTCACGGAAACATCTCGTATTTTGCAGGTACTGTTATCTTTTTTTTTTAATTTATTTACCAATAAAAACTATTTACATACTTCGCTTTAGCTTTTAAGAAACCACTTAGGTTTGAGCTACGAGTGAAGCTAAGAAGTTTGCACATTTTTTTACAATTTAAACTATTTCAATTGACTAATTTAACAATCGATAGTGCTTAAAAAGTAGTCTCTAATAAGCTTATTATTACTTTATCTGCAAGTCCGTGTGAGTATTAGAATTAAAACGCGTATACTACTAAACTGGGTCCTGTTAAAAACAGTACTTGTAAAATACGGGCTGACCCGTACTTACCACGAAAATACGTGTTTTGCGGGGAACTGCAAACTTAACGCAGGCGACGCGGCGGGGGACCGCTAGTTAGTAATATTAATAAAATCAACCTACCTCTAGGACCCGAGCTAACTTGACACTGGTACAACGCATCATCATCCAAGGTCACTTCTTTGATGTCCAGAGAATAGTCCCCTGTAACAAAATAAATAATACTTAAAGAATTTCTATCTTATCTTTGACAATAAAGATACTAAAAGATAAGATAAGTAGCTCGATAGGAATGTGCCCGGATAGCGTAAGACATAGGTTCGATTCCTTGTATGACACTTTCTATGATGAGTAACATAAGATTTAAATAAAACGATATCCAGATCGTATGTCCAAAAAAGCTATTTTCTGTCCAAAAGTACACAAAAAGTATAATTTACATACTAATACGAGTACGCCTCTCTTGACTGTGAATTCAATCAGAATAGCTTTCAGCAATTTTTCTACTCTTAAGTTATTCGTACATCATGCCATTTTTCTTTATTAGCCATAGGACGTCCACTCTTGAAAAAAGCCCTCCTCCAGGCCATGAACTTAGTTTTTTTTTTAAATCTAATTCCATGAGATGAAAGGGATATATCGCCAAAGTATAGACACAATTTGCAGCCCAACTAAAGTCCGACCCCGCTTCCAGGGAATGAGCTTGAGACCATCGGGTCTTCTGCCGTCATCACGAACGAAACCACGTGATTCTAACAGTTGAAGTTGTGATAATTTAGCTACAAAAATTCAATGTCCATACCTTCCTCATCACTGCCAATCATCTTGTACCTCTCGTATCCGTTCAGATGGCGATGTGTGCCCAGTCCGAAGTCGTCTTTAGTCCACTGAAGTTGCCCGGCTTTGTTCTCCACACGGCAGGGTAATGTTACCCTGGATCCGACTACTGCACTCTGGAACAGATGAAAAATTGTCAATCTATGGTTTGATCATTGTACTACTATGACAAGTGTATGGAAGTGACACCACGAAGAAATTTCGTGAACGAATTGACGCCACTTCGACATTCAAAATTCAAGGAATATGTCACAGTCTTGTCATAAAGATGTTACACATTTTTTGCTTGGCATAGCTTCTCTTTACCAAGTAATAAAAACTCACTGGATTTTATTAAAGATTTTCTGATGTTTTACGGTAATTTGGTTTAATTCAGAATAACGCCACCACGATTGCTGTCTCCCCGTTTTCCAGGTAATACGGTGGTAAACTCTCAGTATAAGCGCATTTCTTTACTCCTAAAAATAATATTGTGTCAATCAGTAACAGATATCAACAAAGCAAAAGTTCCATAGCTAAACGTAACTCTTTCACAGTCATCATTATCAGCCACAGAACGTCCCCTACTGAACATGGCCAATGTTGGCTCCCCATGGTTTTCCCCAGTAGCCACTTGCAAGCGGTCTGCATCTGTGAAAGAGTCTCCAATCCAGAACATCCAACGACCGTCAGTCCTTTGCGCTATATTCCCGGCCCATTGCCTCTTACATTCTACCTCCTTATTTCTGATACTATCTCGTGGAATGCCGAGAATAGGCCCGCACGCAGTATTTTTATGAATTTATGTGGAGTTTCCAAATCTACATCATCAACCAAAAACATGTACATGTACATGTTTAAAGTCTGGTGCCTATGTACATAAAGAATATACCTCTATTGGAGTTTATACAAGAAAATATAACGCCAACAAGATAAAATAATCGAAATAAATCACACTTAATGGTAAGGCCTCCAGGCGTCAATTTAGCCTCCTACCGAAAACCATTTAATTTTTGTATCTTTATGCTGTCTTCCGCCTACTGTTTCTTTTGTTGTAATTATAGAAACCATAAAAATATTACGTTAAACATAAATTATCAAGGTGACATCTGCACTGTCCCTCTGGGTACGATTTTGTAATGAAAAATGCCCTCGTTATTTTTAATGTCCATGATTTAAGAATTAAATAAGTTTAACAATTTGCAACAAATAACAATATAATTATCACAAATATCTTGAAATGAAATGAAATGAAATATCTTAATTTGTCTAAAATATGGTCAAGATAATGGAACAACACACTTTTAGTATAGCATGTTTTGTCTATGTCAGACGTTCACTTCACTTCAAATTATAATCAAATCACATTTCAAATCCATTGCGCAATGTATTTGATTCCAATACATTTTAGAGTTATTTTATTGAATTCAGAATCACATAACGGCCCATTTCCAATCTTAATAAGTTCTGGTTATCTTTCCAATACTACATACTAAATGACGTTCCATATTAGAATTAATTTGGTTAGCGCTTATTTGTCGATGGTAAAACAGTCCTTAAGATCTGAGAATATTTTAATTTATTTAAAGAAATAAATACCTAAAGTAATAAAAAACTTTCGACACTATTTAATTACTTCCAACGACCAACAATTTCGTTGGAGCTGTAATAAACTAGCAATTTATTTTTTACCTCCGATATTTACCTCAAAATATTTTCCGGATGAAAACGTTTAATCCAGACACGGACTCGAGATATTAATTTAAGAGGTCCATAAATCAGCATCTTCCGAAATCCCTGGATACCGCAACCGATATTATTCTTTTGCCAACTAAAAGTTGACACAGAAAAGGCTTGTATTGAAGACGTTATTAAAAATTCCTTGCCCGAGGCATGGGCATAACGTTTTTGCTAGTAATATCGCTATTTTCAGTATTTACCAGATACATTTTTGGTGACCTTTTAAGCATTTTTGATGTTATCTTTTCTTAGAGTTCGACCTGCCAGTGTTAGTGAGCTTTCACACTAGAGCGACAGCAGCGCGTCGTTCTAATGTGAAGTGCTTACTGCTGTCATTTATGTATGATAATTATATTGACAGCAGCGCGGTGGTCGCGCGACTGTCGCGCTGCTAAAGTTGCCTCAGCAGAATGCCCTGGGGTATGCCTAGGGCGATGACCCGCAGCACCCCCCCTTATATGGCACTGGAGAACACCGACTGGTTTTTAGTGGGTATACCCGCCCTCATTGGGTGGGGGAGTCCCACATAACCCTTTGGTCTCCCCCATGGATCAGAGGGTATGCGTAAGGCATTTCCCAGTCGAAAAAAAATGTGAAAGCGCTTATAAATGAAACTAACGAAATGTCACATTTTTGACATTTCGAAGTAAAAATAGTTATTGCTTTCTCTGGTTTACGATTTTTATCCAAATGACCATCGTATGGTCTTTTTAAGTGAATCACTGGATTTTTTCAGTAGTTGAAAGTAGTCGCAATCGAATTACCACACGGAAGAAGTTAAATGAACGTGAGAATTTGGGCCCTGGTTTACTATCGCCTAAATTCACCTTATATTTATTACCGAGAAAGTCAACCTTTTGCCATAAGAAAATCATTTTATGGACGAAGCAAGAAGAAGTTTCTCTGCACTGAAAAGTTGGAGACGGACAATTTTATCTAAAGACAAACTACCCTTTTCACTGGTCAACTTCTTTCATCCACTTTGAATTTTATTCCATTTTTCATGTTCTGATGGAGTGAAAAGACGGCTGAAAATTATGGATCTAAAAGGAGTTGAGAAAACGAGCATTCAAAGAATATTATACGGTAAAGTACATTTTCTTTCGCTTGCCGAATATTGAAAACAATTTTTGTCAATCAATAAAACTATTTACTATCTGATTTTTTAAAAAAGTTCGGTGTTCAACGATAAATAACCTAAGTAGGTTGTGAGATTTGTATTAGCGTTATTTTAAAACGAATCATTTAAATGAGGTATGATTTCGTCAATAAGGAATGACAATATTTTGGTAATTATAATTGCGGCGTCGCTTAGCGGAAATTTAAAGGAAAATAATTTTATAAAATTCTACTTAATAATGGATTTCCGCAAAGTAACGCCTGATTCTATTAATTATTTAATATTTGTTTACATTATTTGATAAGCATAGAAAAACGGACCTAAGATAAAGTTGTTGAAACCGTTTGCCTCAAAGGGTATTTTACCTTGTTATTTTTTAGTGATTACATATTATGAATAAAGGCATGTTTGCCTCAAATCCCTTTTGATCGTTTAATATGTTCAATAAAATACATCAATGAGACAATAAGCATATCTGAATGATTGACGATGAAACGTAATTAAATGACATTGTTGAATGTTCAGCTCAGTTGTCCAATAACTGAATTCGGTCACACAGGAATTAAAATGAGATTTATTATTTTCACTGTAGCAAATATTTTATCGACGAATTGTTGTGGAAAAGTAACGAATACGTCAGGGAAAATAATAATTAAATTTTTAAGTCAAAAGACTGAGGTAAAACAGGACTGCTCTTTCATATTAATATTGTTGTTTTGATGCATATACAGCGTGTGGCCTGTAATAGGAGCATAATTTTTTATCAATGATTCTGCAGAGGTCGTAGTGCTCTAAATTGATTTAACTCAGAGATATGGTAATCCGAAGTTATAATCCCGTATCAATTTATATCAAAATCTATTTTTTTTTGGAATTGGGTTCGCTCTTGTCTCCAGGCTAGACCAGTGGCATAGACAGAGACGACGATGGAGCAAGCTCCCCAAAAAAAGCCTGTTCACTGTAACTTTGAAAATTTTAGCGTTAAAATCCATTGGAAACACTGATGCGGGTAGAGAGTTCCACATTTTGGCTGTGCGTATTATAAAATTTATTCCTATCTCTTTGGAGCTAGAACTGAAATGGTATTATGAAATTAAATATTTAGAATCTTCTTACCTGATCCTGTGGTTCAATTGCGAATCTCTGCTCCTTATGTCCAAATACACTCGACACCATAAAAAACATAACTAAAAACTGCACTAAATATTTGTTTTTACTTATCCTCAGTAAAAGGAATAATGAGTTGCTACTTCTACTTGTCACTTTAAATGATTTTTTTACCAATTTTTCTATTCTCATCATTTTTATCGATTCTTTATCATTGTCACTTATCACCTTGGGTTTACTGTCGAGAATTTTATAGATTTTATGAATATTTTCATCGACGTTTTCATTTTTCTCCCTATTACCCATGATTGTTTTAATAATGTCACTTTTACAGCCATATGTCAGAACGAAGATTGTTTTTTGTAGAATCCAATAAAGTTATATCTGAAACAAAGAAAAACAAAAATTATAAATTTTATAAATATATTATAATATAAATAATAATATAAACATGAAATTTCTAAGCACCCACACTCGTTTTCTTATGAATAATGTATCAAATAGGAAGGTATAGAATTGTAACAAAAACATAGACCAATTTGATCAAGTTACAAAATATTTTGCTTAAAAATTATTATTAAAGTCGAAAGTCTGATATCTATTACACAAGCCATATCTTAACTAACTAAATATTGGTACATAGTTTTAGCAACAGAATATCAATAACAAATGTTTTTTTAACTTTAATTCATTTCTTCGAGCCTAAACTAAATAGCAAAACTTAATAGGTACATAATTATTTGTTTGCCAGGATATTTTTTGTGTCCAACATTAAGCAATTTTTGTCCAAAGTTAAAGTTTAATATATTTAGAATAAACTCTTTGTGGTTTCACATAATTCACTCAAATTCATCAAACAGATATCACTACAAGCTTTCGAAATTCCCACTAAGAAGGTATTTAATTACCAGCCAGTGTAGCTTCGCTTGCATTCTTGTAAGTGAAGCCAGCTTCGTAAAACTACGTCTATGAGATCATAATTCAGATTTCCACAGAAATTGACAAGTAATGCACATATTTTTTAAAATGCACGATATTTAAAAAGATAATTATATTCTAGTCTAACAAAGTGCTTAAATTTTGGCATAATTATGTCGGCCCATGTTTCTGGGTGAAAAGTTGTTAAGTTACTGATTCTGAGTAGCCCTTCATTCTTTACGGATAAATTAAGTTAAGTTAAGTTTAGCCTGTAAGCATCCCACTGCTGGGCAAAGGCCTTACCTCAAATGTGAGGCAGTATGAGCCATACTCCACCACGCGGGCTCAGTGCGGATTGGCGGAGGGGTGTTTGCAAGGCAAGCGACCAACCTTGTTGTCCGATAAATAACTTTGTATATTTGGTAATGGCCTATCAAGGCCAAATGTCTGTCTATCACTGAAAAAACAATACCTACTTTTATATATTTTGTAAATCTCAGTCCTCATAATCATTTTATCAGGAAAAAATATAAATAAATAAATCATTTATTCAGTTTCAAAAGAACAATAATAAATCAAAGGACTTACAAATTAATATAGTTAGTACTATTATATGAAGTTGACTCAAATTAAATTAATAAGTTTCGGATAGAAATAAGTAAACTGGTAATAATCAAGAGAGACCGAAACCAATTCATATTTGAAAAAAAGTTGACACTACAAGAAATAAAGTTGGTGTAACTGGGTAAATGTTCACACATTTTAGAGGTCGACTGTCCTCTGAAATGCTTCTGAGCTCGACATTTATCAAGATACCAAAATGAGTCAAAACTATGATTGCTCATTTTGCATTGGTGAGAAAACTTGGTGAATAAACCATGGCATTCCATTTTAAATTAATAGTATTTACCGCTCATCAAAATACAATTAAAATTAAAATTCTGTTGATGATAGCAATGAATAAATATAGTTATTTTGATGACAATTAAATAACTAAATTAAGCATTGATTTACGGTTTTGAGACTACTGTTCAAGTTTTGTGAATTAAAACATGCCTGCTAACACAGTGTTAATTTAGTTACACTTTTCGATTAGTCAATTTACTTCATATCACAAAAAGCGTACTTTGATCAAATATAAGTTTTATCTACTCGTATTTACTAAGAAGTATCCTACTGTATGTAAGCGGAAGCGTGAAAACTTGAGAGCATAAATATTCTCTTACAACTCATATATGGCGCTCAGTTATTTATATAAATCGTAGAAATATCAAGAATCCAGCTCTGAAAGGAAGAAGAAAAGAACCAGTTTTCTCAGTACGTAAGATGCAGCAGAAATATATATGACTAAAGTTCGTTTTACTATGTTTGGCGAATATTCTAAACGATTTCTTTGTAACTTTTTAAATACTCGTCATATTCTTAAAAGATGAAATATGAAACCAACAATTGCGCACGGGCGGGACTCGAACCAGCATCTTTCTGGCTAACCGGGCCAACTGCTCTTCCAATTGAGCTACCGTGCTGTCGGTCCGACCGCGCGAAATTCTTGGTCTCATTGATACGTCATTGCGTGACGTTAGCGCCATCTACCCGTCATTCATATTTCATATTGTCGTCGTGGTTTCATATTTCATCTTTTAAGAATAAATTATGACACTGTGAGTGTTAAAAATATTGTAAGACTACTCGTAATATTGACAGTGAATAAAATTAACTAACTGTTTTATTAAAGATCTTTGTTCAACGATGAATCAGGTTCCAGGAACCTATGCGGGTTGTAAGTTATGTGCATTTTCTTACGTGACTAAAACTGCTAGGTACCTAAAGTTGTTTTGCCGTCAATTTATAATTAAGTAATATAACATTATTAACATTTTCTTTTGTAAGTTTTACTTTACATACTAACATTGAAACAGTAATTTCATTAACTGCTGTAATCAGTCAGGTATCAAACGAATGCCGAGAGTCGCATAACAATGGAATTTTTATTGTGTCTCGTTTACTTGACGAGTTAAAGTAAATAGAAGTATTTTATTTTTTGATAAAACATGAATGTTTTAAAGAAAACTTTATCATTTTATAGCTAGAATACACATCAACCGTTACCCTAAGACACTGTACTCCCTTTTTACTTGCTATACGAGTATCACTTACATTATCATAGTAATACCACATCTCATCTCGAGCTTCCATTCAAACATTCCTTCCATAGTGTTAATTCCTAGTTTTTGTCACGTAATCTTCCTACTTCGATGGATTTCCTGTTTCCTATTAAGCAACAATGATTCCCAAAGTTTTTGTTGAATCTCAACAATCTATTTTGCGCGTTCTTGCGAGACTTTCAAAGACGATAGTGGAGTGAAGAAATAGTTATGACACTTCCTTGGTTAAATGATTCTGGTTTTCGATTCACAGAGATTTCTTTTACAAGAAACTAAAGATACAAGCACTGAAATTCTAACAATCGTTTATACTGCAGCCAAAAGTGAGAGTATAATTGTTGCAGTGATATTATCAGTGGGTGAAATATTATGCGGTGTCATCCACTCTTGTGTATGATGTAAAAACGGGTATCCACAATAATTCCACATACATACTTGGGACATGTGCGGAACTTATTAATAGATTGTCTTAACAGACCGTTTTTAGGGTTCCGTAGCCAAATGTCAAAAAACGGAACCCTTATAGTTTCGTCATTAGTATAGGCACTATTCATTACAAGCAAGAAATAATCAGTCATCATAAAAAAACCGGCCAAGTGCGAGTCGGACTCGCGCACCGAGGGTTCCGTACAAACCTGCAAGGTATTTGATATGAATTTCAACTTGATAGCTCTACGCGTTCATGAGGAAAAAAGGAATAAGTTTATATTTATTAAAAAAATATATATCTTGTAATGTAACTAAAAATTTAAGGTTTTTGGAATTTTTCCTTTATGTGTGCTATAAAACGTTGCTTCATGCCAAATTTCAAGATTCTAGGTCGACTGGAAGTACCCTTTAGGTTTTGATTCCCTTGCGAGTACTTGCGAGTTTCAAAATATGCAGCTTAAATTGCTGTTTCTTTTGATTGCGTTGACATAGAAGTTTGATTTTGTTACAGCTTAAAGGCATTATAGACCTGAGTATTTGGTATGAATTTCAATTTAATACCTATACGCGTTTATGAGGAAATGGGTAGTAAGTTTAAAATTATTAAAAAAATATATATTATGTGATGTAACTAAAAATTTATGGATTTTGTAATTTTTCCTTTATCTATGCTATAAGACGTTGCTTCGTACCAAATTTCAAGATTCTGAGTTCACGGGAAGCACCCTGTAGGTTTTGATTCCCTTGCAAGTGTCGAAAATTTGCGGCATAAACGGCTGTATCTTTTGATTGCGTTGGTTTAGAAGTTTGATTTTTTCACAGCTTCAAGGGACAGTAGACTTGAGTAATTGATATAAATTTCAGCTTCATACCTCCACGCGTTCCTGAGAAAAAGGGTCTTGACAGACGGACGGACGGACAGACGGACAACAAAGTGATCCTATAAGGGTTCCGTTTTTTCCTTTTGAGGTACGGAACCCTAAAAACAGAGAAAGACAATCCACTATAAAGTGCTCAATATAGCAGCCACAATTTACGTATTCATCCTTCTATTATCCAGAACTCCGTTCTTAAGACCACGAAAGCAATCCAACTCCGCTAATACCTCACTATGCCGAAACCCCAAACAAATTAGGAAACTCTCGAAAGTTCTATAGAAGATGAAAAGTAGTTTTGACGGATAAGAGCCAGTCAAAGTGTTCCCAAAATGTACAGCGCTGCACATTCGGTTATACATTTTCATTGAAAATTAATCCTTATTACAACTGCATAAGACACCGCAATATATGACTTGACGTGCTGTTGTCTAGAGCAGAATCACTCGAAAAGATAGTGCAGATATTAAAGGAAAAGGACAAGTTTTGGGGATACACATTGCTTTAGAGAATTATCAATTTTGAGTAAATTTGAAATTAGCAAAATTATTTATGAAGTGATCCGAATTATTACATAATTAGTAAATGTTGAATAGAGTCAAGTGAATCCTGGAAATAACCTCGATATAGTATAAGTATCTACTCTGAATTTAGAGCCAAGCTAATAATATTACAAAACTGTAAGTTCATGGGCATGATATTCGTTTAACTAAGATAAGGGCTATGTCAAAATATTATCGACAAATGTAATTAGTATTATGAGTTTAACTAAGTAAATATTTGATTAAGCACTCGCGTACCCAATAACTTAATTTATTATAATTCCATTATTTAAAACCAGCTAAGTAATTGAATGACAGGCAATTCATGAAATGATGTGACGGAGCAAAATTATTGTAAGTGCTGTTTTTAATCAAATTGATGTTGTCTAACAATATTATTACATGACTTTTCTGACACACCAAATAGAAAGAAAATGTTTTTTGGTTATTTTCTTCAGAACAAAATGTGGAAATTGTTTTTATACCGTACACAAGCCCACAATGCCCGTATCGCCATAACGGACATGTTAATTTTTGCGGAAAAAATTAAACGCTAAGAACATTGATTTAACGGTCGTTTTTTTGCATTTGCTAATTATAAAATATCTTATTTTAGATATCAATAGTTTGATGCTTCATTCTTCATTCATGTTCATGATGAAATGAAGTACCTATAATGAATAGAATAATCTTATTGGCGAAGCTTTATCTTCTTAGTAAAAATTAAGTTGATTGTTGATAGGTACACTATTTATTTCCATTCAGCATCAAAAAACTATGATGTCAGTTAACAATATGAAAAATAATTACGTTTTATTTGGAGAACAAAATAGGCTAGTTGACACCATGAAACTTGACTAAACGTTGACGTACTTTTTGTTAATCAGTCAGGTATCAAACGAATGCCGAGAGTCGCATAACAATGAAATTTTTATTGTGTCTCGTTTACACATACTTGACGAGTTAAACGTAAAAACGCTATTTTTCCATAGATTTGCTGTTACGATTTAAAGCTATGACGTCATTTTTGTCTGTCTTCAACTGATGCACTTTTAACTGCTTACAGAGCTATTTTTAATTTTTGCAATTTATATAAATGATCAATGAAATTCCCATAAATAGATACTGGGGTAGCAGAATTGTTGGTGATTGTATGAAACTACCCAATCAAAATTTCTTGCTAGTTCCAATTGCTTGCCATTCTTACTGTCCGTGTGTACCATGTTACAGTCGGACTATAATTTTCTGCCTTTCGCGGATTCTTTGAATAGTTTCAGTTAATTCAAACTTTCAACTAACTGTAAGGCAGCAATTATAGAACGCCGTACGTGTGGTGGCAGACATTTTGAAATTTCCTAAACTCATTTCCAATTAAAGTTTCGTGTTGCAGTATTTTTCTATCTGCAATACGAGAGGCTTGTCGTTTTATTATTTTTGTGGAAAAATAAAATATTTACTGGCTGGCCCGCTTATTCGTTTGCGTGTCCATTTTGAAGTTTATACATTGTTAATCTGGGTAGGTATCCTTCGGGGATTTCATATTTTCCCTGAATGTTAGCTCATGTGCTATTCTAGAATTTAATCTATCTCTGTCTTATCCATTCAGCCATATTGACGTGTTTGAATAAAAAAATTCATCTACCTTTTTTATTAATAGAGGAATAGATAGTTTTATCATATTTGGAAACACGAAGAAAAGTTGCACTAAAAGTGCAAAATAGGAGAGAATATTGATACTGAACCTGTTTTCAGTTTAGTTTGCATTGATACATAAAAAGTAATTGAAAAAACATTCATTTGGAGTCGGTGCATAATGCCAAACTTAGTACAATACAAATTTTTTTTCACATCATACACCGATTCCAAATTATTTTGTTCCTCCTAAATAGAAAACAAAAACATTATTAAGCTTTTTAACGAGGCGGTGTAGTTTTATTTTTAAATTATTTTTATTTTTTCTTTTTTGATTTTTACCAGTATCTCAAGAACTAGATACTAAACTGATTTTGATGAAACTTGTACTGTATACATATAATTAAGAATATACCTGACTAGATTAAAATTGAATCATCTTGATATCACTTATCGTTTTCAAGAAATCCGTGGAGAAACATACAGACATACGAACATACAAACATACTTATTATTACTGATCTAGATCATCAATGATGATCATACTCAAATATAATCCAATTTATACAATATCACAAACATACCAAGTGAAATTGAATGCCTTCTTCTTTTGTTCGTATAGTAAAAAGTAAAGTTAGCCTGTAAGCATCCCACTGCTGGGCAAAGGCCTTACCTTAAATGTGAGGTAGTATGAGCCATACTCCACCACGCGGGCTCACTGCGGATTGCCGGAGGGGTGTTTGCAAGGCAAATGACCAACCCTGCTGTCACATTTTATCAAGCCGCCCATAGGGCCTCTGACTAGGCTTAACGACTAATATCAACCGATATTAGCCGGGACCAACTGCTTAACGTGCCTTCCGAAGCACGGAGATGCTCGTGATATACGTCACTATATATAGTAATATAAAAAAAAATAAGAAACCACTTTTAACTCAGAAAAAATCCTTTACCTAAAACGTATTTCTGTATTTGCTTCAACCATTCAGTATAAGGAAAAGTGCGTTGAAATTCGGGTCCCAAGTAATATATTCATATTGTATTTTAATGTATGAAATGATAACGACATGGAAAAGTCTGAAAGTGACATAATAAAGGAATTGGGCACGTGTAGCGACGGAATATTTGTTCGTTGTAGTCAAAGTGGGGAATCGGGTACTTTTAGGGTTCCGTAGCCGAGTGGCAAAAAACGCAACCCATAAAGTTTCGTCAACTCTGTCTGTCTGTCTGTCAGTCCGTATGTCACAACCACTTTATCCTAAAACTATTAGCTTTACAAAATTGAAACTTGGTAGGTAGATGTATTCTATTTGCTCAAATCTATGCCTGTGTGTATGTGTGGGGGTGTCTTTGGATAGGTCTTTTAAAATGACATAGAGGTTTATAAACCTATTTTCTCTAAAAGTATCACGTTTGAGGCCTATCCCTCAGTCCTTCGTGCTTCCAAAGTCGTAAAATGGGCGTCCCCCCATCTAACTTTTAAACTAAGCAATTGTAAATTTTGAAAAAAAATACATGATGTAGATCATAGCAAACACTTTCAACGAAAATTAGTTTGAGCAAAATCGAACAAGTAGTTTTTGAGATATAGCACATCAACAACCGCAAACATAACTTTGTTCGTCATACAAATACGGTAAAAAACAAAGTTGTATTTGCGTTTAACAAAATATTGTGGTATTTTGGCTAAGTGGAAGTAAGATAATATTTCGTCTGCTGTATTTTTTTACTCTGTGTGACTTTCGTTTTGTAATAACTAATGTAAAATAAGGAAATTTTCATCAGACTGAAGTCCTGTTCCACCACCTACAAAATAAGCACAATCCGAAGAGTAATTTAATTATGGATCGTTATTTCTTATGAAGTAATGGACGGGATAAGTGGGAAATTATTCCAACATTCTGAAACAGGCAGTTAGCTTTTGATCCCGGCTAAGACTTATTCGAGAAATAATACTTTTCAGACCTTAGGTACTATGCTGAATGACATAATCTAGCTTAAAAGTAGTTTTATAGTTCAGTGACTAATAAAAATTACTTTAAAAAGGTGGTTGACATTAAAAAAACTGTCAAAAGCTTGAAACAACACATTTGCCTTCTATTTAGGTTAGGATAATCAAATTAATTTGTCATCGGTGCATGATATGCGTATGTAAGCTTGAAAGTTCTGCATAAAAGTGCACTTTCATACAATTAAGAATAAACACAGGTCTAGAAAATCGCGTTCTAAACTAGATTACAAAACTCGCTAACTAAGGTTTCAAAGTTAACTATAGCACGTAGGCCAGGTCGGATCGTTTGCTTTATCTATTAATTTCCTCTGAGACTAAACCGACCCGTTCTAGGCTGTGAACATAGGCTAAAGAAAAAAGCCAGTCCATTTGGTATAGGTACCCCACATAATCAATACTTGCTTACTTCGCTGGCTCAGCGACCCGAAGTGGATCTTGGCCTCCGGCATTAAAGTGCGCCATTTTTCCCTATTCTGTGCCAAATCTGACCAGGCGGACACTTCTAGCTCTTTCAAGTCTTTGGCGACTTCATCCTTCCAGCGATATCTTGGGCGCCCCACCGGCCAGCGCCCGGAAGATTGCCCAAGATAAGAAAAGCTCATAATCAATGGGCAATCTATTGCATCTGGCAGATAGAATGGCGGTAGTTTATGTAAACGTATAATGATCGCTGCAGACTGAGCAACTCTTTTATAGGTATTAACGTTTTTCATAAAGTCTGGAATATGTAGAACAGCTGTTTCATTGTTTGGCTGTTGTAATAGAAAAAAAAATCTAAAAGCCTAAGGCTGCCTGTCAACCAGAGCGGAGAAGAAACGGAGAAATATTATCCAATAGGATGTGGATCGCGGAGATTTTGTGCAATCCTATTGGTTAATATTTCTCAGTTTCTCCGCTCCGCGGCCCGCTCCGCTCCGATGGACAGGCAGACTTAAGATGACAGGATCACACTAGATGCAGACTTCTTGCGATTGGTCGCTGTGGAAAACTTTTGAGGCGTTTGTTCAGCAGTGGACTTTATTTGGCTGATAGTGATGATAAGCCTTTCCCACTAGCCACCAATCTCAGGTCTTTCATGTACTGACTGGTTTCCTTCGGCTATGTCTGCACTCTCTAATTACGATCGCAGTTATACACTTAAGCACATCTCTTCCTGTGAACGAGACCTTATATCGAACGCTTTGATACTTAATTCGCCTTTCCTGCCATTTAGTGCAATAAAAAATGGCCATCGCATGGAATGGAAATGGCTTTATAAGCATTGATTTGCAAAGGCATAAATTGGCTCTAATTTGTGCTACTCTCTTAAATATAGGAAATCTCGTAAAAGTAATACCAGTAAACTTGAGTAGTATGAAATGCAGTGATACTTTTATACTTAGGAAGGATGCTATCTGTGAAAATTGCAATTCAAAAAAAATGCTATAGCTGCTTACTTTGGGGTCAAAACATTGCACGGTCTATATTGTGTATAGCCAATATTAAATATTATAAAATTAAGTAATATCAAACCTACTGATAATTATGGTAAAACATTAACATAACTAATGTTTTCTTTTTTATCCATACCTAGTTCTTACTATGAGACATTTGAAATTGAAATTAATTTATATAAATCATATACTAATTACCTATTTATTGACTCTGTTAATTCTTTGATTAAACACGTTGCGGGACAGTGAACGCCTACAGGCGTGAAAACAATAAAATATCTATTGTGTCTGGAGTAGTGTCCCGGAACGTGTTAAATAACAAAATGGACAAGGGTGCGTATTGCGATCTTGCTTTGACAGTTAAGCTTCTCTGCTTTTGAATCGATTAGCAAATTTCGTATTGCGATGTCTTCATTTCGACCATATGAGTGAGTGAAAAAGAGTTACTTTAAATTTTTCTTAAGTTGGATCGCAATACCAATTTGGTGACACAGCTAGCTAAATAGGAATTTGAAGTGATTGGAACTTGTACGGATTAAAGCAAGATTGCATTACGACCCAAGGGCAAAGCTAATAGAAATTGAAGGTAAATTATAATGGTTTTGTTATCATGTGTCATTCAATATTCTCATATGGAATCCGTATTAGTACTATCCCACATGAATTTCAGTCACATCTGTTGACACTGTTTTTGTTTCTTTTACAGTCACATGTTTGCATTTCATATACAAGCTATTAGGGATCTTATACGGTTAAATTAGGATCGAATTTCTATTGAAGTTTATTCGACTAAAATAAACTGACTCTAATGATGGGAGAATATTAGTGAATAAGTTGGATAATGTTAGTGACATATGAGTAAACTTGAAATAAGCATCTGTTTTTTGTTGTACGAACGTTTATGACAAGTTTTAAGAGAAACATACACAGGAAAGGTATAATTAGCTTTTGTACAGGCATATTCCAAAGAAATCAATAATAAATAAGGCATTTACCAAGTTATGGTTGGTTTTGGTAAAATCCTATATACACAGCACACCACTGTACTATACAGCCAAAAAATAGGAAACATAAGTATTTGCACTCTAGGTCACGAGTTGTAGGGCACACAAGTACGAGGTACTCTAGGGAATTACTGAGGATGGTTAAAGTTAATTTAGTCTGTAATGTCCCACACCTGGGCAAAAGCTTTATCTCAAGTATGAGGTGGTATGAGCCTTGCATGAGCTACACTCCACACAGGTTTTGGCAAGGACCTGGAGCCCTATTTTTGAATCACTCGCTTGGATATGGCGTGTGATTTTCGAATGATTTCGAATGATTAAAAAATAGGGCCCCTGGGCCCCTATTTTTGATTCATTCGCTTCAAGATGGCGAGTGATTTTCGTTCGACGTAGTGTCAAAAGTCATAGAAAAAAAATTGTTTTCGAACGAAAATCACTCGCCATATCCAAGCAAGTGATTCAAAAATAGGGGCCCAGGCTTTCTTTCCGATGTTATCAAGCCGCCCATAATGCCTCTGACTAGGCTTGACAACTAAAATCCTCCGATATTATCGAAGAATTCTCGTGATATACGTTACTTTTCGATATCTCCTACGTAAAGTTGTTGTATGACTAGACTTAGTAGAGAAAGTAGTTATAGATTTTTCATTAATTAATTCAATTACTTTTAAACGAACACTTCGTACACATAATAGCAGAGTCAAAAAGCGGAATAACACCAAGACAGACCCTAATTTCATTCTGATAGAATTATTGCATGCAGTTCAGCAGTTTGGAGCCGGTCCAACACAAAAATGAAATCCTTACCTTTCTTTGCGGAAATTAAATTAAATTTTAAAATCAAAGATAGCAAGTAGGAGATGGTTAGAAATTAATTCAATCGATCACAATTACATCATAACAAATGTAACATGGCGATGATGTTTTAGGACTTTCGTCAGTCAGACAGACGTTATCTACAGGTACACAAACACAATCACACAATCACAATCTGAAAACCGCATCAAAATTGGTTGAGCCAAACGCAAGATAATAGTGGACAAACATACAGGTCAAAATGAGAACCTCCTTTTTTGAAAGTCAGTTAAAAAATAGGGACAAAAATAGGGGAAATTGCTGCAAATATTAGAGTAAGTTCGGAAGCAATTTTAGCCATAATACACAAAGTAAAATTTTCTCAACTTTTCTATAAGACTGCAATTGTCTTGTATGTGAAGTGTTGCATACTTACAAATGACAATAACGTATTTTAAATCATTAAATCCATTCATTAAAGTCCACCACTGATATCAAAACGCCATTCATTCCATTGGCATTTCTCGATAATACTGTTGATGGCGTATCGAAAGGGCTATTAAAAACTTGCGAGCGATAGTGACGTGATTACAATCCGTGTGTTGGCCAAGGCACGTTAGATTTATTATGCGTTTTGCCTGTAATGGGAGCAAAAATGTTAATCAATGATTCTACACAGTAGTCGTAGTTACCTTGATCTGGTCATATTGATTGGTGCTTTAAAATTATTTGACTCAGAGATATGGTGATCAAAAGCTATAATCCCTAATCAATAAGTATCAAAATCGCTAACTCGTTGAAGTAATTATGACAATGTCAAGTTCTTTGACTGGACCATAAAATTAATATTTCTATCAGAAGAGAAGAACAAGTAAAAGCTGTGATACGAAACCGATTTAGGATGACAGTAACAAACTTAAGTAAGTATAAGTAGTAACTTCAAATGAGATTACCTTTGGTCCAAGTGATACCTATCTTGCTAGGTTAAACATATTAGTTTAGTAGTATTGATACGTAATCCACCTCCGATAATAAATTGTTATTGGTCGTTCTTTGTGCGAATTATTTGGTGCATGGAAATTGGCATCGAATTATTATCACATTTTGTGCACTTTGTGCAGTCGGCCTCGTCAAAATTATTCATTATTTCGTTTCATTTTAAACGACATGAAAGCAGTACATTAAGTTATACCGATGAGAAAGCTATGAGAAGCTCACAAGCATGCTACCTAAAAGCAATATTGAAAAAGTAAATGAATGATAAAAAATATACACAACTAAAGCGTCCTATCACCAAAAGCAGTATTTTAATACAATTTTAGTGTTAACGAAAAATATGTTTCACTGTTAAGATTTCAGTAACAGACGAAAACATTTCAAATTTAATAAACCTCAACAATATTTTACATCCTACGCAAAAATTAAGGAACAAATGATATCACAAAACGTGCAAAGTAATAATACCCATATTTAACCCCCACATTTTCATCACAATCCTATTATTCCCATCATTATAGTTGAAGAGGCATACAAATGTGAAGCACCAATTACTTTACCATCGGGTCTAAAATAAAACCAACTTAAAGCATAGCACGAGCATGTCAGCCAATACAGTTTACAAAGCCACTTAACACGTTCCGGGACAATATTCCAGACACAATAGATGTTTTATTGTTTTCACGCCTGTAGGTGTTCACTGTCCCGGAACGTGTTAACCAAATAAAGGACGTTCACTTTAGCTTGCTAAGCACAGTGATAAGTTACTGATAATTTACAGTACATAAAATGAGGATTACATCAGATTGAGAAGATTTTGGTTCAAACGCGGTTGGAATTGTCAAAGTGAACAGTGGTAATTTCTCTTGTTATAATCGTAACAACTTTTTTGACAGTTCTATTAGAACAAATTGTTTTAAGCCTTTATGGTTACTTATATTAGAGTAGTTTGTTACAGGTTCTAGTATAGGCCAAATTAAATAAAAAAAAAGCAATTTACAACAACTTTGTTACAAATAACGGAATTAAGTGTCAGGTAGCTTCTAGGTGAACTCGCTCTATAGCCTACTCGTTTTTAACCCTTACGGCCAGTTTCACAGTGTCTTAATAAGTTCTGGTTAGCGTTATCTATCCAATACAAAATAAGTTTTTTTTTTATTATTCCTTGCTTAGTACTTATTTGCCGATGGTGAAACAGGCTCTTAGTCTAGCTAGGGTCAAGAGCAAATGTGCTGCTTCATATATTTTTACTGTGCCCTACCAAACGCCCTTGTTTGTTCTCTTCATGAATACGTGCCGTTTGTACTATATTTAACTTTATATACTTTATTGGAAATAGAATTAAGTTCAATAGTACCAACAATTACTTACGAGTAGCATTCTTGTTTTTAATAAGCATTTAATATGCACAATGGTCTATATTACACAGCATTTTTAAATAATGCTGTGGATAAATTAAGATCTTGAGATTTCGTACTAGTACCTACTTGTAGTAAAATGATAAAAATAAAACTAATGGGTTAATTAAGTTATAAGGATATTCGATGGGGCAGAAAATCAGAATATTGAAATTTTCTACGCGAAATGTCAAACATGTTGCTTCAGAATATTGTTTTAAACTTTCATGGTCACTAACATTAGAATAGTTAGATACGGGATTGCTACCATCAGCAATTTTATAGCTTTTTAATATCGGAAGCTCATAAATAATAAGGTACATGGTAGCAATCCCGTATCTAACTATTCTAATGTTGCTTCAGACTTCCAGCACTGGTCTTTATTTCATAGGTACAATATAATAGCATAATGAATTGCTTAGTAATAATAATGTGGGTTTTAAACCCAAAAGCATTTTACAACAAAGTACAGGGTTCAACCAACCTTGAAGTATCAACAATAATAAAGGTGTGTGTACATTAGACCTGTCTAAAGTAAAGGTACACACGCCTGTAAAAATAGCCATCAGCCATTCGCAACCTTCCGTATTTTTGTTCTCAAATTACGAGGTAATTTATACATAAATTAGGGTGAACCAAATTAAGGCCTCCCTGTGCACCTATTGACGGAACAAAATAACTTTTTAATTAAAAAATATTTTTCACCCCATTCACCGCGGCAGCTATGAGAGGGAAAAATGGATTTATTAATTAAAAATGTGTTAAGCCGTATATTGCAAAAGTTTATTGTTTAGGATGTTGAAAATAAAAGGGATTTTTAAATTTATTTATTTCATGTTTCTTATCTGTTTTATGGGTTCATCATTGCTGCGAAACCTTTCACGAGTATTATTAATTAGTAAACATGATGAATTTTGCCTCAATTCAAATTCAAATTCAAAAATCTTTATTTCAACTTAGGTCATGAAATGACACTTATGAACGTCAAATATAAAAATTAAAATAAATGTGCGAAACATGTCTCCTTATCTTTTGTGCCCTACCAATGGTTATATAATTTTCTTGATAAGTATTAAGAATTATTTGTCAGTGTATTGTGGAAGGTAACTAATAAATCTTATAATGATATTGACTAGCCACATAATAAGCATTGCTGATAACTCCGTAGTATCGTTTATTATTTAATATGAATAAATATGTTAGCTATGCGCTTGCGTTAAAGAAATCACGGTGGTACGACAACGCCCAGACCCGAGACAATATTAGGTATACAAAATTATGATTTCTATATTGACACGGCCGGTAATAGAACCCGGGACCTCAAAGTTATAATCCCTAATTAACGTTCCTCAAAATTGCTTATTCTTTGTAATAAGTAACAATATTAAGTAAATTTATTTTTCATTGTAATAAATTAAAACCATTTAGGATTGATTAGTAGTAACTTAAATGGCCTAAATTGTTTTTTTTTTATACTTTTACAGGCCAGTTCCTGTATTTTTCATACAAACTAGTTAGTAATATAACACACAATGTAGTTCAAACCATATTGGGTGAATCTGGGTATAAATAGGAGAGAACTGGTACGAATAGAGAGCTCATAACCAGTGAGCAACAGGCCTGCTAAATTGTAGTGCATGGACCGTATGGTCGATAGTATTATCGAGAGGGTTATTGCGTTGTGGTACAAGTGTAAAGATGACATTTTGTTTTATTGTCTAAAAAATTAAAAATAACATATTTATCGACTGACAACCTTATTCATAATAACACAAACAGTCTAATAAACCTGTTTATTACACTGTTTTGTCTCGTTTTTTCTTAGCGCTGTCATTTAACAGAAAGTGACAAAACAGTAATATAGCTAAAATAGGTTTATTTGGCTGTTTGACTTATTATGAATAAGGGGGTGAGGATTCGACAGAACGTTTGGTGCAGTGGTTATTATAGCGCCCGACTACTGACCCAGCGGCCGCAAGTTCGAATCCCGCCAGGGGCAAATGTTTGTGTGATAAGCACGAACATTTGTAGTACCTAAGTCATGTATGTTATTGTATTTAAATATTTATGGGAGATGTCCCCGTCATAATCGTACTTTGTAACACAAGGAAGAAAATTCCTTACTTCAAAATCAGACAATTGGATTGGTGTGTTTCTGGCGCAAATAATTAATTTAATTTCATAATTTATTTATTTCAACACATACAAATTAAAACATAAACTTTTTTGCGTTAACAACCGCAGTAGTCAAAAGACTGTGTCGCAGTTGCTAGCGCCCACCTCTAGAATTGTATAAACTTTTTTTTTCCTAATAAATACATTAATCAATTATAGTTTAAAATGACAGTGAAATTTTACATTTAAGTGCTTTACTGGCGTGTGTGCGTGTGTATGCGTGTGAAAAATTTATTATAATATTCTACCTGATTAATCTAGCAAGCAGTGTATTATTGAAGCTAAATAAGTTAAATCCCGAGTGCAAGTGTAATTATTGAAGCTGCTGTACAATATTGCCCAGCCCTTAATGAAACAGAACGCAAATTAAAACACATTCACGTCGACCCTGCGTATGCTTATCACTTGTACCACACAAACAATGGTTCACATTCCTCAACGCCAGGTGCTCGCTAGGCGCTACTCGTTCTATACCTCTGACTTGGTGGGAACTGGGTTTTTGTAGCATTACTGAGAAGGTCGTAATTGTTTGAATAAGAAGCTAATACTGGTTAAAGAATTTTTGTGGTATTGAAATCAACATCCTGTATATGGATTAGTCGATATAGATAGAAGTTAGATCCTTGACCCTTTGTGTCAAGGTCAAAACAAATATGCAAGCAAGACACTACGGCGTAGGCTTGCTTAAACCCTAACGGATGTGTTTATCAACATTCTTTTGTTTACGCGACCGCTGGCGGTTTATCGATCCCTTATTTTACACGTTAGGCTACATAGCAGAAAGGCACGTAAGCGTAAAGATTATATTTATTTCCATGGTATTTAATACATTTTTTACCTCAAATATCAATGTGATACAGAACAGAGTTCTGTAGCGCAAATGTACAAGGAGACCCGACCAACTATTATTTATTCTGTGACCCGACCCTAGATAAACTGGGAAAAGGGTTTCAAATGATGATGATGATTTCTAACAAAAAATCCGGACACGATTTTCGAAATGCAAATCCTTTTAATTTTTTTTGCGGCAGGACTATTGCACTGTGCTTTCGATGTCAAAACAACTAGGCGCAAAAGATCTCAACGTAAAATTTTCTTAAACTTTCGGCGTAAAAATTACAGCAAGGCTTTACGAGCGTTATATTTCTCCCCTCTAACCCCTAGGGAAATGTTGCTTCTCCTATTGTTGTGCATCAACCGTCAGATCGTAATTAACTAGGGAAGATATCTGAAGCTATTACGTAAATAAGTTGTAGCCATAGCGATTGTGATGCGTGGTTTTAAAGTTGAAAGTAAAATGATAAACGCACTCTCAAGTCTTCTTTCTTCTTTTTAATTTAAGAGCTATGCTCTTGTCGGTGGAGTTTTCTCCATTTATCTCTACTCAGAGCCATTTCCTTGACTTCTTGGTATGACTCGACGTCCAACTTTTCCTTTATTTGGGTCATATACGCTCTTCTAGGTCTTCCTCTTTTCCTTTTCCCTTCAATCTTTCCCTCTATGATGATCCTTATCAAGCTATCGTGCCGTACCAAGTGTCCAAGCATCTTTCCTCACCGGTTTTCTATTGTTTGGAGTATGTTTCTCTCCTCGCCTACAATCCTCAGAACATCTTCGTTTGATTTCTTTTCCATCCAGCTAATCCCCTCCATCCTTCTCCAGCACCACATCTCGAACGCTTCTATTCTTTATCTGTCACGTTGAGTCATTGTCCACGTTTCACTACCGTACAGAGCGATGCTCCATATGTATATACTACTCTCAAGTCTAGCAGCCGCAAAATTATTTTAACAATTTTAGTGTCATCTGTACCCCTCATTGTGTTATTTCTACAAGAATGAAATCAGGTAGAGTTTTCTTTTCTCTTGTAAACTTTTATAGTAAAGTTTTCTCTCTCTGTATAACTTATTTTGCCACGCCCGAGAGGATTCATGATGATCTGCATATTGCCTAAATTTGTACATTATGTAACAATAAAGTATTGAGTATTGGCACTTTTCGTTTCGTATGGCCGTTGGGGCAGAAAAGCTCTAGATTGGAGACCCTTTGATAAGTCCACCGACAAGATGGACAGACGACCCTGTGAAGATCGCAGGATCACACTAGATGCAGACCGCTTGTGATCAGTCGATGTGGAAAACTGTGGGGAAGGCCTATGTGCAGCAGTATACATCCTTTGGCTGATAATAATGATGATGATGATGATGAATGACTTTTCGTTAAGTATTTAAAAACCGTGTACAGATGGGATCGGGTAGATTTAGGATGTGGTCCCGAGAAGGCCTATAAGCAGATTATTTACCAAATGTTAGCACTCAAAGTAATATCATAACACCATTAACGACTGAAATATGAAAGCGGTTGAGATATCTAATAGCCCTATGAGTGTTATAGGAAATAGGGAGCGTTATAAATTACGCGAATTCTTCACGTAATTAGAAGGAAAATCACTGAGATAAGTATATTTATTTTTTTCGCTGTCATGTCACAGTCAGTATGTCAGAACTGAGTTCTCTTCAGTTACTCCGTGATCATGGCGCTTGCAACGGTGCCGAAATATCGGACTCATAAATAATAAGGCCAATGGAAGCAATCCCGTATCTAAGGCCCACATGCGCACGGTGATTTAACTCAGGATTACGCTATCCCAGAATCAAATCATCATTCTAACTCTGTCAGTTTATATGACGTTGACAGAGACAGAATGATGATTTAATCCTGGGTTAAATCATCGTGTGCAAGTCCCACTAACAATTCTAAAGTTAGTAGAACCAATGAAAGTTTTAAACAAAAACCGGTTAAGTGCGTGTCGGACCCGCGCACTGAGGGTTCCGTGCCACCCTTAACTGAATTCAGGGTCCACTTACTTTCACTTAACGAAAACATCACAATATATTGCGACAGCAAAAATAACTTTGTTTTTCATAGTGTTTGTATGAAAGACAAAGTTATATTTGCGGTTGATAAAAATGTGCAATATCACAAAAACTACGCCTTCGATCTCCTTCAAACTAATTTTCTTTGCAAGTTTTTGTTGAGATCTACATCATATATTTTTTTCAAAATTTTCACTTCCTTAGTTCAAAAATTAGATGGGGGGGACGCCCATTTTACCACTTTGGAAGCGTCTATATCTCAAACCTTACACTTTTAGAAAAAATGGTTTTAGAAACCTCAACATCATTTTAAAAGACCTATCCATAGACACCCCACACGCATAGGTTTGAGTAAAAAAAAATTTTTAGGTTTTAGTTTCATGTATGGGAGTCTCCCATTAAATATTATTTCTTCTCACTTTTTGTATCTGAATCGGAAAGCGGTGAACAAAATACACCTACGTACCAAGTTTCAGCTATGTGATGCTTATAGTTTCAGAATAAAGTGGCTGTGACATACGGACGGACAGACAGACAGACAGACAGACAGACTTGACGAAACTATAAGGGTTCCGTTTTTTGCCATTCGGCTACGGAACCCTAAAAATCAATATACAACGAACCTTATGAGTAGATGAAATAGCTCTATTTTTTCCTAAGAGTGCAAAAATGCAAAAGTAATGAAAGCACTTACAAAATTCAACAGGCTTGCCAATGCGTCGGTGGCCGAGTGGTATCGGCATGCGCCCGGATAGCGTAAGATACAGGGTTTGATTCCTTGCCTGACTCAGTGCAATAAATACAATTAAGTTAAATTTAACAGCAAATTCTGGCTGTATAAGAGCTAGTTATAGCTGCAAGTAACATCATTCTTCTCTTTAACTCGTCAAGTATGTGTAAACGAGACACAATAAAAATTCCATTGTTATGCGACTCTCGGCATTCGTTTGATACCTGACTGATTACTATTATGTGGAGTATTTTATTGACGTGGTCACAAGACCGAACAATAAATACTTAATGCTCTATACATTTTGTTTAATTCAATACACAAACTGTATCAGTATAACATATGACATTGCCACACAGCCTTGAGTCATGAAGTTATTTTTCACAATTTCTACCTAACTCTTCTTGTGATAAAGTCGATAGTGGTCTGACATTTCTAATACTTTGTACGTGTGTAGTGTCACAATGAACTGAGAGTCAGTAGAACATAGTGAAATAGTATAGTGCGTTATGTCGTGCATAGTTGATAAGGTCACTCAACTGGCAATTTTCTTACAATGTATGAAAATTTTCTAATTGTAATATTTTGGGTTTGTTGTTACTGTGCCTATATAAATAAGTTAGTAAAGTTAGCGGTGTTTGACCCCTGTGCCTCCGGTCGTGTCAGATTGCTGTCCCATCGGGCTATGAAAGTGAAAGGAATAGAGAGTGCACCTTTGTTCGCGCACACTCTTGTGCACTATAATATGTCCCGCGAAGTCGATTAGTCGTTGTGACTGGCCTCCGTAATCGAAATCAGCTAGGGGGAATATTTTTGTATAAACAAAATAAAATTAAAGTATTAGTTTGCTAAAATGTACTTCATGTTTTACACAATACTGTTTTGTACAAACATGGTCTACTGATCGTAGCTGTACTGTGGCGAATACTTCTATTGGCAGGGAGAGACAGGTGTAAGTGCGGATATGGACCGCTCAGCGTCTCTCGGAACTAGTATGTGGATATACAGGGTGTCAAAATTCAATTTTAAATATTTATTAGCGGTCTCAGCGACCTTCGTCCCCAAAACATTGAAAGTTATTATTATCTGATGCAGCACCAAAAAGTTAATTAATTAAGTTAATTACCGTATTGTAATCAAGTAGTGTTTAGTGAGTCACGAATAAATAGGATAGAAAACACAACAACTTGATGGTAGTATCCATCAAATCCAAGCAAACGAAGTCGCGGGCAACAGCTAGTAAAATAATGTAAAACGTAACAAAATCGGTCCATCCGCTCGGGTTATAAGTGGAGTAACTAATAAGAATTTCTTAAATGTATATCGAGAAAAGAGAGGAGAGAAGAGAGATAGAAAGATAAGAAAAGAGAAGAGAAGATTTACAAGTCGAAGTAAAAAATAAGTTAAAATCTGTGCAACAATCGTAGTGTAGACTTAATGCTAATGCTTTTCTTTGACAGTGAAACCTTTTAACTAGATTAAATCAACATGAATATTGACATTGTTAAAAATCACAAAGTCTATAATAATATTAATAATACTAAAAATATGAGAAAAACAATGCCACAACAATCTGGACGCTAGCAATTTACTTTGTTAATAACCTGATTTTATTACTTACAAGGGGCTCTTTTATAGAAGTAAGTACTTACACCTAACACCGTCACAATTAATTAAAAGTGAAATGTAATTTTCATAATTAGGATTCCAAAAGTCCTTCAGCACGATAAATTCAAACTTTTTAACGGCATAGGTCAAGCAGATACCTCATTAGTTCGACATCAAAAGTTGAAAACCATAAAACTTATAAATTAATTTGATAAAAAAACGATACAACCTGTATATCAAGCGCTGTGGAGTATCGATAATTGATAAGGTCGTCTCACTCACACCAGTTCACTGACCTCTAGAAAAATGCTCCTATCGAATATCCAGACTTACTTGACCCTTACTACTTGTAAAAATCTTTGAAATTACAGCTCAAGTGACACTGGTGGACATCCACACTAGCCAGTATATAAAGACCCGTAACTGTATATGCCTCGTAAGTGGTTGGTAGGTCTCGGTAAACGGATAGACGAGTTTTTGAGTGACCATATCAATTTGTGTTTTTTTATGTTTATGTGGAGTTATTTAATATGTTTGATTAGTGATGCTTTGAACGTATGCGTGATGGTAAGTTGGTTTATTGAGTTCAAAAATAATTGTGTAGCAAGCTATATCGTACGTTAGAATTTGATCAACTTTGTATTTTAAGGTTTCGCGAGATTTGCGCGGTTTCTGTGTTAGGTATATAATTTATTAAAGTAAATAAACAGATTTTTCTTTTTCTTTATAGTTAAATATACTAATGTTAATACATATTTTTAATTTAATAATAAGTAGGTACACATATATTACAATTCTAAAGTAAGAAATTGCTCCAAGCGCAGTGGTGGCAGCGCTTCGGTAGTGATACCGAAGTTAAGCAACTTACGGCGCGGTCGTGTTTGGATGGGTGACCATTCCGACCATAAAAAGTGACGTATTTCACGAGTGCGGCGTCGGAAGGCACATTAAGCAGTTGGTCCTGGCTAATATCGGTTAATATTAGTGGTTAAGCCTAGCCAGAGGCCTTATGGGCGGCTTGATAAAATTTGACAGCAATATTGGTTTGGCCTTGCAAACACCCCCTCTGCTAATCCGTACTGAGCCTGCGTGGTGCAGTATGACTCATACTTACTCATACTTGAGGTAAGGCCTTTGCCCAGGAGTGATGCTTACAGGTTAACTTAACCTACTTTAATTTTATTTCTATATATAAATATAAATAAGTATAATTGCGATAAGAATGGCTAATATTTCGACCTGAGAGTACCTTTTAGTATACCTAAACATCATTTTCATGATCACAAGTTGACGTTAAGACATCACAAACTACATATACTCAATTTGGTATACAGGGTGTTATTGCAAGGGAGTGCCAAATTTTTGGAGGTGAATGAGACCGTCAATATAAACAACTTTTACTATGGGGTCATGGTCAAAATCTTAAATAAAATTTCAGGTTGCCCATACAAAATCAGTCACCTACATTGACAATAATGTATGGAGAGGCAGAAAATAAAATTAATAATTGAACGATGGTCCCATAGTAAAAGTTGTTCGTATTGATGGGATTTCACCTCCAAAAATTTGGCACCCCCTTGCAATAACACCCTGTATTTAGTCACAGCTAAAATCATTGATGCGCTAGTTTCCAAATTGTTCAATTAAACAATTTGTAAACTGTAAACAATTGCATGACGAAAGAAAAATAATTTTCAATTCGTTGCGGTTGTCTTAATAGTGAGATGGAGTTGTTTTTAATTGTTTATGTCACGTCACTATCTTTACGAAAAATAACAGCTATTTTAGTAATTTACTTACGATACGACCTACCTCACAACAATGTCATAATAAGTAACCAGTAACGTTATCTATCCTTACTTATTACTTCATACATAATGATTATTACTTAGTTCTTATGGTTGGTGCTTATTTTTCAATGGTGAAACAGGCCTTTAAATGCATATAGGTGTATAATTTTGTTACAAGCTAATCCAGAACTAACTAACAATCTCCTGTTTTTTTCCTCTTCAGTGGATATTGCAATGAAATGGTATAAAAAAAAGTAAATAAATATCTTGACCTTTCCATAATAGCCTTAAGATAAGTTTTGTAACAATATCGACACTCAGAATTATACTAATTTTAGCATAATAACAGCTACAACCTTGTAACATATCAACCAAATTATGGCTTGTCGAAACGATTGCAAATTATGGGAAATAATCAATATTTAGTGGCCATTTACACGTAGTTGGATTGGAGAAATAAGTTATCTTTATTTTTTGTTTTATTTAAAAGTTCTCGAGAGATTTTTCCAAGATACGTAGTGGTTCTATCCTCTTTGATACGGGCCAAATAAAAAATATGATTGAATTAAATGAAAAAAATAATTAGCCGGTACTACTTTATGATCATTATCTTAAAGCTGTTTTGAGACAGTAATAGGTCATCGCAAGATATCGATATCGATTATTGGGAGAAGCTATCGAAAATATGACAAAATCTGGTTGATAAAATCCAGATAATTCGAAGAATTCTCTGAACTATTTCCACCATAACTATTGGTTGAATTCCTCTTAGACAAGTTGTTATTGTAGATTGCAAATTTAAATCAAAACTATTTCTGTAAAAACTTTAACGAGTGTACAAAGCTCTTAACTATAATTTCAATAACAGCTCTAATTACGGGTAATTTATATAATCATTACGATATTTCTCTTCGGTCCCTTTTGCCCGACATGAAGCCAAAAAGAAGGGTTATTGAGGTAATAATGACAGTTATTACTGCTTCGACATTTACCAGACTAGTTGGGTAGGTTTTTGTTTTAAATGTAGTTGAAATGAATATAATTTGTAGCTAGCGGGTGTTACGATTTGTAAAGCAGGTGGTTATTTTGGCGCACCAAATAGGAGTACTAAAATAGATTTATAAATGGTTGCTTGGAAGCTCCGGCAGACAAAAAACAAAACCTGGCCAAGTGCGAGTCGGACTCGCGCACCAAGGGTGTTCTAAAACGCTTTAATTCAGAGATATAGTAATCCAAAGTCGGTATCCCTAATAATGTATAACAAAATCGCTAACTCGTAGCAAATGACAATGTCAAGTTCTATGACTGGATACATTTGTTTGCAATTCATAGTTTTTTTTGTATTTAAGTAAGAGTCTTTTTTAATATAGCCGATTCTATTTATTATTTTAGAAAATAACATTTTTTATTTTATTTTTACTAGTACTTACAGGGTTTATATTTAGAACTTTTGCTCCTATTACAGGCCACAACTTGTATCATTTTAAAGGTATGATAGTCAGTATTAAGATCAATAGGGTAAAAAAATCCTAAATACCACTTAGAAAACTGCTAAAGTAAACAGCATTCGTGCTACTAAACACAAAGGTAGGTAGCATCTATGGGAACTATAATGTGGAGATGATTACGAGCAATTTGCTATAGTTTGTACTAACTGTATTATTCTCTGTGCAGGAAATAAGAAAACGATTTCTAGAAAAACAGATGTGAAGAGAAAGCTTAGCTTAAGCTGTTTTAAGGAAGAATGATAATATTTCGTGCGTGATACCAATTTGTTTAGGTAGAATTGGAGATTGAATAAAAAAATATTTCACCTGCAATTAGCCCTTATTTAGGCCTTATTAGTCACCGCGCTGAAGTGACACCGACGGCAAGTCGACGCTTATTGTCACTGACCTTTACCTGACGCTATTCCTTTGCAAACTTTGACCACAATTCAGCTAAGTAGATAGTTTACTAGTCCGAAGTATCAAAATGTGGTCAGATAATGTGTGTGCGGTCTAGAACATTCCGGCCTAACTGCCGTCACTCGGGTATTGCCACTGAATGGTGCGGTTTCAGATGTTTATTACGAGTTTAGGATTACCGACTGATATATACTAACTATTTGTCTAGTATTA